>CM035591.1:110268985-110868985 GCA_020423425.1 Chrysopa pallens
CCGATGTAAGCTCACCCATCCAAGTACTAACTGTGTGTAATGTTGCTTAACATTATTGATCGGTTGAGATCAGTAATAACGTTACCCCCAAGGAGGGGGGGGGTATATAATATGGATTATTTTGAGTGTATTATTTGAATATTAAATATATATTTATAGAAATTCTATGCGGTCACCAATCCAAGTACTAACTGTGTATAATGTTGCTTAACATTATTGATCGGTTGAGATCAATAATTACGTTACCCCAAGGAGGGGGGGTATATAATATAGATTATTTTGAGTATACAATTTGAAATAGATTTATTATTAACCGCATAGAATTTCTATATACTGTTTTTATATATTTCTGTTGTTGTGTAGAATATCTCCGATATAGTCACTATATTGAAAAGTGACTTAAAATAAATTTAAAAAAAAAAATATATATTTTATATTCAAATAATATATCTATTTCAAATAATATACTCAAAATATTCTATATTATATATTCCCCCCCCCCCCCTGGGGGTAATATAATTACTGATCTCAACCGATCAATAATATTAAGCAACATTATACACAGTTAGTACATGGATGGGTGACCGCATAGAATTTATATAAATATATATTTAATATTCAAATAATATACTCAAAATATTCTATATTATATACGCCCACCCCCCGGAGTAAAGTAATTACTGATCTCAAACGATCAATAATGCATAATAAGCAACATTATACACAGTTAGTACTTGGATGGGTGAGCTTACAATGGAAGTAAGTAACTTAGTAAAATAACGATACTAGCTTTGTCATATGGCCCAAAAAGAAAAATTGAAGTATATTTAGCTCGTAAGATGTAAACAACTTAATCTATAGTCTCATAATATCTTCAAGCATAAGTTAAAAATAGAGAAAGCAATATTTGCAAAAAAAAATTCTTATTTTATTTTTCCTGCTTGAATATCTGGAGACGGTTCTATGGCATTTTTTACTAAAAAGTTTTAAGCTATTGATTAGAATGTTAAAAGAAAGATTTATGCATATCTCAATTTTGTTATCTCTCATAAAAATATTAAATCCTTATTTGATTAAAATAGAAAATAAAATGCAATAAATATTTGCATTGTATACCAAACTGGTATAATAAAGTTCGTATTGATGCAATAATTTTACTACCTGATTGCTAAAACTCCTCCCTCGTAAAATATGTCCACTATATTTATAGCTACTACTCAATGTTCGTAATAAACATAGTACCGGTGCCCATAAACATACAATGTCTTTTATAAATACACCTCGAAAAAATTGTATATGGTTTAAATTGTGCTTACTGTAACAATTTTTTCCTATATGAAAATTTTGATTCTTGGCTGATTTTTTTTCGGAGCTCGTGAGATTTTCGATTGCGCCGATGGGTTTAAAATTGTTGAACTTCTGTTTTTTTGTTTTTGTAATAAAAAGATCATTCAATAGAGAAATACTGATGTAATAAATACCATGCCTGCTGTTCTATTTTCAAAATTGATATTTTTTACAATTTTGCACTTTGTTGGACAACGGACGGATGTTATCATTATCTTGCATAATGGTTTTTGCTTTTGCGAAGACAATGATAAAATAATCAAAAAAGAAGAAACAGCCAATTATCTGCAGTTTCGCAGAGGAAAAAATTTTGACGTTAATTATAAGCCGTATACGTAAGAAGTGTACTAACTGTCATTCGACCTCTTAGCAGGGTTGTTTTATCAAAAGTATTAAAAGTTGAGGAATTAAAGAAATGCAGTATAGTTTTGTATCGCAGCAAGACGGATTTTAATGCGGTTTGCTGCATTGGATTCGTGAGAATCTCTAGAAACTTTGTGAAACAATCTAATTATAAAGAAATCCCAAATTGCATTTCTTGGGATTTCTTAGGCGTATAGAACATCGGCTGCAGACACAAGGTACTCCACAAGCTTTCCCCGACTCATCCGAATAACAAAATTGGTCTATTTTTCACTTCTGAAATCAATTTTTCTTATGCACAAATCCAATTTGGGATTTCTTCATAATTAGATTATTGCACAAAGTTTCCAGAGATTTCTCGAATCCAATGCACCAAACCGCATTAAAATTTGTCTTACTGTGCTTAAAAATTCAAATCAAGGCTTATTTTTGTGTTTCATTTCCTCGTTAAATCACAATTTAAAACAAAAGAACATGGTCATACAAAGCCGTCAAAAAAAACGAATAGGAAAAAAGAAACGAATTGTATTATTTCTACTTAAAAGTAGGATGAACAAACCAAAATATGCCTTAGTTTTTCGACTTTTCTTTGTCGTTTTCTTTTCAAATTTTTATTTGAAAACTTGTTTTAGAGCTTAAAGAACAAAACCAATAAAAGAATTCCTTTATTCAATTTTTAGTTTTGCTTTTTAGTAACAGTTAGATTTTCTAAATTTCTTGCGAAAATCGGTACATCCGTTCTTAAGTTTTGTCGTCACTAACGAACACTATAATTTATACAGGTGTAAAGGCATTTTAAATAGATTTATATACGATATCTATGTTATGTCTATAGGCACCTGTATTAACAATTCCATTTCTGAATATATTTACAATTTAATAATAATTTTATATGTGATTTTATATAATTTAAAAATTAACAAGGCCAGTTATGTTATGTCGTGCCTACAAATATAATATACTGACCATTTGATTACATTTTCTCATCTAATAATATGTATAAGATTAATAAATGCCTACATGTTTGAATTAGTTGTTTAATTTAATCTTTATGTAAATCATAACAAAATGTCATAGTTGAAGATTCATTACTCACACTTTTTAATTTTTAGAAAATAATTTCGATTTTTTTTTAAATTTATTTTTATTGATATTTCATTTTTGATTTTTTTTTGTAGACTAACCAATATTTTATGTAATATGGGCTAATCTCACAAGGTACTTATAACTACGATATTTCATGTCTACTTAATGTTATTGAATTTAAAGAAAATTATCTATTTTCTTTTTTAAGAAGTAATTACGAATTAATTGTGTATAATGTTTTGGCAACTCTGAGTAAAATTTACAAAAATTTTCATTCTGAAGCGATACCAAAAAACTGTTAAACAATAATAAATTTTAGAAAAAAAGGAAAATACTTTTCCAAATATTTTAAAAAATTTCTTGAAAACTATAACAAAAATTTCAAGAAAAATTATTTATTGTTCAATGAAAATGTTTTTTTTTTTTTAATAAAGTGAAGATAATAACAGACACAGCGAATTGTTTAAATATCCGGCCTTTGATTTAGTATCAACTAGCAGACCCGGTCACGCGTTGCTTTGTCATTTTGGAGCACCCGGTATTTATTGTGGGGCATCCGGTATTTGGTGTAGGAAACCCGTGACACAAAATTTTTATATGTACATCCAGTATTTGGTATGGGCCACCAGGTTTCTTCAGGTCGGCCTTCGGCCTTGACTCCGCGTCAGAAAAAAGTACGAAACCCTTGACACGAAATTTTTATATATATTATACACGCGGTATGTGATACACTTGATATCGGTCACTTGACCCACGGGTTACAATGTAAGCGGAAAAAATGTAATTATATACGGCATCACATTAGAAACCTCAAAAATAACAGTGTTTCTCTACTATTTAATGGATGTTATTATACATATAAACCTTCCTCTTCAATCACTCTATCTATTAAAAAAAACCGCATCAAAATCCGTTGCGTAGTTTTAAAGATTTAAGCATACATAGGGATATAGGGACAGAGAAAGCGACTTTGTTTTATACTATGTAGTGATGAACTATTTTCAATTATTTATGAGAAAACATAAAATATACATATTATGTGATATGATAATGTATATGTATTATAATTAACATACTAATTATAGATATGTTTTAATTATCTGAATTACAGTTGGAATTCTGGTCAATCTCGAAAAAAAAAATATTTCTGGTAAAATGTTGGTTATGGATCTATGAGATCTAGTAGATTAATTTTGCTTATATGCAAAATCGAACTCAGTGTTAACGGTTAGACGGATGCACAGACTTCTGAAAAAGGTCCAATAAAGTGACTGTATGGACACTCCAACATTAGTGCATTTAATATATTCCATTTTTAAATGTTATCCTTAAACTACTCATTTAAAGTTATTTTTAATTTACTCAAGTGTTTAATTTACATTAATTACGAATAATTATTAAACAAGTGAATCTTACAATTAACAGAATTAATTGTTTAGATACTCTACATATGATTGAATTTCATTGTCTGGACTTTTTTTAATTATCATTCATAAAATACTATAAATATCCAGTCTATACAGTTATATATGTATAATAATAATACATATAGTTTATAATGTTTATATTGTTATTACCTGTGTGTGTTTATTAGCCAAATTTATGCAAAGATTGTCAAACTCAAATATTTTACGAAAAAATGTTTCAAACAAAAGTATAAACATTTTTTGTATTTCTACTATTTCTACTTTTCTTATAGTTTATCTACTATCTATAGTTTAAATGTGAGGTCAAAGATTCATAGGACCCAATGTACCGCTTTTGCTCATTCACCTACTTAAACTCAATTTTTCGTTCGATATCTCTTTTTTTGAAATTATCGTGATAACGGACAGGCGGGTGGACGGACATTCGAAATTAGATTGATCAGGTGTTTCTATGAACACCTTTACCAACATTTTGTTTGTGCGGTCAGTATCAGGTAGAGTTACTAACTTTAGACTAAAATTATACTCTGACATGTTATTTATGTTGGGTTTAAAAACGCAGGTAGGTCTTTAAAAATTCGAATTTGTTAAAATTCAAAAAGGTTCATTAACTGGTAACTTTTAAACGGGGAACTGAATAGAAAACTCCACTGTTAAGTTTCTTATGTTTTATGCGAAGATGTCTGATAGAATTTTGTACACCCTTTTCAAAAATCTACCTTTGACCTTACAACACCGTTAATATTTTTGTCATTTTAATTTTAATTTCATTTGTATTTCTATTTATGCATAATGCATATTTAAAAAAAAATAAAATAACTGCGTCTAAAATTTTAAATAGGTGGTTTCAAGGTGGTGTCATAATTCATAAAAATCAATAAATTTTATTACAAAGGTTATAAGCCTTAAATGTAAACAACTAATGGGCTACCATAAAAGTAATTTATTTTTTGCATTAAAATTTTCGAATAGAAATATACAAATCCGCATATAAAATTCATAGCACCTGAAGAATATATCAATCAATTATTTATCGGAAAATTATCAATAATAAATTCCAATACAATTTAAAATCGAATTTCTTACAAATTCAAATACAAAGAATATTATCATAATAAATTCTAAATTTGTAGGAAATTTCAATATTTTTTTAAAAATTATTTACGGTGATTTAATGAATATTATGAATGTCGTATATTCTCTTTAATTTTTTCATCTTTATATTTTTTTTTATTTAAAAGAATATCTCCGCAGGATAAATAAATAAATTGTATTTAGGAGTGTTCCAATAAAGTTAATATGAAGCATTACTAAATATTTTACTATTATAATGTTAAGAAGAAGATTATAAAACATTCCATTATAATTATAAAATGCTAATAAGTTTAATAAATGTGACCTTCAATATTCCCTTCAACTCTGCTTAAATTGGTTTGCTTGACACAAGGTACATAAATTTTAATAAATGATTTATAACCGTGTAAATAAAATTTTTTGGTTAAAAAAAATTATTTTTGATAAACCAATCAATCAATTTTTGTTCGTCACAATTTAGTTGTTTAATCATGAAAAATATGGTACATAATTAATCAATACTTAATTGAAAATTTTAAAAACAAAATTATTTAAACTATATGATTTTCCCATTCAGCACTACCCCACTACCCCAAATTGATTACTTCAAAAGTACTGTTGGGTAGTCCGAAATAATCAAAACATCAACTATATGACTAAAAACATTATTAATTTTTTAATAAAATTATTTATAGCCAAAATAAAAAAAATTAACAAAAAATTAAAAGTCATTCTTTATACTCCCCTGATTGTATCTACCCTCTTTATAGGTACTGTATCCAATTTTAAGTTCTGTAAAGAGGATGTAAAAATGGGAAAGAAATTTTATAATAATTTATACAAAATTTTACAAAATTTATTCAGGGAAAAGTTACAAAGTTGATATAAAGATAAATGATAATTGAGAAGCGGGATGGAATAAGGCCGTAAGCCCATTTTTTTTGTCATATCATAATGAGATTTTTATGGAATGAAAATAGCACTACAAGAATCTGTAGAATCAAATTGCAGCAAGAAGGACGTAAGTGCACTTAAGTCCTGATTCTTCCGGACTCGTCAATTACGTACCTGTTAATTTACGCATGAATACATCTGGATTGTGTCATACCTTCACAGTTCGAAACATGCATTCATTTCAGCAAACCCAAAAAAAAAAAAAAATAATAATAATAAATTTGTTCAGTATGAAAAAAAATACAAGAATTCAACTAACGATTCAAAAGATTAGTAATTCATCTTCAAATTAGCAGGTTTTAGTCATACGAATACTTATTTCATAAAATACTTTTTTTGGGTGAACCAGATAGATTCCTCCATTTAGATTTTCCATGGTAAATTTTTTCGCATTATTAACCCTTTAAATAGAATTAGGTATTCTTTTATTGTATTTCGAAATTGTATTCATGGTATTCAAAAAACTGAAACCCATCTTTACTGAAAAAAAAGTTCTTCAAATGATTTAACCTGTGGCTCAATTTATTTTAACAATTTTTATGGGTCACTTATTCTTAGTCAATTTAATTCACATTTTAGATTCAATATTTACAATTTTTCTTAAAGAAATTTTCGTATCTGTAAAAATTTCGAAAAGAATGCCGTGTTTCAAATATTACAGTTTGAAATAAAGATAATTGCTAGTAAATTTTTTGAAATAGAAATATAAAATTGAAACTTAGAAATAGTGCAAAGTATCTTTTCGAAACTCCACACAAATCACAAATGGTTTAATTAATTTATAATGTTTCGGACGCATGTTCACATGAAATTGTCATGAATTGATAACAAATAATTTTTATAAATTATCGAAAAAAAACTTTTTTTTTTAACGTAAATTGTTTTTACACATATTTTTTTTGTAAAAAAGTCAATATCATCAAAATAAAATACGATCACTAAATATATTGCTTTATTGTTTATTGGTTTGTACTATTTAATTAATTGATCTTTAAATATCCTTGAAATTGTCATCAAAATTTAGATTATTATGAGATCAGACCCATTCTCTTTTGAAAATTTTTATTTATAACATTTTTCATTGCTTTTGGGCAATTTTGATATAGTGGGAGCGCCTCATCTAGTTTCGTCACTAAACCCAATTCCTGGTTCATTAATCATAAATAATGTATGCTTGAATTTATATCGGACTTACAAATTTTAGTCATAAATTGTATTTCCTACGAGTGGGAAAGTTTCTGATCCTTACGCATTTAATGAAGCAGTTTATCTTCATAATTTTTTAATATGAGTTAAAGCAGCGTACACTTGTGCATCATTCGGTGTTGCGATGTTACGATGTGTTGCGTAGGGTTCCCAAGCGGAATATCAAGCAGAATACCTTCATTTTAAGTATTTGTTTATGTTGATAATTTTCAGTAAATTATATTGTATTTATTAGTTTCACTCCATGTACATACAAATGTTTAAAAACAATTCAAATAAATTATGTTTACTTGTTGTCTTTGCAAATGTTGAGTCCACAGTATTCGTAACCCCATCTAGCAAGATACTTTGATGTATTACCGTTTTTGAGATATTTAAAAGAATATGCAAATTTTATTGGATATTTTAATTCTCGAATTTTATTTTTTCGTAAAATATAAAAGTTCAAATTTTTTAATAATACTGATTATAAAAATGATACTATGAAGCAAAAATATAAATATTTCATAACCGAGATAGCTGTATTTATTTTCCCAGAAAAACCATTCAAAATATTTCGAATTTGGGCGAACGTATTTAATTATTGAGTTATTACGATGTTATGGAATCATTTTGTCATTCTCTTCACGTACATGAATGAAGAAATAAACGAATTAATTTTCGTTGAGTTTTTGTAAAGTTTAAATGAGAATCTTTGGAACCTAGCTGAAAAATCTCTTAATATTAACATCTATCGTTATTGTTAAATAAAAATACAGACACAAAATTCTGTGCCCTCAGGTATCAGAATTTAACTAATATATTCGATAAATTTGAGGGTTTTTGAATTATAAACAAAAAATTGATTATGAAAGTACGCATTTCTAAAAGAAATTTCACTGCTTATTGTGATAATATTAAAAGTTTAGTGAGAAAAAGCTATAGGATACTTGTTAGTTAAAATAATATTCACTAGGGAAACCATGATTCAACAAGCATATCAGATATCCGGGCTCTCAAATTAAATTCGAACCTTTCATTTGAACGGTTTGTATTGAAATAGCAAAAATTATGTAGGCAAACAAAATTTACAAATTTTAATTTTTTTCGAAAAACATTGGAATATAACCAATATGAATAATTTATCTAAGGTTTGGCAGGATAAAAATATTTTTTAATATGTAGATAATATTCACATTATATTTTTGCATCCTGTGATGTTTGACGGAAACAATAAATTAAAAGGTATAAAATCATTTAAAATAAACATATCATTTAAATGCAAATGTTTGTAAAGTTCATAAGTTTTATTAAAATGCAATTACAAAATACTACCGATTAATCTGATTAACATTTTTAGATTAGTTTAAAAATGTTTATGACCATGCCATGATTTTTGTTACCACTCTTAAAATAGATAATTCAATTACATATTGAATTTATTAATATTATTCCAAAAAAAAAAAAAAAGAAAAAAATTGTCTGTATTTTAGATATCACTCACACATGAAAAACAAGCGTGTGTCGGCATGAAAAGAAATTGGTTCAATAAAAAATATCTAATAGTTGTTCTTTACATACCGTGGTCTGTAAAAGCGAATATGTTTTTAAAAATGACAGTAAAAATTCGTTAGCATCGCTGATTTACGGAATTCTCATGGGCTTAAATGTATCCATGACTCAATAAAGCTGTTATGTATAAATTTTATAGCAATAGAAATTCTATGAAATATCTTTAATAATTCTGTCCTGTACTTTATTTTTTAAATTTTTTGACAATGTAATTTTGAGTAAAAAATAATTTTCAAATTTTTCGGATTTTCGAAATTTTTGAATTTTTTTATATTAGGTATTTATTTAATAAGATGAAATACATTAATTTCTATTTCTATTCAAGGCACTATTTCTTGATTCGAGTAATGATTCTTGTAATGATTGTGCTTGATTTAAATAAAAGAAGTGAAGATTTACTTTTTCAGATACTCGACATATGTTTGAATAGCATTGTTTGGACTTTTTTAATCAGAATTTTTACTTACCTATAAGTGTTTGTGAGCCAAACTTAAGCTAAAATTGAGTAGAACTCAAACATTTTACGAAAAAATGTTTCAAACAAAAGTTTGTTTAAAAAACAGTTTTTGCATTTGAACTTTCCTTCTATCTTTTATAGTTTAAAGATAGGTCAAGGATCCATTGGATCCAATGTACCGATTTTGTTCATTCATGCGCTTATAAAATCACTTGATGACGGACGAACGGATAGTGGGAAATGGGCTACTAAAGTGTTTCTATGAACCTATACCAAAATTTGTTTGTGCGGTCAATGTAAGATAGCGTTAGAAACTTTAGACTAAAATTAATTTAGTACCTGATTTATGATGTAGATCTAGTATTAAAATATACTACAGTTTTAATGCTACAAACCCAATGCTTCATTTCGTTGGAAGCCATTTGAGACATGTAGGTTGACTAGAATTAAAGGGTCTATAAGGACTATTAGGGTGACTATAATAATATCGTAAGGCCAATCACAATCGTAAGGCCAACTACCCAGTGCCAAAATTTGGTATTTCGAGCTAGCCATTACATTCCCACAAATTTTTCAATTACTTCAGTATTTTCAGCTTTAATCCAATGAATGAGCAGAATCTTTTGAATATATCTAATTAACTTGCAATATTCCCATAAACATCCTTTTCTTCATAAATTTTCAAAAATGTTACATCTAGAGGGTTGATTATGGAGTATGAAAAAAAAAATAACCTTTCACACACTTAGAAATATTAGAAATATAAGAATATATAAATAGTTAGAAATATTTAATTTAAAGTGATATTTTATATTCAGTGAATTTTCTCTTTTTTAATGAAAGATTTGTATACCGTTTTAACTAGTCGAGGATTCATGATTAGATATATTTTTATATTGTATATACGAAATGGTAAGGTATTCTTATTTTAAAAAATATGAATTTGATAATATGGGGTGGTAGGATGTTGATTTTATTGAAAGAAGATCTACTAATTAAATATACAGAGTAGAGGTCATAGTATATATAAGAAGCAAATTTTATTGGATTTAATCAATATTCGATTTAGATCGTTTCATCTTATAACATACAAACACACATCATTATGAAATTGGTAAGTTTTGGTCTCTTAAATGTGTAAAATGAAGAACCAGTCCATTGTGTACATTTATTATTAATACGGTTGTTGAAATTAAACTTTCTTATGCATAATACCATCAGGTTTTAAATCTTTCTTGCACAATTTTTTATGTATAAGCAATCATAAATTTTCAAAATGTCATATTAATTTATTTTAAATATCAAATTAATTTATTTTTCAATTTCTAGATTCTTGGATTTGCACTCTTGGCTTGTGCTTATGCACAATTCCAACAGCCATCAACTAATTTATTAGGACCATTTGGTTCAACACCTCGTCCATTTGGATTACAATCACAATACAGACGTCCAACATATCGTCCCATTGTGCCAGTAACACCACGACCAACTTTACCACCAACAACTGCTTTACCAGTTTACAAAAACCAACCAATTTACCAAAATCAACCAATTTACCGTAGTGCTGAAGCCAATGCAAGAATTTTGAAACAATCTCAAGATATTAGCTCAGATGGAAATTCATTCCAATACAGGTTAGTCCTAATTCCGATTTTGTATTGTTTTGATTCTAATCTAAAAATAAGATCCTGAACTGCATGTAATTTTTTTCGAACGGATTATTTCGTGCTAAGTGTATTTGTATTAGAGCTTTTTTTAAGTAGAAAAAACGCGGGATCAATTTTCTGCCGAGAGTAAATTAATTACTATAAATTTTGTTACTTACTATTAATGTCAAGATTAGATGAAATTAAAAAGAGCTTGGGGATTATTCAAAGATTTACAGGCTTTATAAGGATTTACGTTGTGTATGTAAGCCAGTTTTGCAAGCGGATACACTAGTGAAAAATCACCGCTGTAGAAAGAAGCCACGTGTGTTTTAGTTTATAATGTATTCTCGGAAAATCGATCTTACATAATGTATTTAACTTTTTTTTATTTTTATGAGCAACAAAATTCAAGAGCTTTGATAAGATACTGTAAATACAAATGACTTTGTGCGGACTATTATTAGTGATCAGTGATTTTCCGTAAACAATTTTCCGAATTTTCTTTATAACTATAGTTAATAGGGCATTCTACTTCAAGATATCTACCAAATTTTCTATTTCGGGTAAAAGGTTAAAATTATTTTTACACGTGTTTGCCAAATGGGTTCTACATTTATTATTGATTTGTTATAATTAAAAAGTTCATGGACTAACTAATCTCCATAAAAATTTGTACACTGTAAGTTGTTGTCGAAAGTTGATTAGAATTTGTTTTCGAAATAAATAGTCGAAACCATCGAAGTTAAAAGCGAATGTCCTTCTTAAATACTTTATGTATTAAAGCTAAAAGTTCAGATGTGAGGTGAATTACAATTTTGAATTATTAGCTTCAATTCTATAAATTCTATATTTGCTAATATTCTAAAACAATTTGTTTTATATTCGCAGTTATGAAACTGAAAATGGAATCTCAGCTGGTGCATCAGGAACCCTTCGTCAAATTTCCAAAGATGAAGATGCATTAGATATTGTTGGTGCATTCCAATATATTTCTCCAGAAGGTGTTGCAATTGTTGAACAATATGAAGCCAATGAAAATGGTTATCAACCAAGAGGTGATCACATTCCAACACCACCACCAACTCCAGAACATATCTTAAGAGCTTTGGAATGGATTCGTACACATCCAGAACCAATTCAACAACAAAGACGATACTAAATTTAAATAATTTGATTTATTTTTTTTAATTAAAAATGAATTTAATTAATTTAAGTTTTGTGAAATAATTTAATTTTTTTGATTTTCCAAAGTATTTAAAACCAGCTTTTTTGTTGATTTTTTTTTTTTTTGATTTTTTATTTGTTTTTTGTGTTTTGTAAATAATTTTTTCTGGCTGAAGCAACTGATATATGAGTTAGTTTACATATTGTTTTTCTAATAAAAAAATATTGAAAAATTTTAAATAATTTGTTATCTTTAATTTTACCTTTTAGATATTTTAGATATATTCTCATTTTCTTGTGGAAAATTTTAAATCGATTTTTAACAACGTATATAATTGACGTCGACTCCAATTAGTAATTTCTCACAGCAAACTCTTTTGGGTATAATTATTTTTATCTTCTGAGAATTTATATTTTCCGTGATATACAATCACAAAAAGTTTATTTCGTTTCAAATAAAAGTTTACATTTAACACAAATTTGGTTCCCCCTACGCTTTTGAAATGGAATTTTGCCTTCATATAAGACTACTCGAATGTATTTCCTTTCCAATGAATAAACTATTGAAATCGGATTGCTCTGTAAAAATTATGATCGAAAAAATAGCAAAATAAAATAATGTGTATACAGGTGAATTTAAAACATCCTCTTATGTTTGTAGTAAATTTCAGGGATGAATGTTCTTTAATAAACTCATTTAGTGGTCGAAATTCGAATACTGAGAAGATATTCAAGAGAGATATTCGAATGCTTATGTAAAAAGGCACTCACGAAAAACATTCCCCAGTTCGAGGTAATCCGATTTTTATTTTGAAAAATAAATTCTTCGCTAAAAGGGTTATAATTTCTTAGATATAATAAATTAAGGGTTAATATTTATATTATATAATATTTTAACTTAAAACTTTCAAGGTACTTTAAAATAGCATTAAAAATGAGTTATTAAATGTTTTTTAATTAAAAATGTACATATAGGTCTAATATATGATACTACATTTAAATAAATTTTCAATGCATACATTTAAATAAAAAAACATTTTAAATAACTCATTTTTAATGGCATTTTTTTAACAATTAAACGAATTAAGTTGAATTAACTTTTTAGTTTACGTAAAATTATAACTCGTTAAGAGTAGAATGTATTTTCAAAATAAATGTCGTATCACTTCGAATTGAGAATTGATATTTTTCGTGAGTGTACCTTTTTAAATAAATAAGCAAGAATTCATGAACTGATTTTTATTTTGCGGACGTTATTTTATAGAAAAAAAAAATTCAGCTTAAGTCATAATTTTAATCAGTTGGTTTTTTATTATTTTCGAAAATCTAGCCGGTTTTTTTGTGTTTATTTCATACTTTTGCTGTATTCTATCAAATTGTGGTGTCCGTTTAACGTTTGTATCTAAGAAAATATTTAATTTGCTTGGTGTAATACTATGAATAGGTTTTGTTTAATTTGAGATAACATTTTCGAGATCTTTTTTGTTAGATTTTTATTTGCAAGGAAACATTCAATATTTAGTACTACGGTTTTTGGTATTTGCTACCTAATATTGACCGCACAAATAAAATTTTGGTATAGGTGTTATAAACACCTAACTAGTTCATTTCCACCCATCACGATAACTCAAAATCAAAAAGAGATAGCGAGTTGAAATTTTGATGACGTATTCCAAAGATAAATATTGAGTTTAAGTTCGTGAATTGGCAAAAGCGGTACATTGGATCTTTGCCCCACTTTTAAACAATAAGAGAATTATAATTATTATATATGTATAACTGTATAGGAATGCTAATTAAAAATAGTTCAAACAATGAAATTCAATAATGTATCGAGGATCTAAACAATTAACTTTGTTAGTTGTTATCTTCACTTGTTTTGTTAATATATTATGTCATAATATTACATTGTAAACCGACTTTCATGTATATGCATAATTTCCGCTCAATAGAAAAAATGAGTTATGTTTTACTTGTAAGATTTGATAACATAAACACACAGGCACCAGGACATCGTTTTGTTTTACATGTATTTCAGATATTTTCGTTACAAAAAATTTTCGTTATTTTTGTATTATTTAAACTAACAAAAGCCATCTGTATAATAATTTGTACACTATATGTATAATATTATAATTGATTAATCTTAGTTTCATTCAAAGAAGATGCTGTAGTACTTTCACATAGTGTCTTGGCAAATAAAGTAGATGGCGATTGTATAACAAAAATTTATGTTCAGACTAGTGGACCTGTGTGCTGCTCTCCAACATTAATTATTGATAATAATTTCATTTGAATCTTAAATTCTAAACAACTGTAACATTTTCCAAACAAACCTGATACTATTTATCATTCAAATCAAACAAAAAAAGGTATGTTGTGCTCTCTCCCTATTTGAGTGTTTATTAGCTCAAATGATAGGTCGTTGAGTCGCTGAGTGTTCTTAGGCGAATTATGTAATATGCATGTTTTATGGGGCGTTTCTAGAGTTCCTTTTATCTAAAAACACTCAACAGCTTAAGACCTTTCATTTGACCTATTGAACACACAACTGATAAGTTGGAGGACGCATGAGAGCATGGTGCATACATTCAACTTGACTTTCAACTCAAGATATTTTCTCCACTCAAAGATATCTCCTGTTTTAATAAACATCGAAAGTTCGTTTTTGGTCTAAGAACACTCCGTGACTCAATACCTTTTATTTGAGATAATAAACATTGGATGAGATAGAATCATGCAAGGTGCGGATATTCTACTTGGCATCAATTTTTTTAATATATAGATTATATAGAAAAAAAATTTAATGTATTTTTGAACAATTTTTATTGAGCATGCTGGACTAATTTAGGATTAGAAATTCAGAAAATAATAACCCCGCTTACATCAGACGCGAGCGTTATCTTTTTGTAAATGGTAAATTTAATGAGCTGCTTCTCTATAGAATTTACAATTATGAGCGTAAATTTTGTCGCATGGATGTATAAATCAATGTATTAATAATATTATACTAATAATCAATTTAAGAAGTGGAATAACTAGGAATTGCATAAAGCGACTCTAAAAACATCAAATTATGTACTTATGTAAGATAATGATAGTTCATCAATTACAAAGATGCTAGATGTTACGATTTATCTTCATTTTGGCTACTAAACGCTGTCCAGGCGACATAATTTTATCGTTTTACAATTCTAAATTATCAATAAAAACTTTTCTTTAATTTTTTGGCGATATCATATTTTGAATATTTGGAATTGACTATATTTTGTTACTTGAAATTTTGCTACTTGAAATTTTTTATGAATATCTGGCAAACCCCGTCAATTATGCAAAAACCCTAATAGTTGACACTAATATAGTCCAACATTTATATGCCCACATACTACTGTCAGTGAGGTCTTTCAAAGGCAATCTTACTGTCTGAGATACATAAAACAAATTTCTATCAAAAGAAAAGTTTCAACGATTGGAATAGTCCAGCGTTGATTATTCCCAGTTGTCCGCTATAATATATCATCCTCTACAGAATAAATTTTTTTGTTTTATAGAGGTCGATACATGGTAGCCGAACTGGTCGACGCTGGACATTTTTGATATAAATTTTGGTTCATGTATCTTATAGTGTTAGATGCTGCTCAAATTGAGCAAATTTCAAGGGTATCTTTTTCGGTCTATAGTCATATTAGATACTCATCATTAATTTCTTATCTGATCCATAGAATTTCTAATTTATTTAATTCCATAGTGAAATGCCATAGACATTGGGTTAATAAATCAAACTATCAATAAAAAAATAAAGTAAACTATCGACATTTATTTGCTTTGGTTATTTATTTTTTCCGTTCATAGAAGGTCAATGCTGCCAAAGTGGAGAAGGTCTTGTTAGTCTATATAAACACAAACGACCCTGGTAAAATAATAATCAAAATAGACTTCGATGATTTTATTCAAAAGAATTCTAGGATTTTTCAAATAAATTTCGATTTTTACAAACAAGTGATCATGAATTGTAATTAGCCTCCGAACAACTGTTACTGGTTGCTAATTTGAAGACGGTCTATAGACTACTACTGATTACTACTTTAGATTCAAAATACGAAAATACAAAAAAGTTTTGATCAAAATTAGGTCAAAAATCGAAACTCAGATTAAGTGATGGATATTTCTGTTTAAAAACTTGATTATAATACTCTCTTTATTTTGTAAAAGGGGAGTAATATTTTCAGGTTTTTTACTTCTAATATGTCTTGTTTGCACGTACATGTCAGGGTGCAATATTCGTGGAGAACGTTTTATATGAATTTAGTATAGTCTATTTACTTTTGACAATTTTACAAAAGTTATACTGTTTATAAGTACCATGTTGGAACAAAGAAGAACGTGCTGTTAGTTCCAATTTGTTGACTAGACAACTTAAGTATTGCTATTAATCTTTATTGTAAATAATATTTATAAAATTGAATGTTACTAACCATGTTAGATGAGTCAAATATAGAGTTTTCCTAAACCAAATACAATGTCAGTTTGAATGATATATGAAAATAAAAATTACTATATTTACATAATGTCATCAGAATCTTTTTTCTTACTTATATGTGCAATACAAAGTTACAATACAGTAGTGCAAATTATTTCATTATTTAACCATTTATGAATAATAATATATTCATAACGTGTATACAGACAATTCAAGTCAATCCATTTACAGGCATACGGATCGTAAGTCGTTTAAAGTTAAGAGATTTTTATGAGGTAGTTTATTAATATATTTTTTATCATGCTTACAAATATTAAGAACACAATCAATTTTGGTATTGGTATAGAATCACTTAGTCCATTTCCATTTGTCCGCCTATCCGTCTGCCAGGATAACACAAAAAAAAAATAAAAAATAAAAAAGATTTTATGAACTTAAAAAGAGTGTTTAAGTTTGTGAATGGACAAAATCTGATCATTTGGTCCATTTGAACCATAGTAAATTTAAAAACAAAATATGTTTATTTTCTTAATACCAACAACATTTTGTTGAAATTTTTTTTCGTAAAATGTTTCAGCTCTCTACAATTTCAGCTCAAATTTAACTAATATATACACAGATACATATACATATATATATATATATATATATATATATATATATATATATATATATATATATATATATATATATATATATATATATATGTATATGTATCTGTGTATATATTAGCTAAATTTGAGATATATATATATATATATATATATATATATATATATATATATATATATATATATATATATATATATATATATATATATATATATATATATATATATATATATATATATATGTATCTGTGTATATATTAGCTAAATTTGAGCGGAAATTGTAGGGATCTTAAATATGTTATATATATATATATATTGTTATTATATGTATACTAGATATTTGTAGTATTTTATGAATGCTACTGTTAAACAATAGTAATATTGATACTCAACCATATGTTGAGTATCTAAACAATTAACTTAGTGATTTTTATTATATTATATCTTTCTAATTTTTTATACATTCTAGGTAAAGTCGCCTATTCGGTCACCTTTCTATCCCTTTGTAACAACCTGTAATCACAGAAACAAATCGAAAATAAAGAGAGAAAATATGCTCAATTTATAGCGTGCGTATCTAAAAAGTTAATTTAAGTGCACGAATGATGTCAGTGCACATATGTTTGATGGAATTGGATGGTCAAACAGTAAATAATACGACTTCAATAAATGTTCAAACGTGAAAAATATTTACATACAGACAAAATACACCTAGAAACCAAAATTATGGAAAAAATAATGGCAAATAAAGTAGGTAAAAAAACAAAACATACAAATTGATTGTATAAAAGAGGGGGGGGGGAAATCAATACAAAAGTTAAATATTACTCATTGACCTTGATGCTATAATTTCAAATCGATTGCATAAAACCCGCCTCCTTAGCTTACATAGCTAAAAAAGTTGGTATTTTGGAGGATTTCCTAAAATATGAAAGGGAAAAAAATTTTTCCAACGAAGGTTACGATGGAACAAACAAAGATAGATAAAAAGACAGGTAGATTGATTATGAAATTACTAAACCGTCGACCTGACTACGATCGGTTAAAAATTTAAAATTCCATTCAATGTGTGCCAAACGTTTCATTATACACCAAATGAAATAAAAAATTTATTTATTTATTTTTTATTAAACAAATGTAATAAAAATAATTGTAAAAAGAAAATGAAGCTTAACAATTGTTTACCTTTTTTTCTTATTTAAAAACAATTTAAAAAAAAATTCTCCGATTACATAAAAAAATAAATGAAAAAAGACGATAGAAAGATAGTTTTAACCTTCACATTTGAAAATGATTACATATGTAATGTAATGTAATAATAATACAAAAATTTTTACAATAATAAAAATACCATATTTATATATCTTAAATTACATGCGATTAGGTATATCTTACGAATGAGACAGCTTTATTCAATAAAAAAGAACCCAAGATATTGATGTTTTTTTTTAGATTTTTAAATTTTATACAAATAAGGGCTCTTTGGAAATTAGGAAAAAATTTGTGGATTTGAAATTTTCCAACTATGAATCTTAAACCGCTAAAACTTTTTATGCATGTTGTTAGTACGCTGGTAAAGTAAATTGTTGAAGTGCAAGCTTTAATTTGAGTTCTCGCGGTAAAACTCCGTTAATTTTTGCGCAAATGGCTTAAAAACTCTAGAAGAAGTAGTTTTCATTTCCTGAGGGGAAGCTCCATTCAACATCATGTTAATTTTATTTCTTGGGGTCTTTTCTATCAAATTGTTCAAATCAATCTTAGAAATTCGAAATAATTGTTCGATGAACACGTTCATTGATTGGACAATTAAAGTTATGTTTGTTCACGAGAAAAGTAAGAATACACAAAGCTAAGGCTTATTATTTGAAAGGTACATGTCAATCTATTGCAAAACTTATTCATATAATAAGAAATTATTCATTATAAACAATTTATTTTTTTGACGTTAAAAAATTAACAAGGTTGTACTACCCAAAATATTTATATTTAACGAATCATTAATCATTTAACTATAAAATAACACTAATTAATCAACAAAATCAAAGATGAAAACCATTTAAAAAAAAAAAATTCTCTATATATCATGATTGGCCAAACGTCCTGAGGTGTCCGGGGGAGATGGCCATGTTAGTTTTATTACCCTTATTTTATTACTTTCTTTTTTATTTGTCCTTTTTATTTCTTAAATAATCCTCTTTGGTTTTTATTTTTGCTGTTTGCTTTGGCTATGTGCGATTGAGAAGCTTTTTTTTTGGAAGGTATTAGATCTAGAATAGCCGTTGTGTCGGATTAGAATGAAAATGAATTAGGCATTATTTCTATCGGGTTCTTTCTTACAAAAGCATACTTTGTTGTCATCAATATCATACCAAATGTGATCGTCTATCCTTAATCAACCGAGAGAGATAACTATATGAATATAAAAATGAATTACTAAGAATTGATGAAAATTTTGAGGTTGGAATGTAACACATTTATAATACCAATCAGGGTAAAACATGAAAGTATGCATTTCTATTAAACTTTCATCACTGTGAAACTAGATGTGTAAACATAAAAAAACTTTTATCTTCGGAAATCTATGTATTGGAAAACCGGTGTTTACGTGCTTTTTGATTTAATTTCAACACTTTGCTTGTGCTGGTAGTAGCCTACGTTAATTGAAGTGTTCTCCGAAAATAATTGGGCTGGCCATCTTTTCAGCAAATATAGGCATGCGATGGCCTTTTGCGATTCAGTGAAAACTGTTTAGATTAAAAACTACAAATTTTATATAATTTGATGTTTCACATTTTTTTGAATACAAGTGCACATCATGTTATACGATATAAGTTTATCTTGTGGTATTTATTATTTATTTTCTTATAGTTTTTGTATAAATAATCAAATATTATACCTCTGTAGGTAACAATAATATTTAAGAAGTTAAATACTTGCTTACTTTCCCTTTTTAACCTAAGCAAAACAACACAGTTCATAATTTTTGTATTTAATTCTTTTGTTGCATTTTCATTTTGGCACTTAGTGTAAATTCAATTGTAGTATAAATAAAATATCGATTGAATTCAAAATTATTATTTCAAAAATAAAAATTATTTCATAAAAACATTAAACTTAAAATTAATATCAATTTATTGATAAATCGTTAATCTTGTGTTATACGTTTTCAAGTAGGTAGAATCCTTAAGATGTAAATTGGCACATGTTAAATTGTTATCGAATCAGGAAAAAATCGTCCACCCCTTGTTAGAACACAACTTTTAACTACTCTAATTTGTTACCTAAATTTATAGAAATACATAAATTTGCAAGGCTAGGCTACTTAATCTTCAGTAGTACCGGGAAAAATATAATCCCCACGCTATTAGAAAGTATTGGACAAATATGAAATAATGTATCTAGATATCACTTTTTTGTAATTGGAGTAATTATACAAACGCCTGGAATCGATATTAGGTCTCTGAGAATCATCTTCAGAGAACTATGTTCGATTCCTGTGGATTATGTAATTTATTCATTTTTATGTAGATATTTGTATGAAAGATAAAATGTACATTTTTCCGTAGTAACGGCCATACAATTAAACAATGCATAGTATAAAACTTCTATTTATCATCCAGTATCAAAGAAAAAAACTAAGAAGAATCAATCAAATATGTCGTCCCTATTCTTATTGACAGTTGCTCGTGCATTCCTGGTTGCAAATCCACAACCAAAAAGCACAAAGAACCACGTGTATTTATCATTTTTTCCGTTATAGTGTCCATTCATATACAAATCCCGCAGAAAAAAGTACTTATAATTTTTCATAATTGGCCATATTTCTTTATACACAAACCTATATGGGACTATTACTAATAGTGTACAAAAATTTGACCAGTCGGTTTAACCGTTTCCGAGTAACCGAGTTTTGCAAGTTGCAGCATTAAGGTTGAATTTAGAATTTGTTTTGTATAATATTCCTTGTTTTACTTTGTTTTTTTTTTTTATAACTTTTCTAACATCATAAAAAAAGAAACAATGAATTACGTACATCCGTTTGAACTAAGGACTATTGTGTGGAGTTGAAACAAAAATCCCATAGAAAAAGAACTTTTAATTTTCCGGGAAACTTATTTTTGCATAAAAACCTTATTGGAGCTATAATGGACATTTTAAAACAAAAACATCGAACAGCATTTCATACATTGATTCAACAACGTTTTTAATTGTTTATTTATTTCGTTATTTCTGAAAAATTTATTGAAAAATAAATAACCGCTAAATATTTTAATATTTTTTAAAATACATAATTTATTATAAAATATGTAATATAATTTTGTATATATGGATTTTTAACCACATCATAATTTTAAATAATCTAATGATATAATTAATAGAAAATTAACCACAAATAAAATCATTTTGATATTTTAATCATCAACATTACTTAAGATCAATAATACTATTTCAAATTAATATGTATTTCATAATTTCGAAATTGCAATAAGTAATATAGATGATTTAACGATTTCCATTTACACATATGATTCTATTGACTACCTTGAAATGATTTTTTCTAAGCAGTTCTCAAAATTATATTATAAATTATTTACAAAAAATTTACATAAAAATGTAAAATATAATTCATTTTTAAATGTATGACAATAAAATTAGGTTTATGGTTTTAACAATATGATAAAGCATAATATTTTTTAGATTATGCAATTTTTTAACACTTAGGTCAGACATACTTAACTACCACAGTTTTTTCAGATATTCTAAGTATTGAAAAGACACGTTTTGAAGTCCGAAAAATTGGTTTTTAGAAATTCGTCTGCCTGCTTGCCAGTGATCAAGAAATCTTCCAAAAGAGTCAAAATCAATCTACCAAGTTTACTATTACTAATGATTTTCAGTTTTTTTCGAAAATGACTCCGACGATTTTCCAGTATAGATTGTTTGGTAAATTAATTTTACATTAGCAAAATCAATGAAATAATAAAAAATGAATTGAAATAATTTTTAATAATTCCGATTTACATATAAAATTATGCTTAAATTTTAAACTAATCATTAAAAAAAAAAGAAGATAATTGAGAAAAATAAATAAATTTGTTTCATTCGTATGAATTTCAAAATTATATTTATTAAGGCTTTCGATAATAAAATAATTCTTACAATAGTTCTTAAATTTACAATAGTTGATAAAATATATGATAAATATTAAACTCTTTTTATATTTATTAGTCTTTCTTTTTATATTTATTAGTCCTTAATTCAATCACAATAATTATGTCATCTTTTCTATTTAATTAATAATCAACAACTAAAAAAAATGTAAAACGTTTCCATGACAAATAAACAAAGCAGTAATAGTTCTGCATTGTAGATGGTGTCGAAGTGCTAAAATTGAATTAGTCATCCCACACACCCCTCTCAAATTTTGCACTTTGACAGATCTTCAATCCCATGGCATCAACATGTACGATCAATATAGTATACTGACCCTCGCTCATATTATAATAAAAACATGTATCACGCTGCTGAAGTTAATCCAAGACTTTCTAATTCTTCATTCATTCCATTCATTTCCTCCGAACAGCTTGTCGTAAACCATACAACACCTTCCTTTTGAACAATCTCTCTTAATGCTTCTTCAAGTGTTTTTCTGCTGCGTCGACAAATATTTCATCATCGTTTAGTTCTTCTTATTGCAGTTTATCTTCATAGTCAGCATATTCTTCTTGGTCTTCATTTTTATTTGCTGTTTTTCTAGTGTTGTAGATTTTCCTAGGTCTTTCATTTCTACCGGATCTTTCAACCCGTGGTCTTCCTGGTTTTCGACGTGAAATTTGACCTGGTGCAATATCTTAATTTATTTGACCGTTTTCAATTTCTTCATTTTCCTTTTGAGCTTTAATCGGCAAATTAACGCATTCACTTGTTTCTTCATTTTTATCCAAAATATTTTCTTTAACCTTATTAAACGACTGGTTTTCAAGAATCTGTACATCTCTTGCAACAACAACCCTTTTTTCCATACTCGATATAATCCATACTCGATAAGCTTTCGATTCTTCTGAAAAGCCAACTAGAATATCTTCTCTTGAACGCGGATCAAACTTTGATTTTCCAAGTTGTTTTTCTAATACGAATGTTTTTGCTCCGAAAACTCTTAAATTACTTAAATCAGGCACCTTTTTATTCCACATTTCAAATGGGGAATGGTTATCTAAATTAGATGTTGGACACCTGTTTCTTAAATAGTTTGAAGTAGCTACTGCCTCAGCCCAAAATCCATGGCTTAATCCAGATTGGATTAAAAGGCATCGTGCCATTTCAATTAATGTTCTGTTTTTTTTTTTTTTTTTTGTTCCGCTACTCCATTTTGCTGTGGTGTTAGACGACGGGAAATACCATTTTTCTTCAAAAATTCGTCAAACTCTTTATTACAATATTCTGTTCCATTATCGGACATCAAACACTTAATTTTACTATTTGTTTGGGTTTCAACACGTGCTTTATATTCTTTAAAAGCTTGAAAAACACCACTTTTATCATGAAGGAATCGTACTTCACACCATCGTGAATTATCATCAATAAATGTAACAAAATACCGAGCACGTCCCAATGATTTTACTCTTGACGGTCCCCAAACATCAGTATGTATCAATTCTAACTTCTTTGTGCATCTTTCAGACTTCTTAAGAAACGGCAGTGTAGTCATTTTTCCTCGTAAACAAATGTCACATGGTTCCAAATTCTTTTCTTCATTAATCTTGATCCCAACAGCTAATTCTTTTCTTGAAATTTCTAACAAATCGTCTTTATTTAAATGACCTAGACGATGATGCCATAACTTTAAACTTGCTGATTTATTATTTACAGCCGCATTTGTTTGCTCTTCACTGCCACAAATATAATATAAATTAAACATAATATAAATTTCCAACTCTTTGTGCCAGCAATTTTATTTCACCGTCTTTTCCGAAAACAGTTGCACCAGTTTTAGAAAAAATGACAGTATTTTCGTGGTCCGTAATCCTCGCAACAGATAACAAATTAATTCTTAATTCTTTTACTAATAATGTATCATTAAGTTTGGCCGACCTATTTGTTTTTCCATCTGTAGTAAAAACACGAGCAGTTCCTTTTGCAACAATTTCAGTTTGTGCATCACTGGCTAACAAAACATTTCCATTTGTTGATGTCATATTGATGAATGCTGCTTCATTGTTACACATATGAGACGTACAGCCACTATCTAAACACCATCGATTATCATTTGGTAATTGCTTCGTGTGAAGAGCTTCTTCTGTTACTTGAAATACATCTTCGACTTGAACCTCAACTTTTGATAAATAATCTTGCTTCTCATTATTTACTCTGCCTGGGCAATCAGCTGCTTTGTGTCCAACTTTATTACATATGAAACAATTATACTTGAATGGCTTATTAAATTCATCATTATTTACTCTGTCTGGACAATCAGCTGCTTTGTGTCCAACTTTATTACATGTGAAACAATTATACTTGAATGGCTTATTAAATTCGCCATCTTTTCTCCGTAGATTTTCTTGATATCTACCCCCTTGATATCCACCTCTTTGATACCCACTTCCTTGATTTTTATTTCCTTGATATCCATTACTTTGGTACCTTCCCCTTTGATATCCACCTCTTTGATATCCACTTCCTTGATAACTTCCTTGATTTTTATTACCTTGATATCCATTACTTTGGTACCCCTTAAAATTTTTAAAGTTTTGTTTGACAAACATAACCTCTAAATCATCCATATCACGTTGTTTTTGAGCATCATATTTTTCAATGACTTTTTCTCGAAGTATATCTGGCTTAGGTAATTCATTTTGAGATTCCATAGCACATCTAAACATTTCAAAACTTGATGGCAATGCATTAAGAAGTAATGTTGATTGTAAATCATTATGCATATCGACTCCCATAGCTGACAACTTTGCTATTATGTCAAAAAATTCCATCAGTTGAGTATGAAAGTCACTGTTGTCTGTTATTTTGTAAGATGTAACTCGTTTGAGTAAACTTGCTCGTTTCACTGGTCCGGTAGATGCATACTCTGACTTTAACTTGTCCCAAATTTGTTTTGAAGTATTTAAACCTTTTATCATTCGTAATAAACTCGGATCAATAGCGATTATTAAATCTGACTTAGCTTTTGCATCTTCTTCTTCCCATTTTCCAACACTTTGAGTTGATGTATCATCATTTTCAACCAACTCGGGTTTTGGTTTCTTACCGTTAACATACGCCCATGTATTATTTTTTATCATAACAGCCTCAATTTGCATAGCCCACGTATCGTAGTTTCCTTTCACAAGAGGCTTGATTATACTCGACGACAAAGACATTTTCTTCTACTTATTTTATTTTTTATTTTTACTCTGTTTACGTTTCACTTTCTTTAACTCTATTTCAGCATCCTGGGCCCATAACCTGATAAATATTAAACTCTTTTTATATTTATTAGTCTTTCTTTTTATATTTATTAGTCCTTAATTCAATCACAATAATTATGTCATCTTTTTTATTTAATTAATAATCAACAACTAAAAAAAATGTAAAACGTTTCCATGACAAATAAACAAAACAGTAATAGTTCTGCATTGTAGATGGTGTCGAAGTGCTAAAATTGAATTAGTCACCCAACAAAATATTTTACTGATTCAATTAGTACGACCCCTTTTAAGTAAAACAAAAGAGAGTCTGAAGTTTAATCATACTATCTCAAAAACTGTTTTAATTTGTATGGATTCAGATCATTCGTTTTGATTTTTTTTTTTTTTTAATTTTTTGGAAAGCTACAAATCATCTCAGACATAAATTGACTCTTTGAGTTGGAAAGCTTTTCGTGTAAAATAAAAGATGTAAATATATAAACTGTAATAAATGGTAAGCTGTTGATGACGGTCACGTTAATTTTTAATGTTATATTCGTTTAACTCATTTTACCTCTTGCGTTAGTGCTTATCGTACCAACGTATTCGATTGAGTAAATGCTATTAAAGTATATGTATTCGAAATGTAGTGATTTAGCTTTTCCATTTCATACCAAGTAAAATACATTTCAAAGAATGATTTTTAACCACGACTTTTTTGTTCTTGCTTCCATCATATTGATTTTATTCCTATAATAACAACCGTACTGCAATAATGAGTCGATGGACATCTCAGTCATCAAAATTGGTTCAGTAGTTTAGTTACTATGGTGAAAAACCGAAACATGTCCACATACATATATAAATACATATATACATACACAGACTGTGAAAATCATAACCCATCCTTTTGGGTTTGCCGTAGTTAAGTAAAAATAAACTCATTTAGGATGCGAATAGCTTTTGATTCTGCTATAAAGTTGCTTCAAATAAATAATTTATAAAATCGTGAGTATTACAAAACATCTTTCATATATTAATATATCTCACAAGTTGTATAGAAAACAATGGTTATGCTACGTTTTATGCACAACATTCCTACATATAATTATTATATATTGTTAGGTTATGTATGCATTATAAAAGACAATCCTTAATTTATGTAAGATAATTGGAGAAAATTGCATGTTACTTATTAACTTTGACCTTAATATTTATAAAATTGATAAACGTGATATATTAATATTTGAAGTACATTTGTGTTGTTGGTTTTTTTTTTTTTTTTAATATTTTTTCTTTACACTTTGAAACGAGTGATGATTGGATCGTTTTTACATCTTGTTATAATCTAAACAAATTACTAATAATAATAATTATATTTAATTTTTTATTATTAAAATAGAAACATGTTAACAAAATCATGATCATCTGAATGATGCTTAAAGGTTTATAATGCTTTATATTGGACGTACTAACCAAACTTTATGGGATAGGTGTTATAGATGTTCAAAGAATCACTTCGGAAAAATGGGCTAATCATTTTCGTATGTCGTGCATCTATCAAAATAAATCACTAATATATCTTGAACTTTTCTTTAGGTATTATAGACCAAAAAAAAAACACGATCCATTGGGTCCCATGGATTGTGTCCTACCATTAAAGCCATACGTGTTAGAAAAAAGTTCAAGTACCAACATTTTTTGTGCTTTGAAAACCAACAATTTTTTTTAGTAATCAGCTACTTAACCCAAATATGATTGTAATACATATATATTACTCTTCAACAAATTCTTATAATTGTATGGACTGCATATTGAGTGTATTTTATTAATGCCAATGTTTAAAAATAGTTCAAACATTGATTTGCCTACAAACAAGTTGAATAGGAGAAAACCTTCAACTTAACCTAAATCTTGGGTACGTTTTTGATTGGTATATGAAATATTAAGAACGCAGACTGAAGGGTATAAGGCGATGTGTTGGAAATTTTTCGTTTAGTGTCCGTTGATCTATCGGTCTACCAGTCTGCCGATCTGTCAAACTCATTCAGACGAGTGCAACTAATGAATGAATATAAATTTTTTTACTAAATAATAATGAAGATTTTGAGGATGGTACCAGTTTAGAAACATTTCGCCTATTTGTCAATTCAATTCAATATATTTGACACGTAAAACAAAACTATGCAATAAAATTATAATAAATAAAATACTTATAAAAAAAGAAAACCATATTTATCACCGTTCCCGGGATATAGCGCTCGAAAGTTTTTTTTTTTTTAACTTAAATATCGATATATCATGAACCGTTTATCCGATTTTGTAAAAATTTATATATACATGCTTGATATACGTTAACATTTTGTGTCAATATCGATCATTGTAGAACGTCGTTATTAAAGAAAAATTGAACATCGGACCGAATATACGTAAGAAAATAATGTCAGCTTATTGCAAATACAGCGGTCGAGCTGTGCAAGATATATACCTGTTTATGTAATTATATTCGATAATGGATATTTTCATATAAATCCCGATGTAAAATCGGATACTATCAGATTCAGATGATATATTGAATGTAGATGAATGATGTAGTTTGTCATCAGTGATTTGATATTTATTGAAATTGATTATCTGTATATTATGATTAGCATGGCACAATAAAATTTAAATTATAGGAGCAAACTATGTGTCCATTATTGGGACTGTATTTTTTTATTTGGGACGCCTTTTCAAGTTTTGTTCCCAGGTATAATTGTCAGGAAATGAAATAATTTACATTTACCAATATTCGTGATAGCTTATACAACTATAAGTTAAATAAGGAAATAAAACCTATTATACAGAAATTCTTATGACATCGTACATCGCACATTAACAAAATAATTTATTCTCGTTTGCCAATTTACATTGAATTGAATTATTAAAATTTTTATCAGAGTAGAATTTTTTTATTTTTGCAAATATGTTGAATAATATTTTTTTATGAATGCTATTATGTTAATGTATCACAATGTTATAAAAGGTATGAGAATTATATGTTTGATGACAACATTTGCATTCAAAAATGGAAGCATTCTTCAGGATCGTTTAACATTCTTACGTTTATATTAACACTTGAGTAATATGAAAATGATGCTGTTAGTGTGATATTGCATGTGTTTTATAACTTTAAGCCAATTTTAATGAAGTTGAGTCGAAAAATAGCTTTTAAGTATAGTACAGTAAAGAAAAAATATTATTTTGCAGTTGCAAAAAACCTGGCCATATCGAGTTACCGTATGAAGTATTTTTTAAATGATACTACTCACTGTAACTATTGAAAAAATCATTTAGTTAGAAAATGACCAAGTTATGGTGGAAAATTTAAAAAAATTATTTTGTAAATTTTCATGTTTATTCCAATAAATTACTTCATGATTTTATTAATAATATTAAATTTCATTTATTATTTAAATTATGTGCAACAAACTTTTCCATTGCGAAAATCTTAAAGGATACTTCTTTGGTGTAATTGTTATAGGAATATGCGCTTTGTTGAGAGGTGCCCAGATCTGTAATATGAAATGTTAATGTGGTGTGAACATCAACATTTTCTCAGATAGCCAGGTTTCACTCAGTGATTGTTTTTGAGTGCATCAAGGAGCTAGATTACTTGGCTCCTGGTGGAATTACATAGTCACACTGGCCAGGGTCACTCTGGCATAAAAGGAAATCATGTAGTGATCTCATTAGCGCACCTTGATTACTGAGGCATTGTACTGGCCCCAACTGAAACAGACCAAGGTATAGTTAAGAAGAATTGTGGGTCTTTTGACGGGGCACTATCGGTTTAACTATCACCTTCATAATTTTGGAATCTTAGATGTTCCTAAGTGTATGGAGGACAAAGCAACCTCCATTCACGTCATTGGCACCTGTAGAAATTTTCAGTGTGATATAGAATGTTCAGGTATGAAATTCAGGATCCATCCATTATAGGAATATTCCCGGTAGACAGGCTTTGGGATTTCTGCGTGGCTATTGGTCTCGATAAGATCCTATAACATGTGGATAGTTCTTTCCCTGTAACTTGAGCCAGAAATCATCCTTGCCTTCAGGTGATAAAGTGTTCTAAAGGAGGGTAGCATCAACATCTAGGTGCATGAGACGCACCTGTGGTTCCCAAGTTATTTTTTTTCTTATAATTAATATTTTATCCAACATGTGACAGAACGAATGTATTTTGAATATGTTGGACAGTGGACATTTTTCAGATTAACATTAAGTCGATTAATTAACTTAAAAATGAGCACTCTATAGTCATAATTTTTCCAACCAATATGCAATGAATTTAATTATATGAAAAGATTCAAACATAATCAATAATTTTTTTTAGCGATTCACACAAGTGCCAACTATTTAGCTAACTTTCACGTGAGATGATGAATGTTTAGAACGGATTACTTTTATTCAATCTTTTGTATTGTCTCATTTGTTATAATATACTGATTCATACTGCATCTTAATTAATTCAATTAAAATAATGTAGTCACGATTTTGTAATATCTATCACCCATAAAATGTTTATGATCGTATTTAGTATTAAAATGTATTATAAATTACGTGCGAATATTCTATATCATTAAGGCTAGGTTTGGTTCGTGACATTTTGGTTAAAAACTTTTTTTTGACCATTTTAAATCAAATTTTCAACCATTTAATGGGAATTTTAATTTGATGTAGTTCTTTCCTCTGAAGGTGTTCAGAACTACACAAAATTTCCAATGTTTCATCAATTTCAATTAGAAAAACTATTTTTGGTACAGTAAAATATGAAACATTTTCAAACTTAATCCTTACTCTATCTTAAAAACTGTGGAACAAAGTGAATTTCTTTTGCTACAGTAAATCATTGTTGTGCTTTATACAAGGCAATAATTTTTTTAAATAAAGTAACAAAAGCTATTTAATCGAGAGGATTTTACCACTATGAAATGAAAATTCATACATTCACATGTTCTACTAATCTTCGTTTAATTGTAAGACTTACTTTAGATTTCAAATTATAAAAAAAAAAAAATAAACAAAAAAACAAAAAAACAATTGAGCGGTAAAGAATTTGAAAATTTTTTTAAATTTTAATTTCGATTTGAATTTACATTAAAAGTTTCTATTTCGACCAGAATGATAACAGTATTTGGAAAATGGAATAATATTGTATTCAAAATATAGATTATTTTGTGTAAACTGTTACGCATGTAAACTGTTTTGTTTAAAGGAAGTGAGATTCACATTTGAGTTATAATGGCCGAATTTCGACCGCTGTAAATTTTCTTAGAAAAGGCTAGTTAGATGTGCTCTTATCATTATTTGTGGTACTTCAATTTATGTACACTGATAAATGAATAAACTGATTTTCAATTCAATTACATTGAAATGCTTCTTATACATGATTGGTACCATTTATAAACTTACAAAATATCCGTTAATATATATTGAGTAATTGAAAAGTTAATTGATTTTTTATTAAGAAATCTCTCTTTATATTTTGATTAACAACCAATAAAAAATTGTATTTATTATTACAGTAACAATATGCTTTCATACATTTGCCAAAATAACTATAATAATTCTGTTTGTTGAGAATGTGATTTATAAAAGATGCAAATAAAATTTCTGAACCCATTGAATTCAACAAAAGATAAAAGACCGGAAATTTAAATATATTCAATAAATATCAGCTGGATTTAATCAATGTATTATTTCAGAATGATTTGAAATCATAACCTTGAAACAATTGTCAAAAATTGTATGTATTTTGGAGATAATTATGTTTTCAATCATGATCAATCAAATTTAATTCGTAGATTTATCTATTAAAATTGAATATTTACAGCCATTTATAATAACGTTATGATTAATTATTTAATTATTCAATCATTATATAAAATGATTTTAAAAATAAAAAGTAAAAGCAATTATTAGAATAATTTATGTGATATTCCAGAAAAGTCAAGGATTTTCACTTAACGGAATTAAAAACTGCAATTATTCAGTATCATCTTCAACTTTTTCAATATTTATATGCTAATTAAAAGAGTTTATTTTTGTAAACAGTTAGAAAAAATTTGTTTTCTAAGGATTCCGTTGAAAATTTGTAGGTCAATGCGAATTATTAATAGTGTTACAAATTAATCATAGTACTGTTGTTAGTAGTTATAATAACTATGCTTTATTACCATGTTAATTACATATATCTTTTAAATATCCAACGACACTCTACTTAATTTCTATAAAGTAGAAATTTTTAAGAATTTTTATCTGTTGGGTTTCTGGAGTAAAATTGTTGTTTATTTACATATTAAAAAACCAACTGAAGGTAACAAGAAAAAAAAGTAGAATGAAAAAAATAATGACGAATAATTAGATTAAACATTTTTTCATTTTAAAAATTGAAATTTTTATCATAAAAAATTTCATGAAGAAAAATGTATATCAAATAGGTGGGTGGCATTGACCTCACCAAGCCGTAGCTCTTTATATCATAGCTTCTAGAAGTTAGATATGATCAATTAAGGTGGATTGTGGAGAACAGAGATATGAACTAACTTTGCACTTGGAGCTATTCGCGGATACCCAATAATCATGAATTTTTTTTAACTATCTCGATGTATAAAAGCAATGGTGGGAACCCAAGTCAAATACAGTTACCACGTCAGAGTGGATTTATACAGCTAGTGACGAGAAGCGACTTTTGTCCTCTACCAAAGATTTATCTTTGAACTATTTTAAAAAAAGGGCTTCGATCCAAGACAAATTATGGCTGGTTGGTATTCGATAAGATTGTTAATTTTTTTATTTGTTTTTATAAGGCGGTTTTTTTTTTTCTTTTTCTTTATTTAAATAAAATCACAAGTTAAACATTTAAATTTATTTCAAAAATTTTACATTAATTATATATTTAATTGTTAGAAAATATAATTTTTACGATGAAAACTAAACATTGAAATCACAAAATAATTATTTGATAAATCGATCTTACAATATCACCAACAGAATAAAAATTAATGACACATAAATCAGTCAAGTATAAACACTATGATGTAATTAAAAAACAATTAATTTTCAAAGAAGAATATAACATAGACGATTTGAAGACCCAAAAAATTTTACGTTTGACCTTAAATTGTTCAATTTCAATATAAAATGAATAATTAAACATTGCTATGGTAATGTTTAAATAATTTTCTGAAGTCTTCAAAAAAATAATGGATGTCAATATGTATTTCTCACTTGCAGAAGCAACTACGAGAGGTATTTTTATTTTGGAAAACATAGTCCCTTATCTGTTTTAGGTATTATAATCTGTGTGAGAGAGAAAGTGAAATATGGTGTTGTAATCATATCCTACGTAACCCAGTTAACATCTTAGGCCTGCTTCAAATTTTCTACAAGCTTTATTAAATTTTTTATGTTCATTATCAAGGAATTTTCCTATTTTCATGGTTATCTTCATTATCAGATATTAAATAATTCATAACCTCAACTAGTTTTAATATAAATTGCTAAATTACAGCTATTTTTGATATGAATATTACGATGATCATCATTCATATGGTAATTTATGTGATAATTAATTACCATAAAATGCATATATTTACGTAACATTTTTTTCTTTCATATTACGCCAGATAAATAATTGGAAAATTGTTTGATAGTTTGAATTAAGCGAAATCACTTTTATTAATAGAATTTTAATGGATTTTACACTGAATATGTTTGAATTACCAACAAGATCAGTAGTAAGTTTGTATGCCCACTGTTTTAGTTTGCGTCAATTTATTGTTTTTGTAGGAAGTTCCTAGAATTCATTTCAAGAAATGTGTGAAAATATTGCAAATTTGTTTAATGTCAATATGAGAAATGGAAAAAGTGGGATTGATACGGTTTCTTAGTTGGTTAAGCCTGTCAACGAAATTGTATTAAATCGTTAAGCACTGTTACAAAAATTAATTTAAAACTGTTTCAATCATTGGTTTCATTAATTATTTATGATGGCATGATGTAATGCAAATCTATTTCGAATGTCATATTTCTCAAGGCGGTAAACGCAGTTTCTCAAAATGATGTCTTTTATTTGCTTCCTGCACATATGTGATCCTCTCCTGTTTTTTACCGAAACCGACTGTTTACACTTAAAGTCAAGGAGGATCATATATTTTGAACATATATTGTGTAATGTGTAAGTACGAAGGGAGAAACGTAAAAATTGGTAGCATAAATTATTGCCGAAAAAGGATTAAAATTTTAAAGTTTCCTATAGTTATTAAAAATTTATACACTTTAACTTTGTATATTTCTTGTACAAAATAATTTTACTTTACAATAATTTTCTTATAACAGAACTCTTTTATAAGTTTCCATAAATATTTTTACTTTAAAAAGAATTTACCTTCTGGCAATTTAACTATCATTCATTTATCTTAAATATATAAAATTTTTGTATCACGTTAAACTTCGAACAAACTTATCCGACTTAATATTAATTTTTTTTCAAAATATGTGACTTGTTCCAACTTATGAATAGAATTAATTCCGTTTTCCTTGTTTTATTATATAATTAACAAGTTTCGTACTGGATTGTCTGTAATAGTCATAAATTTCTTTCAAATTCCAGTTTTCAGTTCAGATTAAAAGAAACATGAGTATTTAAGAATTATAGCTCTCACGTTACAGCGGTCGAAATTCGACCATAATCACCCAAAAGTGAATTTTCCACTGCCTTTAAACAAAACATTATATTAAACAAAAAAGTATGTATGCGATTGTATTGTAGTGTGTGTAATATAGGCCACATCTCTTATATACAAGTGTGTCATAGTGTGCGTAAAATTGATAGTGAATGTATGAATATTGCTACTTTTATAAACTTTATTATTTTTCGAACTTCTTAATAATTTATATAGGGTATGGAAAATTTGTGTTAAAATTATTAGGGTCTATACCAATAAATTATTTATTTCTAATAACTTTATATTTGATCATATTCTATTTCAAATATTAAACGCTATTTATATGAAAGTAATTCTCAATTCATAGATACACGATTACCTATAGAAAAGCAAACGTTATCTGAAGGTTGTATGTATATAATGTAAATATAATAGTAATAATATGATCTTAAATAGTATATAGATAGTACCACACCTCTAATAATATAATAATATTAAAAAGCATCTAAATTATCAATCTGCAGAAAGAAAAAAAAAACAATTTTATTAAAGATGGTATTTATTTACTTACCAATACTATTTTATTAAGACGGGTAATATGGTTAAAAGTAACTTAATCAGGCTATAAAATTCTGTGGTAATCGTTTATAATTTTCTCAAGACAAGCTCATCAACAAGTGACATCACAGAATAGAGGAGCCTAAATTGAAGGGGGAAGATGCAACACAACTTTTAGAAATTCATAAAAAGTAACTACATAAGTTCAAATTTTTCTATTTCAATGTATTTTACAGTATTTTTTGATCAAATGTAACATTAACGAAATGAGTCGCCATTAATAACCAATTTAAATTTACCAAGATTTACTGTTTCTCTTACCGCAACATATTTGATCCCACTTTCACTGTCTTAGATGGCTTAAATCATCCGTTTTCTCTACGTTGACAGCATCGCGCACAATATAATATTTACAAAACTTAAAATACATCAATATAGATTTTCAGGACTGATTAAACACTGAATCTCCATTTTTAACATGTAATTAACACATTTTACACAATAACTGGTCAATACTTGCCTACACTTCAGCGGCAAGTTTAAGGTATTTACAAGGTAGTCGCACAATTGTCCATGGTTTTCAAAATATTTTCAAAACAAATTTAATACAAAATTGGTTCACATGCTTAAAAACAGTTTGAAATACTATGAAGTTCAATTACTCTCTGTTTTACAAAAATGTGAATACTAAAGTTGATTTGTTCGTTCTTCAATTTTCCTTAGCTTATACGCTTTGTCCGACATTTACTAGCTAATTACTATGTCGTTAGTTAGTAAGAAAATGTGTAAATTACGTAAAAGACAATAAATTCATTCATTTCTTCTACTTTTCAATGCATCTCTTTAGTTTTTCACTTTGATTTTCAGATGTCCGGAATAGATCAAAAATGCAACTTAATGAAACTCCAAAGAAAGTCATCATCGTACATTGTTCCAATCAATCTCCGAGGATAGTAACTTTAATTTTTTGTTAAATAGTAGATTTACGAATGAACCAAATTAAATAATACTGATTCCATTTTCAATAATATTTTATAAGCAAACAAAAATCAAAGATAGAAAAATGCTTTTAGCTTTCCGAAGATAATTATGAATGAAAATAAAAAACTTTTTATCGTCAAACCCACTAACTAACTTGTCCTCTTAAATAAAATTCTACCTCATCACAAGGAACAGAGAATCTTGTAATCACTCTGTATTTTTAAAGGTTGTAAATGTTTTTAATAAAATAAAATTATTAAACAATTTGCATCAATAAAAGTTGCAAGAAATTATATTTAATTGCTAACATAATTGCATAATAGAAGAAAATGACAAATAACCGTTTTTTTTTTTAAACATATTAATTAAAGATCATCTAACACATCATATAATTGGAATAAAACACCAATAATTATAACCTTTCAACCTTGACACGTTCATCATGAGATCTGAGTAGTAAATAACCCCATTCACTTCACTGCAATCTTTTTAAATTAAAATTCTCATAATTTTAAACACAGCAACATTCATATTAGAAGTAACAAAATTTCGTAAAAAATATGTATGTCCCATTTAATAGAAATTATAATAAGAGAATCATAAGAACGTATTTTAATAAAAAAATAAAATCACGAACCATAGATGTAAAAGGATATCACATAATATTGACAATTAGTTAACTTTTGTGCACCCCAGTTCGGTATTTTCTTTATCTTTTTTTGTTTTAGATTAGGTTCAAAGGTTTGTCCAAATTCCAGCATGCGTTTGAAAATTTGAGGACCATTGTGTTGATGAAATTGTCCGCATCATTTCTCGAAGATATTTGCTACTATTGTAACAGCACCACTTAATTGGTAACAATTTAAAAGTTAGACACAAGTTACTATAACATGATTTCTTCACATAAAAAAGTAGGTACAGCCCTATGTTATATACTTATAAGCTTTTTGCGAGAGTTAACAGGTAAATCAAGATAGGCTATTCTAGGTAGATATTAATTATTGTTGTTCGTCGTTGTCAAGGTTTTATGGACATGGATTTTTGTTTTGCAATACTAAACTGAAAAATAATTTCTCATTTTTTGAATTTAAATAAAGAATTCAATGACAATTTTACAACTTTTCCATTAGTAAATTGAGTGTAGTACGCAAATTTTAGTTGAATTTCTGTCGAGAAATTATGCAAATACTCAAAAAACTTTTGTAATGGTCAGACAATTGCCAATTCTTTTTGAGGACTCGGGTAGGCTTTTGAATGGTCCATAAAATTATCATTTAAAAATCTTAAAATTTTTGTTTGCAATTTTTTGCATCTAGGGTGTGTAGAAATCATTCTTGAGTTAAGTGTTGATTAGAAGTCGATCACACTTATAATATGATAATTTCTTTATGTGATAAGTGATTTATTACGGCTCTTCTGATATACACTGATTTTAAACAGTACACTGAAAACAATTATATTATATTGCTGTGACTGTATAGGTATTTACTTAAAACCAATGTCAATTGGAACAACAGCACTTGTTCCTTCTTTTATGTTTTTGATTGAAGTATTATGGGTGTACTACTTGCACAAATCAAATTTTACTGACCTACTTGACTGAAAAATTTTACAAAACACTTGACTAAAATGAGTCTAGTCAGACACATTGCATTATTAAACTTCTTGCTAGTTGACTTAGTTACTAGATGAATGTGAAAAAGGCTGTATGCTAAGGGAATATTAAGAGAGGAACCGTAACCAAGTTCCTTCTACCAAGACCTTTAGGTCCTCTGTACTCTCTTTTAGAACAGTCCATCACCTGAAGGTGACGAAGTTTTCTAGTATAATGTAACAATTATATTGTTATTATGTTGTAGATGAAACCGGTTACTTTGCTCTTATGCAAGCGATAGTTTGATCAATTAACCACCCCCGCTTTTATTTTAATTATAATACATCAAACTGCCACTGCCTGGATTATAACCTACATCTTCCGATCTAAATATCCAAATGGGTGAAGGTATTAGCCGTTACTCACTTGGCCAAAGAGCCGGTATTGATGTATGTTAAAGTATTGATTTAAGTAATTATGTTTCTCGTATTTATTACAACGATTCCACTAAATTAGTACATTGTAATATGACTCTTATATTTATATCAATATCAATAATTAACTGCTACGGGGTCGCTATGGATAAAAGTTTTATTGGCTTTAGGTAAAATAATTTAACATTACGTGACTTCTTGTTTTATTTCAAATCTTATCTTTGTGAATAAAATAAACATTAAATAAACATACAAACACAAAAATGAAAGAAGACAAAGATACTACATCATGCACCCACGTAGAGAAATTTTCAATTGACATTTTAAAGTCTATAACGTAATTGAAGAAAATATCATTTGTTTATGTAGACATTTGATCAGGTCGATCAGAGGTCAATCAATTACTATTTGTTTAATCATTAAATGATGTTTAAATAAGTAATGATATTGTTGTTTGTTGTAAATATATACAGTTAGTAAATAATAAACGTTTACAATATGTAATGGTAAATGTAAGAATTAAATCCAATTCTCTTCAAATATCGATTAGAAAAATAAATATTTGAAAACTGATTTGTGCTTTTGAACTGAATAAAATTATATTGTAACTTGCTAAAATTTTCTAATCCAAACAGGTTTTTTAATAGGTGTTTTCATTTATCAAAAACATGTAAGCATAAAGATATTGGTGCTTTGGGTTTCTGTTCTAGTCCGCTATTGTAGTCTCCAGATTTTATGTTTGTATTTTATCATTTCTTTCAAGTTTTGTACCAATTATCGGTTTTGGTTGTAAGTGCACAATGCAAAAATATATAAAGGTATTACAATTCATTTTTGAGGTTTACAGAGATGTTAAAAATTTCAATTTTCAAGGTCTTGTTCAACATTATCGGACAAAATGCTATTTATGGTTAAATTTAATTCATTATCGCTCTAAAACAACCAATTTAAACTGGGAACACTATTGAAAATTTACCTATCCCCATGAAAGAATATTATCCAACTTTAAGAAATTTAGTACAGTGCAGTACAAAAGCAAATATTTTTGCTGGTATCAAAAATTCTTTCGGATAATTTAAAAACTAAAAAAGAACTTTCTGTCTAACAAATTCAATCCGACTAATAAACGTGAACTAAAAGGTCAATAACTTAAACATTTGGGATCATAATAACATGTTATCTATAAATACAATAAAATTAGCAGATAGCTTAATGCTACAGAAAATTCTATGTGGCTGAAATGTAGAAAATGCATTTTTTATCTCATATCCTAATTGCAACTCATTCGTTGAAAATGTAACTTTTTGAGTGAACTTTTTGTGTGTACATATTTATACACTACGAGGAATTTATATTGACAGTCTTATTGACAGTGTATTTAACGTAAAATTCGGAACCAGTATATTTTCCAAACATTGAAAAATGCTGATTAAAATAATAAATTAACTAAAATTGTGTCTTGTGAATAGGGGTTTCCTGCTTATTTGATAAAATAATAATGGTTGTACATTTTGACATGTTGATATTCAGTTAATCACCTTCTAGTGACTGGTGTGTTGAAGCCTATTCATACGATATTCCCGACGCTTCACAACGCAGTACAAGGAAGTTTTCCTTGCAGTTCGTTACTACTGGCAAATTTTAAAATTTAACCAAATTTTTTTAATAATTTTTAAAAAAATAGTATTTATAATTTGGTCTCACTTAAACTCTCTAATGTTTCATGCATATTTATAATATATGCAAATTTATTGCTACTGTTTTCACAGTAATGCTTTTTTTAATACATAATTAGTATACAAATATTATAAAATAAATGTATAATGAATATTTGTCTTTTTTTGTTGAACCGAACGAAGTGTGGTCTATGGTATAACAATGATTTTATATTTCGTTTTTCTGTATATATCTATCTATCTATCTATATTTGTTCCGCTGTAACTGTCGAACACCTTGTTTGATTTTGTAAAAATTTGGTAAGCACATTTATGACACTCTGATAATTTACTGTACGGTGAATTCACTTACATTGTTGTGCTCACTGTATTTGAGAAATTTTAATTTTTCCACTTTCCTCTATTTTTTTGGAAGAAACAACTTTTGTTTCAAACATCTTTTCATAAAATGTTTAAGTTCTCCACAATTTTAGCTCCAATTTGGTTAATAAACACATAAAATAACAATACATATTATTATACATGTATAAAACTGTATAGACTGGATATTTTTAGTATTTTTTGGAATGAAAATTAAAAATAGTACAAACAATGAAATTCAATAAACTCTGTTATTTGTTATCATCACTTAAATACATGCATGTTATAACTATTTAATTTTTTGAGATAATATTTAATTTTACCCTGTTTTACTTTTTGTCAGATATCTTCCAAATTTTGTATACGTATTATTTATATACTTTTTATTTAGTTCTACAGAGAGGTCTACAGTTCACAGAATGACTAGTATATTTATATACAAGAATAAAATAACACAATCATCATCTTATAGCCCAACCATATAAACATTATCTTTTATTGAAGACAACAGTAATATAACGACATTCTATCTATATAAAAAATATTTATATAAATTAGTAAATAATGCAGAAAATAAATATATTATAGAGTGCAATATTAAAGGAGAGAAGAGAGATAAATAAATAGACATTCTACAAATAGTATAATTATTATTCATAATCTATTATTTAACACTATAATAATATTTAGTTATATTGTACAGAATAATAATGTTATTTTATTAAGGATGTAATGTATATTCAGTGAGATATCATTTATATGCATGAATTAATTAGGAGATTTAAGTAGAATTAATGTAACATTAAAATGTATAAACAGTCAAAAGACAAAAGCGTAATAGTAATATATATATATATATATATATATATATATATATATATATATATATATATATATATATATATATATATATATATATATATATATATATATATATATATATATATATATATATATATATATATATATATATATATATATATATATATATATATATATATATATATATATACATGGATTTCAATGCATCAAAAGATCAGATAAGGTTACAAATGAACGAAGTAACTAACGATCAGATAAAGAACTCAGAGAAGCTACCGAAGAAAACATTGATCCTTTACTTCAGTTTACTATAAAAGAACTACAATACAGTTAAAGTTCGTAGACAGTAAACATTGCAACATCAAATGGAGATGATTCCTAACCACCAAATGCTGTAATGTGAAACTTACCTCCAGAATGATGTTCATCAACCACGAACAAATATCCATTATACTTGAATAAAAGACTGGGTATTCATACAAATTTAACTAACATAAACCTAATAACAAAAAAGAAAAAAAACCAAATACTCCCATTGTGGCCAGAATCAATCTGTGAATCATTTGGTCATAAACTGCGTAACATGCGAGAATCTATGGGAGTAACTAGAACTCTTAAGTGAATGTCTTACACACAAAATGGCATCGACAAGTGCTTAGTTTTTAAAATTAACCAAGCTTGACAGTAGACAAATAATTTTTTGGCATTTTATTAGCATTATTATTTTATATAATTAATTATATCCTTATTGTCGTATATAACAAATTTAATAAAATCATTTATATGGGAAATGGATGTCCCACTTTTTAAGCTTTTACAATACTATCACCTGATGGCGCGTAATTTCTTGTTTTGGAGATTTTTGTGTTCACAAAAAGCATTGGGTCAATACATTTCACCGAATCGACCGATTTTACACACGAACTTCACGAACGATTCACGAACTTTAACGAACCAATTTTTCACGAACTTTTTAGGTAAAAGCTATACTATCAAAATTTCAGGTCTCGTTTCATTTTTGAGTTTTCTTAATGACCAAAAACTAATAAGGTGATTCTATAAACACCTATGATAGTTCGGTCAATTTTTGCTAGCTTTACCAATTTTAGACTAAAATTAATATATTCTGGCATATTGTGTATATGTCGGGTATAATTAAATATACTCCAATATATTCTATATACGTCGAGTTTAATGATGAGAGATTTTGATTTCTGAGGGTTGGAAATTTTGACGAGTAATTTTATCAGAATTCTATATTATTCAATGCAATGACGAATTAAATAAAATATGACTATAAACTATAAAAAATAAAATTTTTGTAGGAAATTTTCCGCAAATAATTTATCTTATTGAATTTGCAACTTATTACAGTATGAAATATACTGGTTTAGAAAAATGTATATAAAAAAGTTGGAAAACAAGCTTTTATGCCTGGTAGTTACTTCATACTTAATTCATTAAATTTAAAATAACTTATTACGAGATAATTTTATAACTGTATAATGCTTTAACTGTAATAGCTATACCTCGGGGAAAGTCTCGGGGAGATGTGCGGTACGGGAGAAATTAACAGTCTAATTATTTTTAGAACCCATAGATGATAATATTCTAAGCTTAGTTCACTTCAGCTGACGTAGCCTACTAGCAGTCCGTGGTTCGACGACAGAACTAAGAAACTAAGCTTAGATTCAGCATTCATAGTATTGTCATCTTGCTATGGGTTCCTTAATTAATTAGACTGGTTATCTCACCCGTATTACCATCTCCCCCGGAATTACTTTATATGTTGAAGTTCAAGAAGGGATAATATTAGTGTTGCTAGTTTCACATATCTTTAACTAAATCGCAATCTTATATTTCAGCTTGACGATAATCTATTTTTTTATATAAATTTCAATCCGTTTCTTAAATAACAGTTTTTTTTTTCATAAATACGTATTTCGACTACACATTTGTCATGATTGGTATAAATTTGCTAATTGTTATTATTCTCCGAAAAGATGAGATGTTACTCGTTGCGAATTTTGTGACGGTTGTTCTTACAAATATTTCTTTCCCTTGGAAATGATTTATCGACCTATGGTTGATTATCAATGTTTGAACTAGTTTTAATCATTATCATTCATAAAATTCATTCAATACGTTGTCCATACAGTTATAAATGCAAATAAATTAATATGTATTATAATTGTGTTTATTTCATGAAAAAATGTTTCAAACAAAAGTTGTTTGTTGTATAAAATAATATTTTTTCGTTTTTTTTTTCTATCCGATTTTGCTTATTCACGAACGTAAACTGGCCTTCTTTTTCCAATTTTTAGTAGAGCAAATGGACTAATAGGTGATTGCTATACATACCTATACCAAAAGTTTGTTCATGCCTTTAACATTTGCTACCGTTGCAAACTTTAGACTAAAACTAATATACTCTTCTATGTATTCCGAGTATAAAGTTAATATACTCTGACATATTCAATAAATATGGAAAGTATAAAAACTGTACAAAAATATTGGTCAGAATAAAAATTGTTGTATGCAAATGAAGAGATTTTATTACTAGTTATTAATGTTATTTAATTCCATTGACACATATTTCTCAAACAAAAAAATAGTCATCAACATCTGAATTATATCTTAGACACACCCAAATAAATCATTTTTATGAAAGTGTTATAAAAACTATTGATCTAAAAATTACAAGCAAATTTTTTGTTTAAACACATCAACAATATATTTATCAATCTAATTTAATCTTATATCATAATTTTTTGTCATAAATTATAAAATCTGTTAAGATCAAAACACGTATTTCATAAGATTAATTAGAAAAAATATACAATTCATTAAAAATAAAATCAATTAAATCCATATTCATTTTTATAGTATGTATGTAAAGAATGAGGTCCCGTCGCTTTAATTTCGATCTTACTCAATTATAATGTAAACAAAGTGTTATTGTTTACAGAAAAATAATTTATATTACATTAAAAATGAAATTACTTAAGTTATTTGTAATTTTACATATATTTTCTTTGAAAGTAACATTATTTATATAAAAAAAATACCTATTTTTAAGCGAACGTTGGCTTGTAATAATTTATGATGATACTATATGTTTAAACGAAGATGTGATTTTGTAAAAAATGTCTTAAATGCCAAACGATCTTTCGCAGTACATTTCGAAAGTGATTGTTACATAAATAAAAGCAAAATCAATGGAAAAAAATTTATTGAGTTTAGCAAAATATTGCTTTAAAAGTTTTGATTCGCATAACAGGGGATAATTCCATATTATAACAAAGATAAATAATATGAATATTAAATTAAATAATAGGTATCAAGATTTTGATTTGGACTTACCCTAGATCCAAAAAATTGTCAAGAGTTTTTAATGAACATTGTATGGGCGATTCCAACAAATAACCTAAGACTTAAAAAATGGATACAATTTCTATCTCGTTAAAAAATTGTAGGATTATTTGCTTGAAAAAATTGACAAATAATTAAACGATAACTGCCATAATCTTATTAACAAGCCTCAATTTTTTTTTGAGAAGTCGGGTTACTTATGCCAGTCTTGTGTTAAATATTCATTGAATTATCAATATTTTCTATTAATAAAGGAAAAAATATTGATTTCGCAGGGACATTAGATAATTTTTCAAACATTACGAATTCATTAAAAATATTAAACGCCATTTCCAATATTAACTCGAGTGCTCAAAAAACATTTGAGGTGGGATTAATAAGCATTTTCAAAAGTTATAGAAGTTTTTGAAGAAAATCTGGCAAAGTTTCCCTCTTAAAAGTGATAATGTATGTCTGCGTATTTTATGATAGAGATACCCACCAGAATCGTACCCTGGCCTCATTATTATTTTTACCCAAACGAGGCCTCATTATTATTATTATTATTATTATTATTATTATCTTACCCAAAACGAAACTTTTTTTCTTGTCACGGACTTTCAATTTGTTGAAAAAAAACCAAATTTGATTTGTACAAAAGGACACGGTTTTCCGATTTGACTCCTGACACAGCTCCTATCGATAAACGCACTCTTCCGTTGTATTTTGGAGAAACTGTGAATTTTAACGATTGTATCCACACTCTCTAAGAACAATACAATATGTTTCTGCTATTCATATTTCTATCCGATATTTACTTTAGATTAAACTTATACAATAATACAATACATAAAATTCTATTTTAGTTTATTTTTGTGATGCATCTCTTTATTTTGATCAAAAATTGAATTTTTTAAAATATTATAAAAGACAGCATCTCCATAAAATAGCTTAAGGAATCACTCCTTAAATTTTAGGTTCTATGTATTATGTTATATCACACCCTAATTATTTATAGTAGGTACACATAACGGTACCATTTTTAGAATTATTCGAAACTTTTTGACTTACTAACCACATAACGTCCTTGGAGAAAGACCGCCGATTAACTATAAAGTAGAATAAAACAAAAATTGAATTGAAATATGCTCAAAGTAAGTTGCTGTTTAGGTGATTGCTGGGTGCTCAAGTTTTTTATTTAAAAAATTGACTCATAAAGATTCACTTCTGCCGTGATATCATACTATCAGATCAATTATGAAATAAAAACTATAATGAAAAAAAATAGAAGTACTGAAATTAAGTCCTTTTGAGGAGCTTTTATGGTGTAACTTCTATAAATCAATTTAATCAAAATTACCAAAAAAATTTTGTGCCACATGAATCCTGCCGAAAATAGTTTCAAGGTCTCATGCACATATTTTTTTGGGAGTTTTGATTAAATAGATTTATTGAAGGCACACCAATCATGCACTTAAAAAGCATCAAATTTTAGTACTTACATTATTAGCATTATAGTTTTTATCTCAGAGTGCTATCACGACAGCAGTGCATTTAAATGACTTAAGTCTTTTATTTACAAATTTGAGCACCTAATTAGTAGCTACAAAACATCTAATTTTGAGCATATTAACATTTAATTTTGAATACTTTGTTCTGCTAACTTGACTCGTATCCATTTGTATCGCTTTTCAATCCTAAAAATTTTTTATAAAATAGAGAAAATATTTTGGGCATGTTTTCTCTATTTTATTCTGTTTTACATAACATTGGAGAACAAGGAATAAAGTTTATCATATCTTATGTAATTTTATCTTATGTTATCTCTTACTATATTGACATTTATAAGCTTCGCAAATATATATTGAATTTTCTAGCTGAATTACGATTTTATAATTGAAGAGTGGTGCTTTACATGCTTTTTGAAAACAATTTTTTCCGCTAGAATTATTCGTTGATAAGTTTTCCAAAATATTGTCGAACCCAATGAGAATATTTATGAATAAAGCCGTTTTTTAGAGTGTAGAGCATTGAAGAATATTCAATTTACTTTAAATGAAGGTGTATTACAATATTTTTATATTATGGCATTTAAAAGGGTACATTTATGATCCTATTATTAATCATTTGACGGCGTTTCTTTTAACTTCAAATTGAACGAGAGATATACCTACAAAATTATGTAGGTACAAATTTATAGACTGTCAAATTTAGTGTATACATAATTTTTGTTGTTGAAAATTATTACAAAAGAAGATTTTTTTAAAATGTGATTATAACTGACCGACATATACAACGTATAATTCAATACATAATTATTACAAGTATTTATTTTGTATTTAAAATTATTGATAATAAAAAATATCTCTTGTTGTAATTAATATACAAGAAACAAAAAACCACTACCGATATTTATATTCAGTACAATGAAAACCATTTATACTTATTGGAAATGTGATTTTTAACGGTTTGGAAAATGCAATTTGAGTTTTGGATATGAAGCTAAACTCATTAGTAACTACTAAATTTGTCGACATTCGTCTATTCTAATTCTTGACCTTTTGTACTTTGGTTCTATGTGCGATATGCATTTTCTGTGGTCTTTGCTTAGGTTCTTAAGTCATTTTATATTGGGAATAATATTTTTAATCTAATTATGTAAACAAAATTCTGATATAAATTAGTATTCTTATTTCATCGTGGGAATAATATTTTTCGAAATTTAAATAGCACAGGAACCGATAAAAGATAAAAACAGCTATAAAAAAAAACCTTTTTATATATCTCAACTCGCCATGTCTACTGATGAGATGGCCATGTTAGTTTTATCATCCTTATTATTTTATTTTATTTATTTATTTATTTATTTTTTTGTCATTTTTAGTTCTTAGGTTATCGTCTTTGGCTTTTTATGGGCTACGTGCGTTTGAGAAATTAAAGTAATACCTATATACTATTTGATTGAATAGGGTATTAGATCTACAATAGCCTTTGTCTCAGATTAAAATTAAAGTGTTATTGAGCTTTGCATATTTACAATTGATGTTATTTTCATCGGGTTGCTTAGAAAAGCGTACTCTGATATGCCTATGTTTACCAGATCAAATTCGGCTTTTGCTGCTTAATCAACCAGCAGATATGGCTACATCGATATAAGAATGAATGACTAGGAACTGATGACACTATTAAGGTTGGAATGAAATACCAATCAGGATCCTAAACATCAACATCAAAAGTACAAATTTCTATTCAAATTTCATCGCTGTGGAACTAGATGTGTATTTATAAAAAACCTATTGGTTCCGAAAAAAATTGGACTGGCTATCTTATCCGTACGATCATCTACCCCGAACTTACTCCATTGGGTAGAGCTGGAATAATATTTTTAAATCGTTGGTCTATATATATATATATATATATATATAATATAGTAAAACAATATATTCATATTTAAAAATGATTTTCTACTTTTAACTCCCGTTTTGTATTACAATGTCTTCTTTAAGCCTTTCTTAAAAATTTTATATAAACAATTTTTCAATAATGCTACGGAGCATTAACCGCAGCTGTTTTCGAATTCCAATGGAAGCGGTTTTACTTTGTGTTTAATTATTATACATATGTGAATATTTCATATATATAATCAATCAAATGACTCAGTTATTTTGCCAATAAGTGTATTATTTGTATTTTATTATTATTATAATACATAGAATGAAGATGATGTGATGTATTCGAGATTTTAACAGATACTTTAAATAATATATATATCCATATATACATACAAAATATATGTATATAATAAATACATACATATTCATATAATTTTTACAAAAGTATGAAAAGGGGGAGGTAATTTCATTATAATGGTAATATTATAATTGTGTATATAAATACTGTGAGTTTTTTAGAAATAATAATCATAATTGCCTTATCATTTGATTCGAAACGCGAGAAAAATATATATTTCTAAATTATTAAAAAAAACTGTGTTTTAGTGATTTTTTATTAGTTTAGATAAATTTGCCACAATGAAATTGGTGAGTATGATTATTATCACTTTTTTATTTTTATTATTGGTGGAAAAGCTCTCGCTTGGCCTGTTGGAAATTTATTTATTAAAGCATAAGCATTGTGAAATCAATTGGTTTTCTTATATAGTGATGTGATTCTGGAATGATGCTCACATTGGAGACTAAACTAGATATAATTTCGAGAAAGGATTTAAATATATTGAATAATTTTCAATATTTTGAAATTGATATTTACTATGATTACATTTGTTGTATCAGTTCTATCTCTGGTAGAAGCTGACCAGCAATGGAAATCGGCACATATGAGTGTTGTAGGCGATCGAAGGGGTGTATATTTTTTTTACCTTTTCTACGTTTTGATTTGATATTTGTGCTCATACGCTTGTTTACTCGTCTATAATTGGTCAGCGATTTGTAGAATTTTTCGCCAACTATTATAGTTTTCACATTATTTTTATGGATTATCGGAGAAATAAGAGATAAAATTGTCCATTCTCTTGCCTGTAATGAGTAATCAAAAACTAACCATTTTTCCTTAGTGTTTGTATAATATAATGTTTTTTGCTTGCATCCATGAATCTTTTTGGATGCAATCTGAAAATTTTTGACAGGCAGAGAACTTTATTTAACTACTGATATAAATCGTAAATCGTTAGTTATGGGTATGCAAGAAGCAATAAATCACTGATTGACCTCAGTTTGAAAATTTTCTCTCTTCTTCTGAGAGCTGGGTTGATATCAATGAGAATGAATCTTATTTATTAAATTTAGGATGTCAGCTTTCTAAAACATTAATTATCACAGGTCGTAGGATACACAGAGTTTGTAGGGTAATATCTGAAGAATATTATTAACATAAAAATTACAATTTTTCCAATCGAAGCGTTTTTTTTAATAATTACTCATTTTTTAAAACTCAAGTAATTTTTATTCGTATTCAAATCAGACCCAGTTTTCATAGAATAATAATTTTTGCTTTGGATTTTTGAAATTTAAAATAAATATAAGATTAGTAGCAAAACTTATATTTAGCAAAGCTTCTTTTAAATTCTATACACAGCCAGAATTTTATGAATCGTAGGAAGTTTGTTTGTGTTTTAATAGACAGTTTCAGGAATGTTTTCCAATTATATCATGAATTTAAAATAAATTAATAATGATACGACTTGAAATTTGAATTTTATAGAATAGGAAAATTTATTCCAAATAGCAAACTTATATAATGAATTTCGCATTACAAAAACACGCTTCAAAATCCAAAACATTTTTTCTTCATACATTTAAGCTCTTATGATTTTGTGTACTTGCAAATATATAATGCTCATTGGACGCCTAATATAATTGATTTTCATTGACAAAAAAACCAAAATTGTTCTTGCAATGAGTATGGGTTAAGAATAAATTAAGCGAGAATAAATTTGAAATAGTTTATTGACTTATAAATTTATGAATAACTTTAAATAAAGCAGAAAAATAACTGTGTTATAATAATTGATAATGTATACCTGTGCTCTTTTGATGAATGGAAATTTGTGAACTTGAAAATATTTGATCAGAAAGGGTAAACTAAATTTTTAATAATAAAAATGGAAAATTAATGTAGAAAAACGGAGATGATGTTTCGAGAAAAATGAAAAGTTAATAATTTTTAAATATTCTGATATAAATATTTAAATATTCTATCGTTTTGAATACTAATTGTATATTATTTTCGGAGAAAAAAATTGATAAAAATCTATTCATTATAATCTTGTTCGTAAAGGCTTTTTTAATCGGGCGCAGGTAAATTGAGCGAATTGTGGCCTTATCAAGCAGGAATCTGTATAAATCATGGGCAACTTGAAGTATAATAGCATTACGTGTCTTTATTTAATTCATTTTCTTTTGTCGGTTTATATAGACGTGAAAATATAACATTTGTTTGTATTTTTTGATTATTGTTAGAAAAATTGAATATTTCTTGAATAATACCAATTAATCGATATCATTCAGAATTTAATTGAAACATTTTCGTTGATATTAAAGTATCAATCGAGAAATCCTCAAATTTATCAACGATAAGTAAAAAAGACCAAAGACTGCGAAAAAAAAATTTTTCTGTTTTCATTTTTACTATTGTTTAGGGAAAATTATTTATTTTTCCTATTCGTACTGTAAGAATACATCAAATTATCTACGCTATTTACCTAATATTATTTCTTAATTGATTTTTAATAACATAAAAACTTCATGTTTCTAAAATGATCAAGGATAAATTAATTACACATTATCCTCTTGAATAGACAAAGTCTTTTAATTGTTAATTTTCCATAAATAAATAAAAATAATGTTTTTTACTTTATAGCTCCTAGTCATTGCTGCCGTATGTTTGTCGTATGCTTCTGCACGACCACAAAAAGGTGAAGAAATTGCTATTATTAGTCAATCATCAAATCAAGAACCAGATGGAGGATATCAATGGAGGTAAGTTTATATCTTAAAATTATTCAATACAGTCTTCATATGCATTTTCATAAAATATTTTATAAACTAGCTAGCTATTGACCAAAAATTATTTTATGTTTTAAATATAATTTTGTAATTCAGTGGGAAATTCACAGCAATTATTTTTTCGATACATTGGAGCTTTTACACGAAAGTTTGTTCTTTAAAACTACGATTATAAATTTTCTTCTATATTTTTCTTGAATTATAATTAGAGAGCGATATAAATCACATTTTACGAGACTAAGTGCTCTTGAGCTGATAAGCTTGTGGCAGGGTATACCTACATAAATGAGACAAACTAGCCCACAGAACGCATAAATCATAGCCAAATTTACACTTTATCTATTTTCATCCCGTTTTAATAAAATTGAACAAATATGCCCCATACTGTAGACTTGAAGATAAAAAAGACAGCAACAAAACTTAAAAAATTTAAAAATTTAAATTTTTCTTATGACAATTTTCTAATGAATATTCATTCAAATTGTGGCACTGTTTAGAAATTACTGAAAGGAGAATCTAATAAACACAATTAAGGTGAAATCAACTAATAACTTCAGAAAGTATCCAATTGATATATTAGACTTACAACCAATTTTATCCGATTAAATGATATTTTACCGTTTATTACTATCTTCTTACAAAAATAGTATATCAATGATCGTCATTTTTAAGCTTTTCTGCGGTAACAAAAATTTTTCGAGCTCTGTGATTGGAAACCAAACTTTTTGTAGACGAAGATATATTTTATTGGCGGTTACTGGAACTATTAGTAATAATTACCAAATTGTCTTAGAAATTGACACAAATAATGAAAAGTCTTAACAAAAAATACAATATCTAAAAAAATAAACATTGTATTTTTTTCAATTTCCATGCAAAAAATAACTCAAAAAAGAATTTTTACTTAGAAATTTTTATCGGAAAAATCTCTTCAATTTTTATACTTTCTACTCATTTGGGTAATAAATTTTGTGAAATATTTGCTCGCGAAAAATAAAAAAGTACAATATACATTTCATTAGAGATAGACTTTATTAGAGAGGTCTCATTTTTTATGGCAATTCACCTGAAATACAAAGTTACCTTAGGAATAATAGTTCGTAATTCCATCGATGTGAAAAAAACCAAAGAATTAGATATCATCTTTTAGCACCTCTATTAGAATGAACAAACAAATCATTGAATAGAATCTTGAAAGAATGTTAATTAATTAATAATTTATATTAAATATTAATGAATGTTCTTAATTAAGTAATAATAACAATATTTATAAAAAATTTCCCATTGTTAAAATGAATTGAGTATAAAAACGAATACGATATTCATTGTTGACATATAATGTTTTATTAAACAATATAAAATAACAAATTACATAATATAATTTAAAAAAAGACATGCAATATATAAAGTATAATTATTAATAATATAAATATTAAATCATATAAGTTTATTTTATTTTCTTAAATGAATAAAAAAAATTAATTTAGAAAAAAATAGAATTGACTTCAAAAACATGGATTTAAAAGTATAAATTCAATTTCTCTAAAACATTTTCTGTATTTCTTTTCGAAGTCGATGCAAGTAAATCAATTTTTAAGCATCGAATGATTGGAGTTGGTTTTTAAAGGTTATTGGTCACAAGGAAATTATTTGCTGAAGTATTAAATTAAAAATCATTTTAATCTTTAGTTCAATTTTTTGAAGTTGGATACATTTTATTTAACAAAATATTTGTTATTTTGTACTTTTCACTGTTTTTTTGGCAACAAAGTTTTATCTTTTTGGGTGAATGATTAGAAGCTCCAAAACCTCCAAATTTGGCATGAAAGTCTCATATACGACGAGCTCAAGAAAAGTATTTTTTATAATTCAACGATTCCAATTTACTTAAGAATTCATCATCAAATGCTTTAATCATTTAAACATCATCAAGGACGGGTTTTTAGAAATTCTACGTTTTTATAGAAGAATAATACTAATAATAATAATAATAGTTTAACGTATTGACGTATTGGCTCAATCACATGCATGGCTTTATAAATTTCCGTAAATAAAGCGCAAAACAGAAATAAACAGAAATACAGAAGAGAAATATGCATTTTGACTCGAAGTATCGTTGGAATGCACATAAAATCAATAGAGGTAAAAGAGGGTTTTTTTCAACCTCCTAGAGTTGAAAAAAAAGATTACATTTGAAAATAAATATTGATGTCGTTATTGAGGTTTTTATGTATGTAATTACAAAAATTGCATTTTGATATTTCAAACAGAGACATGGCAAGAAATGAAACCTCAATAGAAATTAATCGGGACCTTGAAGGTGTAATGACACAGCAAATATTAGTTATCTTCTTTTTAATCTTCTTTTTTTTTGAAGTTGGTTATTAATTAAATACATAGTATTTTATATCTTATAAATATAATATTTATTTGTTATACGAATAATTATTTTATGCTAAGACAAATTACACTCTTTATTGTTGATATTGTAATATTAAAATACACCAAACTTTCTCGTTCAATGATTAATGAATATAACTTCAGTTTTGGATAACTCATTTATTTATCCAAATAATTATGTTCTTGTTTATCCAAATTGAAGTATTCTCTTTTTATAGTACCTTTTAAGTAGTTTTCGTTTTGAAAGAAATTAAGCCATTTTAGTTATTTTGTCATGTTTAAAAGTTAATCTACTCTTTATAGAAATATAAAGCTTAGTACTTTTTATTGGCGCTTTCATATCGACTGTGTCAAATATTAAAATGTCGTTGGTAAGAAAACACTCACATTAAGCTCACATAAAAATTAAATGATTAAAGGGTTTGGTTTAAAACAGTGCTATACTCCAACTGTCGTATACCATTTTTATTCCAAATTATGGGAAACAGAATTTGAACCAATTAAACAACACTAAAGATGTGTGGACTAAGCTGTATGTATCGATAATTTTATTGCTTTTAATTTCTAAACAAACCACTGATGTCTGTTAAATGAAAATCTCCAAATTAGATTGACATATTCAATCCATTTAATGGGCATGATTTATTCAGTAAACTAACGTACTGACTTCTGTCATCGTTTACCTTAAGTGTATAAAGGTGGTGCACTCAGTCTCTCATAAGAAATGTGGATACGAAATTATCAGCGCTTGTTGGCTCTGTTGGCTATAAAACTGTTGATCAATCTCGGAAACCAATTCAAGTGAATATTAATAAACATCTTAAAAGTGTTCTTTTAAAGTCATTTTTTTTCTGCAATCAATTGATTGAAATTTGAATCGCGCGTATTTTTTTAACCAAGATTACGGTGGTATAGGATACTTTTCATGATCCACAAGATACATCTAAACCAAATTTCTAGTCGATAAGCCCATTGGTTCGTCTTTTTGATAATCTCACTGAATCCCAACATTCTTCCGGGAAAAAAAATATCCCATGTTTTATACCAAGTAATTAACTATTTGTGTGTTAAATTCCAACCCAATTGATTCAAAATGTTTGGTCCAATAGAGTACCAAACATACAAACCTTCACATTTATAGTATTAATATGACTAGTACTTTAGCAATACGTTTGGAACTATAACGTATAAAATATAGAATTTAAAGAGCTTAAGTCATCTAGGAACAACAAATATAATATAACTTCTAGAAGTATTCTGTCTACGATGACATCAAAAGTTTGATCATTTATAGTAACATTTTTGGCTCAATGGATAAGCCATTTAAGGCACTATTACCTGTACTCTTTTGACTACTTGCGTAGAACGTTGCGGGTTCGAATCTAGGCAGTGGTTGTTTGATCATTAAAGAAATTATAATTAAAGGGCGGATAGTTGATCACACCGTGTTTCCTTCGATAAGAAGGAAGTAACAAGCTTCACCAAAAATGAAATAATAACAAGCTTCACCAAAAATGAAGTAACAAGCTTCACCAATAATGAAAGAGGCGTACAGAAGACCAAAAGTTCTGGACACAAGGGACACAGCAGCAGTTCCTCTCTTAATATACTATCTAACGCATACTATTAACCTAATACAAACTGAACTATAAAATTTCTACTACGTGCTAGTCCAAAACAATTTCTCTCTCTTACAAAATTTCTGTTTTTTTAACAGGTTTTAAGAATATGCATTACAACTAGCCGGAAATATAAATTTTTGTTTTAAATTACAGTTATGAAGCTGCAAATGGTATTAAAGCACAAGAAGTTGGAACATTGAAAAAAGCATCAAGCCCAGACACATCTGATGTGATTGTTGCCGCTGGTTCTGCATCATGGACCGCACCTGATGGTACTGTTATTAATTTATCATACACTGCCGATGACGAAAAAGGTTTCGTACCAGTTGGTGACCATTTACCAACACCACCTCCAGTTCCAGAAGCAATTGCTAAAGCTGTTGAATACTTACTATCATTACCATCAACCACAGAAGGACCCGGACGTTCTGGCAAAAAATAGTCAATTAAAAACAAACAAACAAATATATAAGAATTTTATTAAAGATTAATTAATATTTAAGAATGTTGAGATGATCTCTTAAATGAGGAGCAAAAATTAAAAACAAATTATTTTTCAAGAAAATTTTATCTTTTATTTTGTGGATTCCCAAATACTCACATACGCAATGGTACAATGATTACGAGCCACATTGAAAACAAAACAAGTCAATTTTCCTTTTTTTTATTTTATTTTATTTTATTTTTGTGTTCATATTCATCCTCATATTTTTTTTAAACTTCTAAGTCAATTCTATATTTCTGTGTTTCTATTATACATTTCACACATTTGTGTCTTTCTTCAATAACACATTTTTATTTTTTATTTTTTCTTTCTTTTTCAAATAACAAGCCCAAAATGAGTACAATAAAAATGTATTAAAAAAATAAAAAAAAATATATATAAATAAATGAATATATAATATATATACAAATGGAAATAAATTTTTATATTTTTAAACAAATTGTTTGTTTTTATTAATTCTTTCTCATGGTTATTAAACTAAAAAAATTGGTGAATGTTTCAGATTAGCTACAACATAGTTCTGATAGATTTATATAGATGTCTCAATGTGCTGCTCCATTGCAAATGAGTAACAATTTTATATGATTTTTTTTATAAAAACAGAATCATGATATGCCATCAATACATATATTTAAGCATACTTTATTATACCTAAATATTCTTGATAGTATCATACTGCCTTCGTCATTATCGGTAAGAGATGATACTCTTTTTATTCATCAATTTTGAACTTCGTTTTTAACTAAGACCGTATTCTTATGCGCTGTTGAGTTATTTTAATGTAAGGACATAATAAATCCTCATTTTTTATGGGAAATTAGTATTTATGTCGAATCAGACAGATTTCATGATTAAACCAAATATATTTTTAACCATAAGTTTAATTTTTTCTGCCTAATTTCTAGTTAATCATTTTGCCATCGTTGCTTAGTTTCTAGGATCTCTGGACAAAAAGATAATTAATTAAGTTATTTTTTAATATACTAAATTTTTTTGCATACTTTTGTATATTTCTATAATAAGCGTCAATGATGCACCTTAGTAGAAATATGCAGTGAAAAGTGAAATAATAACATAAGATTTTTGTGAGAATTTTCGGTTTTTGTCAAAAATATTTCCTAAGTGTTTTGGGTATAGTTCATAAACGTGAAGGGAAGTTTAGTGGTGAGTGTATCTGATTTTTTTAACACATTTTTGTGCATGTGTTAGTGAAAGATAATAAGCACCACTAAGTTTAGAGTCGCACGGACCAATGATCGAAATAACGATCGAGTTGTTTAATTTGAATACATGTCGTTTGAAGGTTAGGAACTCCCATTAGAGGCATCCCATTTATGTGTATTTGAAGAATTTCTGATAGTTGCCTATATTTACGTTCGATTCAACAAACGAAAATATTTTAATCCATCGATAAATTCTGGAAATTTTAAGGTAACAGTAAAATAATATAAAATGTAAATTACGTGTAAAAAATATGTATGCCAAATGTAAATTTATGTGTTAAGAAGTTAAATAATAAGATAAAACTCATCAGCCACAGTATATGTATATAAGATGAAAAAGTGAAAGTGATTGTGACGATGGTTCATCTTTAAAGAGTAAATCTATATTATTATGTGGAGATGCGACAACCAATATAACTACAATGATTCAATCGAATCGACCTGGTGAACCACTCATGTTATAACAACATAATTTATATGGCTCTGTATACCATGTGTTTCACAAATAAACGGCTTCTATTTATATAAAAAAAAATATATATATATATTATTTAGAGAATATTATAAAGAAAGCACTAATCAAAAATGTTGGCTAAAGATATATCGGAAGATAATTGATAATATATTGAGTATTAGATTTCTTTTCATATGATTATTATGAAAATAACTATAAATTAGATTTCCTAATTACATTTATAACGGCCAAATTATGTTGTTACATTTTTTTTACCGAACAAATTAACGACAAATTAATGAGATGAAGTGAATACATTTATTGCATTAATTTTACCTTAAATGACCTTAAATATTTCCGAGTTGTGATTTTACAATTAAATAAAAGATTACCACAATAAATTAAAATTTTTTTTTGCAATTTTGGAGGTTTTTAGTTCCGAGATATAGCTTAAAATTGGTTTAAGAAATCTGTTATAAAACAGGAATTTTATCAATTTTTCAAAAACTTATACTTATTCAATCTTTGAATATTTGATATAATTATGAAATTTTTGAACTTTCTGAACAAGGATTAACAATATTAAGGAAAGATCCAAAAATCCACAATTATAAAAAGATAATTATTTTTGTGTTCTTCGGATAATATTTCCTTCAAATAATCAAAAGAAGTTCATAAGTTCGTAGAATACCCCAAATACGTTACTTTTCTTAATCAATACTAATTCGAGAATGGTTTTACTCCGGTGTAAGTGCAACATTTGGGATATGTACATTTGGATACTTAGAAATTGTAATTTTCATGATCTTAATCTCATTTCTAACGGCCTCATTAGCTTCGGAGCTTACTGGAATATCCTTATGGCTCAGAAGTCTTGTCATGTCACCCTTAATTGTAAAAAATGTACGAAAAATAAAAGGACCTGCAAATGAAGAGATCAGCTAAATGTTTTATCAAATATCTTTTAAAATTAAATAATATTAATTTGTTGAAGCTATTTGCGTACCTCAATTCGGAGACATCTGCCTTTAATTATGTAAACTTTAACCTAGACTACTGAAAATCGGATAAGCATAACATGAGCATTTAATTTTGAAACATTCAGTAGATAAATATGAATAAAATATTTTTATAAAAACTCTTAAATAACTTTACTAAACATGAATTAAAAAAACCAACGCCTTTAAAAAATGATGATCAAATAGAAACCAAGCCTATTTATTGTCTTCGCTTTGTAACCATATCATCATCAATAAATAAAAAGACTGCAGAAGTATTAAAAAGAAGAAGTTACAAGAGATAAATTACAATACTTTTGCATGCCAAACATGTGTGTATCCATTTTGAATTTTTAATGAAAATATAATTATTATATTATACTGTTTGCATATTGTTATGTAATAATTTTTATTTGATTTTATGGCTTTTTTTTGTCCCTATTTAAAAATTCTTAGTGTAAGTTTTTCTTGTTTACTTGTAATAAAGTCATGTCCATATTACTTGCAACATACTGTGAGTCTAACGATTTTGAAAGTAATTTGTTCTTGCAAGAAAAAATTTCTTTTTTCTCCGATTTCAAAAACTGGGAATATAAAGGCGTTCTAAACATTCTAGATCTTCATGAACTTCAACTTCTGCCTGCCTGTCGGCTTGCCGTGGAGGTTTGGGATTGTTCCATTTTGCACACATCTATCTCACTGATCAATTAATGTTCCGGATATACAGCGATCGAAAGAGACTTCTTTTTCACTTAAATGCCAAAAAAATGTAATAATATAAAATCAATTTATTGATACCGAAAATTCCATCTGATTGAAATATAGAAAATACATTTTTCATTCGATATATACGTTGCAAAACATTCGTTGAAGACATAAAGCTATTTAATTGAACAAATTCATTCAGAATAATAAGTTCTCTATCCAAGAAAACATTTATATGTTTATAAAGTTAAAAATTAATTTTAAAAATGATATGGAAATTTTGCTTTAAAATCACAAACAAGGGATAAAAAATTATATCCAAGTATGTCTTCAAAATTTTAACTTGATTTATTTATTCATTAAAACTAGAGTCATTCGCTCATCAAGATTTTCTTCTCTATATAAAGAAGAAATCTTGAATGATAGATTAGACTCTAGTATTATATATAAAGTTTTCAAAAATTTAATTTTCATTTAGTAGGTGTTATATTAAGAAATGAGTTTGAAGATAATATTTTCCACAAAATTAAATTTTCTCATACAAGAACTTGAACAAAATTTTTCATCTCAATTCGAATTTTTTGAAATAATGTAGAAATAAAGACTACAGCAATATACAGTACTGTTTATTGTGTATTGAAATGTTTTTTAGGTAAACGTTGTTGCCAGTAAAAATATTTTGTAAATAAACATTGCATCATTATCTAATATAGCATACAAAAATTCTGCGCAAATTAATCAATGAATAATTGAAAACATCTTCCAGTAAAAATGAACGTCAAGCGACCTCTATATATATTTATTGTGTCTGTATGATACGTCTGGAAAAATTGAATATTACTCCGTTAAAAATGAAAAGCATAGAAGTAATATTGAAATTTTGAGATTGTTGATGTTAAAAATGTACCAATTATTCTCAGAAACGTAACTTTGAGTGAATCGTCGTCTTTATGTTTAAGTTAAATTGCTGTACTTAATTTTTACCCAATAATTCGAACAAAGTTTTCTTTTCTAACAAATTTTGAAATTTCGATGTAAAGACACTCACATTTAATGAACAGTTCTAATATTTTCCGTAGAAACTATGGAATATATGGACGATAATATTTTACAAAATGTAGGAAGGTTAATATCAATCTTTAACAAATGATGTCATTTAACATAATAAACTCTAAACATCTTTGACAAAGATAAGGCCAATGTATTTAATGTACATGTTGGAAGGTGATAGAAATTTTTATTTCATTAACCTCAATTTCCAACAAGTTTTTGAAATAGTAGTGGAATTATTTACAATTAATCAAAAATTTGTAGAGGCAACCCTGATTAAGTATGAAAATTAGGATGATGTGTTTTGCCAGTACGGAGCTATGCAAATTTTTAATTGTTGTTCACTCTCTGAACTATAAATATCAAGTAGAAGGATAACAAATACATAATGTTTAGAGGAGAACGGGGTAAATGACAATTACATAAGGGAAAATAATGTGAAATTTTAAACGTTATATTTATAAAAATCAATAATCTTAATATTTTGCAACTTTTTATTTTAGGTATGGCTTTGGTATAATTATAAAGGGGTAGCTGAAATTTAAAAATATATCGGCTTTGACCATCATTAGCTACATTCGCGGTTATTGGCAATCACGTTGAGGGAAATGGCGGTCTATGACCCTTAGAAAATTTTACATAGATAACACTCGACTGAGTCTCTCTCACTACACAAAGAGTGTGGCCGTAAACGCACACAAAGTGTATCGGTATATATTTTTTTTCAGTCTAGTTTGAAGAGTTGTAAATGGTATTTCTATAAGTTCCGCTATTTTTCTCATAGATGGGCCTTTTAAGTTGCATAATTTTTTCCACAGATTCTGTGTTCCATATCGCTATATCGGTAGACCTTCGAATTAATTTTGGTATCTATATAATAAAAACAAATAAAAATTTATCTCTGAAAAGAGTTTAAAGCCAAAATATGGATGGCAATCAGATGACCGTAATTAGCCGATTTTGTGTAATTTAAAAAAAAAAACGCCTATTTATGTATTATAATAACAAAAAACAAAAAAAAAGTTATAAAATCCACAAATAACGTTAATTTATATCAAACGCTGCAAAAAACAATTAAGATGGATCACTCTCGAATGTATAGCGGCTTTCATTGGGCATTATTTTTATTTGTATATGCTTATAAACATAACCACCAATTGTATAATAGAGTTAATGAACCATATTAAAAAAAGTTTTTGAAAATATTGACATCTCAAAATAAACACGATTTCTTGCCATAAAATTGCATTAAAATTTTAACCTTTTCCATTCGCTGCTTGCTATTTTGGAGACGTAATATCGGTATATATTGGGAATACTGGTAAAACACATTGAGAACAAAGTATTTTGTTACTTATTAAGACTGAAGTTTACATTGAACTGACAGATGACAACAAATAATGTTTACCGAAATGACGTCACGGTGGCAGCCTAGTGTTTAGGTCACGTGATATAAAGCTAAAAATATGGATTTCAATAATAAAATATTAAATTAATCATGTAATGTTATAACTTTTCATGATTTATATTTCACTATCGAATATTGGCTAACCTACGTATTGCAAAATTTCTTTTTCAAAAGCCCACTGTTTACGAACGACTTTTCTTTGTTAACGATTTTTAACGATTTGTTTGCAAATCGTTAACAAATAGATTATTTTTTGACGCCCAACCTTTTTTAAATGTAATGTTCAGATTTCTTAATATGACTTAAATGTCTTTATTCAGTGTAAAATGATTTGATTATAAGCAAAGAAATGACAAGATTTTGCGATCGATAATGTTTCTAAGCCTAGAAAGGAAAACATGAGATCCATGAATGCTAAGTTTTTTTTACTTATTCACGAATTGTCAATTTTTTTTTAAAGATATAATAGTGGAAGTGAATATACTGTTTAACCATAATGTTTCTCAGGCCTTATTTAAATGATGTTGGCTTAAAACTAATTCATCATTGGAGAAATTATACCAAGAAATATACATTTTTTTAACAGAAAAAAATTTATTTACAAATTACGTAAAAAAAAAAAATACAAATTGAAAATTTATTGAACGAAATCTAAGATAGAGAGTTTAAGGTTTTGGTGGTGGTGTTGGATGATCTTCAATCCATTTAAGTGCACGTGCAATTAATTCAGGAATTTTTGGAATGGAATCACCACTTGGTTGAAAGCCACGTTCATCAGCAACATATTCTACAACAACTGGCTTACCATCTTCACCTGGATATGAGTAGCTACCACGTGAAATTTCTGCTGAAGTTTCAGCGTCGATTTTCTTTAATTCACCTTGTGCTTGTTGTTGAATACCATTTCCTGCTTCAAAGCCATAATGATATGAACCATCAGCTAATACTTCAGATTCTTGTGATATAATTGGCACTGGTTCTTTTGTCACTGTATCTGCACCATAAACTACTGCACTAATGGCAATTAAAGCCACAAAATTTATAATGAATTTCATTTTAATTTGTTAAATACTTCAACTATGAGAGTAATTCTATTTTCAAGAACATTTTAGATTTGTTTATATAGCTTTTGAATTTTGTTTATGTTGTACGTAATATTTTGATTTACCCCCCACTTAAAAAAAATTATGTGTTAAAACAGTTTTTTTATTCTTAGAAAAAAATTTTTGCATTGAAAAAAATCAAAGTTACTTGATCCTCTAATCATAAAAATATTATTATGTCTTATGAGGTGATCAACAAAACATTTTTTTTTATGGAGTGCCTTTATGAAAACGGTGATTTTTTTTTTTTATTTCTAGTATTATTCAGTATTTTATTTTTAAAATTTTTTTATTATTTTCATTTTATTTTATGTAATTTATTTTTATCTAGCAATCCGATTTCGATTTCAAAGTAGTCATCATCAGTATGAATTGGCTAATCGTAATAATTTTCCCAGGAAATGTTATTTGTTGTTAATTTGGATATCTGCATAGAGATATTTTTGGTGAGTACGCAATTTACACTTTACAAATACTTATCTATCAAATACGTTTCCTATTGATAAATACTTTGAAAGGATAAATTACGCAAAATACCTTTGTGCATCACCAAATTAGCAACGCGTAACTTCTCCTCGTAGAATTATTACGACTAGGTAATTCATACTGAATATAACTACTTTGTGGTTCAAATACTTATTTGATGTAGGAAAATGGGTGCAAAATTAAAAAAATCAAGATCAATTTTATTTTACGCATTTCTTATGAGGTTGTTTAATTCTCTAAGTGTTGATATTTTTGTATTCAAATTCCTTCAGTTCTAATTACGATAGGGGCTCGTTTCTAAGAACTCAGTGACTCAAAACTTTTCATTAGAGCCATTGCGCACTCAAATTAAATGAGATAGAAGAGAGCAAGAGAGGGCATTCAATTCTTTATGGGATTTTCACCACTCAAAGTTAGATATCTCCTGTTCTAATGAACTGAAAATTTTTTAGACCAGGAACTCTCAGTGACTCAAGACTTTTCATAAGAACTATTAAGCACTCAAATTGGATCAGATAGAGAAGAGTAAGGCACCTTTTTTAATATATAAATATTTTTACAGACCTTTAAAATTTACCAACCTATAAAAAATTAAAAATCATTAATATTAAACTACTGATGATTGATTTAATTAATTATAATAAAGCATAAAATATGAGAATGTATTTTATTAATTAAATAATCATTTATGTTCAACTATTATTATATCATTACATTATATTTTATTATTATTATTACTATTATAAGGTTTTTATTAATAAATATTAAAAGGTCGTAACATATTTACCTATCTAATTTATTGATTTTAGTATTTTGATAATGTGAGATCATCGAAAGAACACAATTAGTATTTTTTTTATTCATTTTAATACATATGCAAAAACCTATCAAAATCTAAAGATTTATGTTTTTATTCAAGATACACACACCTATTTTGACAGATATTAATATCATTTTTTGTAATGTTTTGTTTAATCTCTGTTTTTTTTATTATTTTTTAATTATTGTCTGATCTACATGCTCGATTAATCTGCATATAACAAAATGGATGTTTGTTAATCTATAACATCATACTTGAAGCAAAAAATGTGTATCCTTTTTTATAAACTTGTACAAATTGAAACTCTCAACAATCAATTATTTCAAAAGCGTTAATTTCAATTATGTAAATACAAGCAACGGCAATTTGATACCTTATTTAAAACAAAATAATAATAAAGAGGCCGTTAATTGATCACACTATCATCCACTGGATAAGAACGCAGCAAACGGCTCCACTTACAACCAATATAATAACAATATAATTGTCACCTTCTGCATCATTGCCATCAGGTGATAGAGTGTTTTAAAGAGGGTATAGAGGACCAGGTCATGGTACAAAGGAACGCGGATTGCGGCCCCCCTCTTAATCTTCTCTATATGTATAATTATTTTTAGTAATTTCTATTCCGTAAAGAAGAAAATTTAAATTTCGTCTTAAAGATTTTTTTATAACTTATAGTCTTTAAAAGCAATGAGAAATAGCAAATAATATTGCATGCAAAATTAATTTGTATGCAATATTTAAATTAAAAACTACAGGGCTTTTTAAAACAATTAGAACCAGGCAAAAATTGATTTGATTTTTAAAAAGAATCACTTAAAATTCTTACAATTTTTAAATCAGTTTTAAAATTAGTAGTATTTTTATTTTTAACGAAAACATTAAATTTAATAAAATAAATGATAAGTAATACAAATAATTCTCCAAAATTTCCTCGTAAAATTAAGTAATTTTTACGTCTTACGAAATTTCGCTTAAAGTTTTCGTTTAAATATAAATTTTTGTATATATGTTATCTTTTTATTTTAAATATTATTACATATATGTCAGACTTTATCATAATAAGAATCAATTGTTATTTAAGTAACAAATCATGTGCGATTTAATTTTTTTTTTTTTTTTGCAACTAGACAACGAAGTAAAAAACTATTTAATTAGAGGTATGCTTAATTGTTTAATTTTTCATTATACGTATCATATAATTAAAATTAATTAATTTATTTTTCCGTTAAATAACAGACTTTAATGTTTTTAATCGTTTTGTACTATAAAAATATTGACATTGAACTTCTTTTGGTTGGATAAAATTCATTTTTATATAGGATAAAAGACGTTCAATTGTATATTTTTATATTTGTGTCTCACTCTATGTGGATAAACCGATCATTTTTCATCAATTTTTTACATTTTCATTGATTATAAATTTTAAATAACGATAATAATATCTATCAAAAATATTCCTTTACAAAAGGAAAGAAATATACTTATTTGAGGCTTTAATCTTTAACTTTTATGAATATCTTTAAATGTACCTATATAGAAAAATGAAACTTTTTTTAACGAGGTTAATTTTATTAACACATTTTATATTAATTGATATTAAAAATATTACACATTTTGTGCAAATATTATTTACCTGAGTTATCTATATATATTCTTTTATTTATGTAAATTTCTTACTAGTGTTTTGAACAGTTTTGCTGCTTAGGAATACAAGAAAATAGTGATAGCTACAGTTTTTTTGGTGATAAGAATGTTTTATAAATCAATTTTAGTAAGTTTGTTTCTTAAATTTGATTATTGAATAAATGCTTTTTCATAAATAATTTTGAATCATCACCAAGAAAATTATCTATAATGCTTTTCATAGTTAAATATTCATTCAACAAAATTTTAGATTGGAATCAGTTTATAAGATTAGTGTGCTATGATCGTTACATTGTAAAAGTCATACTTATATAAATTAAGTAGTATATTCGTTGTAGTGATATATTTAAAATGTGTTGTTTTCAAAAAACAGTTTATAAATACGCCTCATAGCACTATGCTCTGAAAAAGGATTAAAAAACAATATGTAAATTTTTGATTCATAAACCAAATTGTTTAAAATATATCTTTCCATTCAAACGGTTTCATTTTCTACCCTGAACGATTTAATGTTCAAAAACAAGTCCAAATCTTTTTATAAATGTAAATAAATAGAAATTTTTAAGTCTTTGCAGAAAGGTCCTGCGGCAGTAATAGAAAAAATAAGTTAGTAGATAATGAGCCGAATATTTAGTATGGTAAAGTTATCGAAACATTATATTATATATAAAACAAAAATGAAGGGACCTTGCCGATCAATTTATAATTACTTTCTTAATCGATCAGCATGGTTTCCCAATTTTTGTTTAATGTAATATGTTTCATTATTAACTGTAACTTATCAAAAATTATCGAGAAACCTTTTTTGAGCCAATTTAACATATTGAAATTAATAATTTTGAAATTTCAGATTATTTCAATGAATGTATGTTTAATCCAATCATTACCACAAGTGAATCCACAAAATTCTTCAACATCTGCAACAACAACAAAACCAATTGAAATTATATCGAGTACAGAATATTTAGGACCGGATGGAAGTTTTAATTATAGTTTTCAAACAGGAAATGGAATAAATGTACAACAATCTGGATATTTGAAACATATAAATTTCACAAGCGATCAAAGTCATAATGCTAGTGTTGCAAATAATTACGGTGAAGATGTTCTAGTTATCCAAGGTGCATATTCGTATACAGCACCAGATGGAATTATCGTAAATATCACGTAAGAATGATAATTTAAATAAAAATTAATCTTTTACTAAGAGGATGTGAAATAAAATCTCGACTAGGCTAATTGATTCAAATCTTATCCCGATCCAATCCTACTAAAATGATTCTATTTGGATTCTTGGTTCATGACCAGACAATTTTCAATGAAAGTAATGAGACAAACGGTTTTGTATACGAAATATATACGGTTGCTTGTCCAAGAACTGAATCAATTAACCTTGAGTAATTATACTAATTTTAACACGATTTTTGATAAACATTATTTTGTGTCAAAATTTTTCCTTGAGCTTCAGTAAATAAAGTGTTTATTATGAATTAATTCATTAATAATTTGTATATTTTAAAGATATATTGCTGATCAGAATGGATTTCAACCTGAAGGTGATTCAATACCAAAGACACCAACAAACAACACAAGAGCATCGTCTAATTTGGGAGTAGGAGATTCTTCTATAAAACCGACTACATCTCCAATACCTATTATTCCAAACCCACCGAATGCATAGATCACAACTCAATGATGTAATTACTATTATTATTATTATTATTATAATTTATTAATATTATTATATTATTCAAATAAAATAATTATTGAAACATTTTTTAAATTTGTTTATATTTAAGTTCGCGACTTTTATTGGGATCATAAGCATCAAATTAAAACCTGATATGATAAAATTAATTGTTTGCGAACAAGCAACAATTTTTGCTTGTTCGAAAACTCTCAAAAGAATGCTGCTTTCTTTTATGCAGTCCCTAAAATTTTTGATTGCGCACAAGAGCTTCAAATGACGGATATTCGATTTTTTTTTTTTTAAACTTTTTAAGCGTAGATAATACATGGCTTAGTCGGAGATATCAAATTAACTCAGAGAACTCTTAGGTGTATTTTTTTTTTTTAAATTTTAATATACATCAAGAAATGTTGGGCATCGCACTAAACTTTGATGTATTTTACACCGTCAAATCCTAAATTACTACAACTTTCAGGTTGTTTTATGGAATTTATGTTATTACGTTATAGGTTTCGAAGCTCTAACAGCGATTAATTTAGGATGTATCTTTATGTGTTAATTTACTGCGTACTTTATACGTTTCACCATAAATTATTGTATTGACGATAAACACTTTAATCTAAGTATTAAAACCAATAACAAGGCCATCTATCAAACTATATTTATAAAAAAACATTCATTATCAAATGAAATGAAAAATTAAGAAGAATTTGAAAGGTATATTTGTTTATTTTGTATTTAAAGGAAGTAAAATTAGAATTATAGGTAACAATATTTACTTTTGATAGATGATATTAATTTTAAAATAAACATAATATACAATGGTATGGGCAAGTCAATAAGTTATTAGATAAAGATACATCAATTTATAGTTTATTAATGTTAGTGAAAAGTTTGTAACTTAATTGTATCTTAATTAAAATACGTTTGTAAGTAGTATAGAGATATATAATTTGTCAATTCCCGAAGTCCGGTCGCCCGCCTGTGACCAAGATAACATAAAAAGTCAGGTCAAGTTGATTGAGCAAAATCGGTCCATTCAATGGATTCATGGCGATCTATGATCCATCTATCGAACCATTGTATGTATATAAAAGAAAAATTCAAAGGCGAAAAATGTTTGTTTTTTTCTAAACAAATAATTTTTGTTTGAATTATATTTTCGTAAACTGTACAGATTCGTTACGATTTCACGTCTAATTTTCCTCATTTGCACATATATAATTGCAATACTTATTATAGATAAATGGCATGAATGCTTATCATTAAAAATAGTTCAAACATTAAACCCGAGCCATATGATAAGTATTTAAACAATAATTCTGTTAGTTGTTGTATTTCCTTTTTTCTTTATTTTATAATTTTCAATCACTTCATATTCTAGTTCGATACAATGACAGATATCCCTCCAAATTTTTTGAACCTCCAGTTCCTTAAAATACGCATTAGTGTGTGCGATGACATCTTTATTTAATGTACACCGAATGCAACTGAGACAATTTTTTTAATTGTATATAGAAGTAATTTAAGTTTTTTAATTTTATATAAAAGTCACTGTGGTAACTACAGTTGATTGTCTTCTATCTATTCAAATTTCAATTTCTCAATTTCAGCCCTTAAAAATGCGGATGGATTAATTCTCAGCAGAGAGCAAATGCAATACCTATCTCGCAGATACTTTTTCATACAAAATTGAAATAACGGTACCATTCGAAACACCTATCAATAAGAATCTCGTCCAATTTGATTTTCCGGTCACTTAACATAGATTCTATCGATCATTTCTTGTCTACTCATGTCTACAAGACGTCATGAACAAAGTTCACTTTCTATTGATGGACTACCATCGTTTAAATTCTTTACTATTATAAACTATTGCAGATAAAACAGCAGTTATATGCATGCCATGAACTGATTCCACTAAGCTTCAATTTCTTTGCTGTTAAACCTCTTAAATAGAATTTGATCAACGTTCTACATTTAGTTTATTCTTTTTTGAACAACTGACGTTACAAACAACATCACGATATGAATATGACTGCAGTTTTGCCAGTTATCTACATTGAGAAATGACGTTTATTAGATTACCTAAGGATTTATTGGCTTGCCCTAGTAATAAAAATGAATCAATAGAGCACATTTATAATAATTTAATAAAAGTATAATATTTGTTGTATATATTTTATATAATATAATAATAATAAATGTATATAGTAATAATCAAACATTTCATATAATTGTGTTATGATTACTTTCACTGATTTATATTTATATTTTGTACTCAAGAAGTCTGGTATGAGAGTGTGTATGCTTTTTAAAGTAGGTAGCATGCAGTTATTTATTTTCTTTTATTTGATAATTTATCAAGTATGTTCTTAAAGTATTCAAGTATTTTGCGCCATTGAGTATTGGACCAAATTCGCGAAAGAACAGAAACGATACATTTATTTACTCGAGTAATATTACCAAAGAAAAGAGATTGACGTTGACTCCAATTGAAAAATATTTAATAAAATGGATAGCAAAACAAACTACATAAGTTTACATATAGACGTTTCATTTAAATATAAAAAAATAGATTGCAAGTGAAGATAACAGCTTACAATGTTAATTATTTGGATAATTGACATATTGGTGCACTATCAATGTTATAAGCTAAATTTGAGCCAAAATTGTGAGGAATCTAAAAAATATTTAAAGCAAAAGTTCTTAGTTTTCAAAAAGTAAAAATTTTTGGTTTTTGAATTTCTTTGATTGTTTGGAAGTTGAGTCATGTACCGATTTTACACATTCACGAACTCAAATTTACTTTTATTGCCTAAAAAATCTCAAAAAAATTCCAGTCTGCATTATATGGTTGTTCTTGAGTTATCTTGATGACGGACGGACAGATCGACATTACGGAAATAGATTTATCAGGTGATTCAATGGAAACCTATACCAAAACTATGTTTTTTATTTCAATATTTTCTAGCATTTCAAACTGTAGACTAAAATAATATACTCTGATTATATATATGTCGAGTATAAAAATATTCATGATATCCCAATAAGAACAAACTACAAAAAAGTAATTAGTGTTCATAATATAAATGTTTATAGTTTTACACCGAGTGTTTATTTTTCGATTAACTAACAGAGCAATTGTTCAAATATTCGGAAGATGGCTGAGTATTAACTAGTAATATATTTTTTTATAAATTCGGTAAAAAAGGTAATAAGGAGAAAATTGAAATCTTTTCATTAATGTTCTGTAACTCAAATACAATGTACTATATTACATCCAAATTTCGTAACACTTATATTTATTTTTTGAGCTTCTTGGGCAAGAAAATTGAAACAAGTGCAATGTATATTACATTAGGGATGGTCTTTATTATAGAGTTGTGATTATTTTGCAGAAATATAAAAACCAAACTTATTATTTTAATAGTAATTTTAATCTTTTTCTGAAAGCTTACAGTGGGTAAATAAACGGGAAACATTCTTTGGCCTCAGAGCCTGCCTCGCTCGCTATGAAAATAAGAAACACCTATCCTTGAAACTCGTTTCACTTGCAAGGTACGATTGACCAGTGTCCTTGTTGTTACCTATGTATGTAGGTAACTTTCCGAACAAAGAGGTATAAAGAATTATCAAAAAATAATAAAAAAGTATTTTTAAATTTGAATAAAGTATAGTTTCCAATCGTTTAAAAGAATGAGATGGAAAATAATCTTTGATAGCTGATAACTGCTTTGTTTTTAAATAAATTTTAAATTAATTATCTAGTTTTGTTATGATATTGAGTCTAGTTTCACATAGCAAATCCAGGATCATGCAAGCCCCCAATTTTATTTAAGTAACGACTGAAGTAAAATTAAGAAATATGATCGAAATATATGCTGTTTATTGAATTTGATTTATACAGATTATGAGTATATTCTAAATATAAACATACTGTAATATCTAAGATATGAAATATAATATTAAGATCATCAACAGTAAGACATCTACACCTACATAAAAACTTTTATATTCTGTTTACAACATGATAAATCGTTTAGGTCTGTCTCTACTGTTGATGAATACAAAACAAAATTCATTTTTAATTGTATTTATATTATATAATATGTCAAAGAAGTAATTATTTAAAAATACTAATAGGTATACAATAAAAATTAAATATGATATTGTAATATTTGGCATAGTTCTTTTTATCAAACCATAATTAAATGTTTCAATTTGATTGTTTACAGAAATTTCTATACATACATATTTATTTATTTTAGTATATGTATGCCTGCAGAATACTAGTATTTGTATACAAAAAAAAACCGCTTTAATTCGCAACATATGTGCAACAATATACCAGGGACAGTTGGCTCAAAAAACTCTCCAAACATAGTAAATCAATGTTCAGCTTTCCAAAAAATTATAATTTTTGATCATACTTAAATCTATTTGAACTAGTTTTCTATTTCAGCTGCACGCTGTAATACATATTTTGGGTTTTTATTTAAATTAGGTACTCAAAATAGAGTCATTTTAATACACTGCTGCCGTTCTGCCAATTCTGAAACACACTATAATAATGAACGTACTAAAATTAGTACGTAATATAATGAACGTACTAAAATTAGGTGCTTTCCAAAAATCAATTTAATTAATAGTTCCAAAAAAATTGAACAAAAATCACTACTGTAAAAATTGTCAAGCTAGTACTTGCATATACATGATAATATTTTTCATATTTATAGATTTTACGCTGGCAGAATTGTTTCGTCAGCGTGATATTACGATAGCAGTTTATCATAATGACTTAATATGTTTAAAATTTAAATATTTAATTTAATTTTGCAGCACCTAAACAGCACCTGATTTAGACCATATTTAAATTCAATTTTGTATGCTTTTTATGTTATTTTAAGAGGTCAGTGCCAGATTGACACTGTTTTTAGCAGTGATTTTCATGTTAGTGAATCAGTGCAATTAATTTTTTGGTTATTTTGATTAAATTTACTTATTGAATGCACACCATAATAGCACCTAAAAAGTATTTCATTCCGGTACTTTATATTAGAAAAGTTATTCTTTCAAATGGCTCTGCCAACATTATATTACGGCAGCAATGTACGATATTGAGTCAATTTTCTTAATTAAAGATTTGAACACCTAATTTTATTTTGGAGCACATAAAAAGCAAATTTAACTCCTCAATTTTGGCCATATTTAAATTCAATTTTAAATACTGTATTCGTCAGATGAGTATCTTGTATGCAGTCTTTGAATGGATTTTTCAGGAACCCAATAAACTATTGTGTTGTTCATATCAAAGTTTTTACTATATTAACTGCTATAATATTTATTTTGTATATTTTTGATTAAAATAAAATGATAAACATGAAATAAAACTTTTGTATAAAACAAGAGGCGTATTATCTTACATAGATCAATCAATCCATCTGATATTTATTTCTTTACACATATTATGTACTTTTATGTATGTACGTTTACAATATAAACAATATATAGACAACCTTCAATTTTGTAATAACTTTATATATCCGTTTTCATCCAAATGCGTATAATAATTACATATAAGTGCATGGAATACTTATTTTTAATTGACATTTTAAACATTGTTTTTTTTTTTTTTTTTTTTTTTACAATAATAATAAATTTTAATACATATAATTTTATTTTTCTTTAATTTTGTTATTAAGTTCATTAACTTTAGAATATTATTTATTTGTTCTCATCCAATGAACAAGTAAGTTGCATATGCCTGAATGTAATGAAATAGTACCTTCACAGTTTTTATAGGCGTCAGTGGAGTAAACAATAATGTCTAATCTGGTTTAAACGAGTGACATGGTTTGATCTTTCTAAAAGTAATATAAACAAAGCATTGAAAAACCATTAAGCACTGATCTACAAAATGAAATTAAAACCATTAGTTATATAAAAGGTAATTTTGGTACCTTAAAGCTCTAGATTTGTGCGTCAAATGTTAAATATTAATGACCAAGGGAAATCAATGAATATAAAAGTAAAATAATAAAAGTGTTACAAAATATTTTCTAGTTAAATATACTAAATTAAATAGAAAATATCTAGACTATTTATATGAAGTTGAGTTATAAATCATCAGTTTTAAATTAGCAATAACATATTCGGGTCATTATATAATCACTAAATAGAAGGAAAGTATAGTTCAATATCAACTTATCTACTAACGTAAGTATTATTTACTAAATAGTATTCCAACTTAAACGCAAGACAAATTTTTAAAGATTCGCAGAGCCTATTAATGATAAGGATATTAACACACTTTTAAATGGTGTTACTTTATAATTACTATGGCCGACATAGATAATAATAAACCAAAAATAGATTGGTGACTCAAGCCCTCCCAAGTATATTTGTATGATTGTATATTTTAGTTTTATTTTTTCAAGCTATTTTCTTTATTTTTTTTTTAATAAAATCACAAGTTAAATATAATGTAAATTTAATTGCAATATTGAAAATTGTACATTAATTTTGTATTATTGTTAGTTTGAAACGATAAAAACATGATTTAAACTAATCACTGATGTCATAAAATAATTATTTTATAAATCCATCCAGCAAATATTAACAAAAAGAATAACATTTAATGGTATTAAAATCAATAAACTAGACTAGAATATAATTAAAAACACAATTATTTGGCAGAGAAGGGAATTATAACATAGAGGATTCAAATACAACAAAATATTTTACGTTTGACATTAAACTGTTCATTTTAAGATTAATAAAAAATAAATTAATCATTGCTATGCTATAGTAATACTTAAAATATTTTTCTTAAGTCTTCCAAAAATTGACAGATGGTATTAAGTGTTACATCATTATTATGCATAGTCATCAACCAGATGTGTTTTTTCCGGGAACTAAGAGATAACCTTATCTATTAGTTCCCTGACGCCATGACTTTGTGGTTTCTATTTTTGTCAAATTAAAAATGTAAAGTTAATAAGAATTTTTATGGGCACTTATCGATTAAATAAATTTTTTTGTGGCTGATTAATACTTTAGGACCAAATTGACACTCTTTTTAAAAAAGGTTGTAATACTGTATTTGTTATAAACTAGGTTAAAATGATGGAAGCGCCAAGAAACACAATCTTTCATAATTTAAATTCCAATTAGCATTTTTCAGATATATGTGTAGGTGTTAATTATAAATGAAATATTTCTAAGAATCTAATTAAAAAATTTTGTTTGATGCTTAAACAAACAAAATATTAGGTAAAACCTACACATATATTGCAGAACGCATTAAATATTCTTGACACAAACCAGTATATTATGAATATTTAGTACAAAATAATTATGTTCCACACACGATCTGTTTGATGGAAGGTGGATAATCATAATTTTAATAGTTCTGTGTTCGATGGTCTATATGAAAAACCTCCTTCCAATAAATGTACATTATTGAATATATCGCTACGTGTATTAAAAAACTAATGTACTGTATCGATGAGCAACGGCGAGGGAGGAAGTGAACGACTGTTTCATATTCGTTTCATAATGAATAGAATACGATTTGTGTGTCAATTGACTGTCAAATCAGCTAAAATTCGATGGTTTGTACTAGGAGATACTATATCATTAAAATGTAGTTCGATTTGAGTGAGCAATTTCCGTAGGATTTGCAAGGGGAAATCTGTTTATTTCGACAATTTAAGGACATTGTATATTTGCACAGTACCCCAAATTAAGAAAAAGGGTACACAATGTTATATGGATTAAATTATTCTGGAGAAGGTTTATTGATGTGATCGAGTATTCTTGTGGCTTCCATTTTTGTGGAAGGGAGTCCAGTGTTATTTTTAGATTTACAAAAAATTGTAATTTTTTAATTGTTTATAATTACATTAATTTTTCAACAGGTTATTTATTTAATTATTTATTACCTTTTTGTGATATTTTTTCCATTGGTGGTATTATGAGATGAGGAAGCGACTCATGTCGTTTGACAATCTCTTTAACATATTATTAAATATTTCAAGGCTATTCTTATTACTTAAATGAATAATTTAACTTTTATTTTCGCATACATTTTTTTTTAAATCAATTTATTTATTTATTCTTTTGTTTGTATTTTTATTTTTGTAGATTTACTTTTTTAATGCAATTTTTATTTTTTCTCGTTGATTGATGTTGACAATCATCGCGTGACTAAGTGTCACTTTATATGTCTTACATTCGCAAATTTATGTGATACTACCGTAATAAATACATGTTGAATATTTTTTAGCAGAATTTGAGCAACCATGAAAATTTTAGCATGGATTAATTAGTTTAGAAGTAAATTAGAATTTAGAACCTCTTAAATAAAATAAAACTTTTACTTTTTTTTTTTTTTTGCTAATTTTTGAACAATTAATACAATTTTGTGATTTTACCTAAGACCAAAATTTTACGCAATTAGAACATAGTATTATATAGATTTTTAAACGATTATTTTAAACAAAAACCGAAAAATCAGACGACAGGAATCGGCAATTCCGGAAATAGTTGAAATATGATACTTACCAAAGATAATTTAAGCTGAGGAAATTTAATAAGTATATGAAAGAACAGAACGGTGACGGTGTGTGCAAATTATAAAATTATTATAATTAAATAGAAAAATTAATAAATTTCGATTTTTTGCCCCAATTTCCTATATCAAATTATTTTGTATTTTATAAATACGTATTTTTACTACAAAGTAGTCATCATCAGTATGAATTAGCTAGTTGTAATGATTCTCTGAGATGTTACTCGTTGCTAATTTGATGACAATCTACGTCGTCTTGCAGACCGGCAAAACGGCAAAAAATCGAAATTTATTCGAAAAATCCTAGAGTTCTCATTAATAATAATAAATAAAAAAAAATAAAAATTCATGATTTCAGTTTCTAAAAAATTTTATTAAATTTATAGGAGGATATTTTTTAACATATAAATTATAAAAATTAACATACTGATAGTTTTGCTGTCATTTAATTTTCTAACTGTAAAAAAAAATTGTGTCCTTGATGAAACAATTTTATCTCCATCAATAAGTTATTAATAGAAATATGCAGAATTATTTATAGGACAAAAAAAAAAATCGTTTTAAAATGTGACAATTAATGTAAAAATAAAAATAAATATCAGCGATTTCCAAACCAAATTCTGATCTTTTTTTTTGTTTCTGAAAATGTGATTGGATATTTAAAAACAATGATTTTTTCGATTTATTATTTGGAACGACTTGTAATTAATCGCAGATACGTCAAACATTGATTTATGTTTCGACTGAATGCTAAGATAATTCAAATAAGTACAAATAAGAGCAAAGTTAACCATGAGTGCAAAAACTTGGAGAAAATAATCAAAACTACAGAAAAAAAAAATCGAAATAAAACGATTGTGTATAAAACGGTATACAATCCAACAAAAACTAATGGATTAGAAAGTGCTGTACGGACATCTCGAAAAAAACAAATTTCATGAACATTCGAATTGAAATACCTCAAAAAATTGATGAGCAAAACTAACATACACAAAATAAGAATATCAAGATAAGACAGTACAAAAAACAGTACCAGCACCTGAATGAATGAATAACAAAAAATATAATGAAATGTAAACCTCGAGGTGGGAGCCGATTAAATAGACCGAAGATGACGTACATAAATATGGTATATAAAATCGTACATAAATATGGTATACAAAAGGAAATGGAAACTCTACGCAGAGGCTAAGAAGCTGATCAAAGGCTAAATGGATCAATATTAGCGTTTACTTGAGGATAATGTGAAAAAATCATCAGTGAGCAGGCACTGGAAACGAAAGACACTACAATTAAAAAAATAATTTATAAATAAATGATCAGTTAACTATTCGGAATATAATGAATACTTCAATATTTTCGATAATTTTTTTGATCGTTTATTGATTATACAATTATACATATAATTTTCAAGGTTTTCAGAGTAATAAAATTAAAATAAAATAAAATTATACACACAGGCACACACACACACTTTGGAGAAAGTAAAATTAATACCATTACTTATTAATTACATATAAATGTAATATTATGTATATTTAAGTTGAAACAATTAGTTTTAATCTCGTTTTTTTATTTTTTATCGTGACTAGATTATTACACTTTAAAAAATTATTTAAAGAAACATTACATACTGATTACAATACCTTCTAGTCAACAGTGAATCACATAATTTTTTAATTATTTATAATAAACTGAAACTTTACGAGTAACTTCATTAAAGTTAGAACAATTTTCTGAATATTGGACTTCCTTGTTTTTCAGAGACCGTAAATATTCGATTGCGCCTAGAAAAGTTAAATCATACCTCTTTTTTGTGGTTATTCTAGAAAGATTGTTCAATAACAAATCTTAAAACAATTGGGCCAGATACGTGATGAAACTTCGTAGTATATTTTAAATCATCTTCCTATTGTAATGAAGCTTGTCAAGGTAATTGAAAATTTTACTGGCTCCAAAAAACTAAATGGACCAGTTTCTTAGAAGAAGATGTAGTTGCACTTACCACCACGCAGTTACCCGAGATGTAACGGCTGATTATTAATTAGTGAAATAATAAAAACAGGCGGATTTACCAACATGCCTAGTAGGTTACATTTTTTTAATGTCATATAGAAATTAATAACTTAGATTTTATTCCCTCCGAAATATTCATCAAAACTATTTCTTGCGGAATCATAATTTAATCGTAAGGCTGTGTATTGAACTATCTTATCGAAGAGAACGTCTCGAGTGAAAAAATTTGAACAGTTTACTGATGTAAATCCGCTACGCCACTGCATATGGTGTACTTTAGACTATTCTCATACAAAATAGAAAACATCATTACATACAATTATATACTAATCAATTTTTTTTCCATATTATTTAATTAATTTTAATGAAATTAATTAAGTAAATCACACGTATGTTCAATCGATTATGAAATATTTACATGGAAATGAAAAGTTCGTTATCACAAACAGAAATTATTTTTTAATTTTAATTTTTTTGGTGGATATAAGTACAAAAACCATACAATATTGACCCATATTATAGGTGCTATTTTACTTTCATAAATTTTAATTGTCGCCTGTAGACAATTTCATAAAACACGATATACATTATTTCAAATACAAAAATCATAATATTTTATTTCTAAATCATTTGAAATAAGTCTGTTATAAATGTTAAGATTTAATTTTTTCTGTACATTTTGAGAGTCGTAAACCTTATAAAATTCTTGTTAAGTGTATCTGTCCTGGCTATTTAATTGTTTCAATTAATTCATTACTATTATTAAATGAATTAAATGTATTTATTGTAATTAATCTCATGGTCGTAGCGGCTGACTTATCCTAGTGTATAATACATACACTTGCGCTTATGCAGATATATAATAAAATAGAATTAAAAATTGTAAAATCCGTAAAAACATTTACGGGAGTAATATAAGTAACAACAAATAATTTTCTATCTGTAACACATTCGTAACAGGTGACGTTAATTACATTTAACCATGGAAAGTAATACATGGACTGAACCGTCCCGGGCCTAACACATAGATGATAGTAGTTTTATTGCAGTCACCTTTTTTCAGTTAATACTAACCTTCAAAAGACAGCTGTTAAAATTGCATGATATTCAATTCATTAGTTTGTGAGTTATTGTGCTATGAGTGACGCTACTTTTGTTATTTTCAAAACAATGGATCAAAACCAATTTAGTGTTTTAATTTTACACTGCTCCTTGATTGAAAAAAATACCGTTCAAGCGAAGCAATGGCTTGAAAAGTGTTATGGGGACTCCGCTCCATCAGAAACAACAATAAAACATTGGTTTGACGACTTCAAACGTGGTCGTAGAGCCACCGATGATGCAGAACGCAGTGGACTGGAATGATTGCGTTGCTCTTGATGAAAATGATGAATAAAGCTAATTTTGAACCAAAAAAACTGTGTTTTCTTTGTTAGCCCCGGGACTTTTCAGTCCATGTGTTATTTATACCAGACCATGTTAATAATTATAATTTATAGTCATATTCCTCTTATTTTTGTCATGGTTTTCGTACTAAACTCATTGTAAATAGTAAAGTATAGTCCTTCCATTACTATCTACTGTTAGTGTATTACGCCAAGACATTATTTGTTTTTCTTCAAAAATTTCATTTTTTATTTTAGCTTCTTCAACAACTTTTCTCCACGAAAATTCTATAAAGTCAGTGGATCGTTTTCAGTGCCCATAAAATATTCGATTGCAAGTTTCATATTGGTTTTTTTATTATGGTAATAGAAATTCATCCAATAACAAATGCAAAAACTATTTTGTCTGATACGTTATAAAATTTGGTGTCCGTATAAAATGTTTTTAGGCATCGGAGGAAATATCTTTTATCTGTTATTAACTTATAATGGGTAAATAACAATACCCGTTACAATAACGAAAATCTGTTATTTTGAAGATAGTCGACACAACATAAAAATATTAAGTTTTAAATTATATATAAGAATGCATGGTGACTTCAACGTGCGACTACATTTCAAACCAAGTATAAAACAAAGTATAATTGATAGTAATATGCCGTTTATTTTTGTATGATTGATCAATAACACTATCCTATTGTCTTTTCGATAGATATAATTTTCATACTATTTGCAAAAGGTTTTAAAATTTGACTCACTTAACAATTACGGTTTTTTATGCAAATGTATAAAAAATATGTGAAAATATTCATATTAAATATTGTTTAATATTTTATTTTTTTAGTGCCTCGACCAACTTCATTCGAGCTAACCATATAATAAATTATTTACCATCTTTTCACTTTAATTGACTTAAACATTTTAATAATTTGCTTTGGAACACCTTAAATAAACATAAAAAATAATTAATGAAAACAAACCCTTTAAGCTTATTTTGTGCTGATGGTTTATCGTAAACCTATACAAATAACAATTTCCTAATTTCTTAATTAAGCTTTATTTTGGAAGTACTAAATCGTACAAAAAATTTGACAAGCTGAATCTTTGGGCAAAACATTATGAATAAACTCTACGACCCTATTTGCTGATATAGATTAATACAAAAAACATTTCTAAACTACAGTGTAATCGTTATTGCTATTATCCTAGGTTAAGCATTCCATTTTAAGATATAATAAAATTTACCCAGATAACAAAAGAATCCCATACAACTATTGAGAGTATTCGTATTCGAATTGTTAGACCACAAATGAATTGAAAGGCCAGTAAGGAAGCGTTGTATTTTTTTATTAGAAACGGGTATACTGAATATATATCAAACCTATTTAAGAATTTCATGCGTTAATACCCTTGACATTTGGTAGTAAATTTTCTGCGGTAATAAAGAACAAGTGACACTTTGCTATTGGTTGAAAATTTAGAGAAAGTGTAGTAGTTAGAAGTTTAGTCAATGATGTCTATGTTAACCTTGACACACACCAGATTTCTAAAACCGGAAATTTTGAAAAACAGTTAAAAATTGATGTAATTTTTTTTCATCAAATGAATTTATTTGTAATTGATTCATTTCCAATTAAACAAAAAGAGATTTAGTTTATTTTATTGTAAGTGCAATAAAAATTACATTACAGCAAAAATCATAAAAATGTATAAATAAAGACGAAATTTGTATTCATAAAAACTTGTTCTTTGTTAAAAAATAAAAATTGTGTCAAATATATTTCAAAATTTGTGTTTTATAGCCTTTATAAATTGTTTCTTCGTAAAATCTCATTAAATAAAAAACAATCAAAAATAAATAAATTGAGCTAAAATTAAATTGAATGCATCTCGAATAAATTTTGAATTTTTTGCCTCAATTTCCAAGATTAAATGCTTTGTGTATTATTTGTATACGTATTAATAAATAGGTATTTTACAAAGTAGTCATCATGAGTATGAATTAATCAGTCGTTATGATTCTCCGAGGAGATGTTAATCGTTGCTCATTTGGTGACGGTTTTTCAAAACCGGCAGTCAAAATACGTATTTATAAAATATATTTTGATCTAGAAAATTTGGGCAAAAAAACGCAATTTTTTCATCAAATCCTTTTTAATAATATTCATATGAATGAAATTCGTCAAGAGTGAAGTTGTACTGTAGTCTGTAATTAATTGAATAGTCCACGGCAAATAGAATGAGCGAAGTAAAAGAGTTTTACAGTAATGGAGTCAACACTTTTGATTTGTACCTTATTACTAAATGAACAATACAAGATCTTTTCAATTGGACGTTTGAAAGTAAACATTGCGTTCACATCGATATCAAATTTATTTATGGGCATCTAAACGCCACCCTGTTAATTTAATAATGTCTTTATTACTATGAGAGACTTACATTCGATAAAAGACCGTTAATGTTAATAACGTTCAAAAAATGTCCAAAAAATAAATCATTGATTTCATGCAGACTCGTTTCGCTGTTTCGTAAATTCTGTCCCCGAAGATGATGTACCAGAAAAGAGTACCTCAAATTTATTTGTAGTAAATAAGTCGATAATAACATTAATTGACCATTTTAATAATCAGATTACTTAGTTTTTTTTATAAAAACTTTACCTCAAACGCTAAAGAGATCCTATTAACACAAGAACTGCTACAATAAAAAAAGGTACAAGCCTTGAATTTAAGCGATTAAAGAGCAAAGAATAATTGCAATAATTTTACAAAACTTTTTTTTTGTCTTATTTATTCGCCACACCTTAATTAATTGAAGACTGCTGCCAATCATACACGAGATTCTTTCAACAAAAGAAGGATTCGTTTACTGACTACCAAAATACTATATTATTATTATTATTATATTATTTAACACGAAATAATACCATATGTTGACAGGTAATTGCTATGTTTAAAGTGTATTCTTTACAATTTATTTTTACATTATTATGGATTTTATTTCTTATAAAATTTATTTTATTTATTTCGGTAGAAACTACCCAGCTAACATCCAAATGAATACTTCTTTAAGATTTCTCAATTATGACGTCAAGATGAGTTCTTTTTTAAGAAGTAATAATTTAGAACTTTTTTATGCATTCTTGTAAAGTTAGAAAAAACGACTGGCTGGAAATTTATTTTAGAGATTCGGTTTATGTTCCCAAATTTATTTAGATAGGTGGTCTTATTATTATTTATTAAAAAAAACTATTTATCAATTCTTGAAAATAAAATATCTAATATTTGCGCATAATAAGTATGACCATTGTGATGTAATGTATAGAGTAAGAGTATTCTAGCCAAGATGCATCTTAGATAATTTTTTATTATGTTAGAAAATTTAATTCTTTAAGCCTTCTTATGTATACAGTCTTAAGGTAATCAATAAGTGGTGTATTCTACGTCTTATTGACTGCTTAAAGGGTTCTTTTTGAAGATAATTCTGAAACGCAAAGCATAAATAAGAATTTAAAATTCTTCCAGAAGTCATATTGCTATATGGATCATAACAGACCTTCAATAATAGAGTTTTCCTTGTTAAAAATTACTTTTGGTTTATAAAACTTATTGCTTTTATCTAGTATCGAAATAAAGCTTTATTGAAGCCACTAATCTGAATACAGCAGAAATATATTTTGATAATTCATGTAATGTTTCATTTTAAAGTCCTTTAGTTAGGAAAATTTGAGTTTGAGACGATAAAAACAGTCTATATTCAGCATAAATGATAATTCATATATGTATATCACTCTGTGTTTGATTTTTGTGCATTAATTTCACACTTTTCTTATGGTAATTGATTTTATTCATGAAAACATTGTTATTCATGGCTATACTAAAAATTTTCCTAGTTTGTCATTAAACCTTTCTATATTTTAAATTAATTACCTGACCTTTATATTGAAACTCAAATAATAATTGTATTAACACTTATTTTGTGTTACCATTCAAAAGAGTCAGCTCCATCTTTCAGACACAATTTTAACATACAATTTTTGTAAAAATTCAACATATTTATTGTGTCGATAATCAACAATAATTTTGTGTGAACCGTTTCTAAGACTTAGGTAAATTCTTATGTTTGAATATAATAAACCCAGAAAAAATATAGTCGCCACGAATCAAAGTTTTGTTTTTACACTTAATCTTCTTTCGATGAACGAAACTATTTAAAAATTTTTTTCTAAAAACTCAAAATATTTTATTTGAAATTCTTACCCCAGAAAAGCTGATTAAAGTACTATAAGTAAAATTTAAAAATGCATAATCCATTAAGAAAACAATTATGAATTCTTAATTCTACATTAATAAAATAATTAAATAAGCGTGCCTGCCTGTACGTGAAGTTTTGGTATATTTCCTTATGGCTGCTTTTTTACTTGGTAATCATATAGAAAATCTTAAGTACAAAATTTCGGAAGAAAAAATTGATACTAAAATTTATAGTAACAATCAATAACAATACAAGATGAAATTCCCATCATGCACTTTCAGATGCATTGTTCGATCCAGTGTCCACCCACATCAAAACAATTAAAAAATATTTCAATACGTATACATAAATTGTAATACAATTCAAACGATTTATAACAACATTTTAAAACAAAAATATAATTACATTCAAATAAAAAACAGAGATGATCTTTTTTCTTCATGAAATAAAATCAGGGCAATAAAACAGAGATACGAGTATATTAAAAACTAATTTATACAAGCGAGACACGTATATGATAATCATATTGGGATGGGCAATGATCAGAGAGTCTTTCTAGAAATGGTATAAATACTGCTGTGTATATTTTAAAAGTGATCACAAAGTGAAAACAGTTCAGTCAATACAGACACAAAGATAAATTTTTTAAGTTTTGAAATAGTTTTACTCTCATTTAAATTCATCATGAAATATTTGGTAAGTGTCGTCTTCTGTTACAACATCCATATATTTTAATCCTCGTGTGTGAACATTTCCTTTTCAATATAATTATTATAACTTGGTTACCCATCGGCAATATGAATAAATTGAACGGGTTTTCTTCTTCGGGACACAAAAAAAAAATATTTATTTACTTTTTTTTTCTTGTAATAACATCTCTACCATTTACCATCTCTAATATCATCATCTAACAGTGTTTTTTTTTCTAATTTGAAGGTCGTTCAGTTTTCAAATTATTATTATTATGAAATCATATATTATCACTTTTTTAGCTATATTTAGAAGTAGCTTTGAATAACATTATTTTTGAAATTATTTAGTAATAATAAAATAAACATTTAATATAATTCTTATATCGTTTTACTAACCAATTTTTGGATTTATGTTCTTGTTCTGATTTTTGATATTTCAGCTTTAGGAAATAATTTCAATTTTAAAACTAAATAGCTTGTAGTTTATCATTGCGTAAATTGTATTACTTAATTAAAATCAAATTAAAACAAAAGTTAAGTCATAAAAATCTCGGTACGATAAATATCTTATAACTATTCAAAATTTATCGAAATTTGATTCATATTCTGTACCTTGTGTTTTCGACATCTTCAAAAAGCTAGAAAAATAAGTTGTATTTATGTAAATGGAACTCATAACTTTTATTGAAAATTCGAATTTACAAAAAAAAAAAAATTCTGAAAAATATTTTTTAATGCTCTGAGCAACATTAACATTTTCGAATATAATCTTTTGAACAAAAACTAACATTTATCAAATGTATTGTTAAAGGTAATTTCTACATCGATTGCTTGTTAAAATCTAATCTATTGTTTCTTCTAACGAATTATTATAAAATGGCAGTGATTTTCATATAATCAATTATTTTTGTACAAAAATTTTTGTACATATCTTAACAATAATTTTTTTCTTAGTAGAAATCAAATCTGCAATTAACATTTAGGGTTGTATTTCGAAAATATTATCTATCCATCTTCATTTAGCATAGAATCCACCAAAAAATGCAAGTATGCATTGGAGATAAATCAGATTTTGTAAAATGATTATACTTTTGTTGCGAATTTTCTAGATTCACCTTGTTTTTCGAGATTTTTGAGTATGCCAAGTTGACCCTGCATGTAGACTACAAATATTTTATGGTTTACTTAGAATATTTTATATAAGAGCTGATTTTTGAAAATGATTTATTGCCTTTCGTAGGCTCTATAATAATTTTAAACTGAGTTAAAAGTTTAAAATCATGATTTTTAATAATATTTTTCAAAAAACTACTTAAATACTAAAAAGATTTTTTACATGTTCAATCGTGTGATATTCATATACAATATATTCCAAATTTGTGCGATGATCTGAAATTCGATGTTTAACAATTAATTTTGAAGCGAAATATTTAAAGGTGGAATTCGGTGTACTATTGTAAAAATAGTTAACCATTTCTGCCAATAAAAATCTAATAGTTTGACACATTACATTTGTTAAATTTTTATGATAAATTTCCATTTAGTATTCCTACTTGCCTTTGAGTTTCACCCTTTGTTATAGTCCTTGCTATTGAAAGTAGTATCGTGGAGTAGATTCAAGTGCACTTCTATGTTTTTTCAAAAATTTACATTCACTATCTCGTTTCATTTTCGAGTGAGCGTGTTAAAAAAGTTGATGGTATGAATTCGGTTACATTAACAAAGCACGAAGAACGTAGTTCAAATTTGAAGGTAGTCCTTAAAATAAATCGAATAGTAAAATCGAGTGCTCTGTAATTCCTTATTCATCATGTAAATAACTGGAATACCCGTTACTTCCGATTTGATTTTTGATCACAGTATTAGTTTTTTATGTTATAAGGTTGAGTATTATAAAAGGGAAATACTAAATAATTTGAATTCAGCTACTTTAATTATATTACTTAAACTAATAAAATTGGATATTTATTACTTGTCAAATCATATAAATCAATAATAATTAAAGAGATCATTGACTTTTATATCTATAAATCTCTTTTAATTATTAACAATATAATTATCAATTAAAAAGTTCCATATGTATGTTTTTAAGTGTGAAAATTTCTCTTTGCAAAAACCAGAAATTTCTATTATAGCTATATATAGCTACTAAATAATAATGCCTCACAATATAATAACTTTCAATGATGGTTGGAATTATTTTATAAGTTTAATCGCTATTTTTTATTATATAATTTTAAGGTTTTACTTTATAAATCTTAAGTCATAATTATCAATGTTAATTTTGAAAATAAAGCAAGTTTCATGTCGAAAATTCATTCTCCAAATCGTTATAAATAAATCGTTATAAATTATCAAATAGTGTAATCAAATTTTGAATGTACATAAAAATAGTTTTATTATAGAAAAGGAATATTCAAACGAAAACAAAATTTTGAAGTTATTATTATCAATTGTTTTAAACTTCTTATCCGCTTTTTTCTGTTTATACCATCAAAGATAAATTTCGTTTCATTTTCGTTTCAACTGATTGATTGGTTAAATGTATTATGGAATTATAAAAATCCTCAAGTTTGGGTAATCTCCCAAAAATTGAAAATTAATTATTTATATGACTTTAATGGCAACAAAACTTTAGTGCTTATTAAAAAGATATGAAATGTATTTTACAGTATCACATGTTAATTTTTAAACAAAATATTATTCAAATTATTGGCTAGTCTAAAACCACTTTAAGAAATTAAAAAAAAAAAAAAAAATGAATGTAAAATAAGAACATTATTTGATTTTGATAACTACAGAGTAACTACCTTTCACATTACAAAATACTTTCTTATGATATATTATCTAATCAAAAATATTTATTTAAAAAAAAAAAAGTATTTGTTTGTGCTCAATTCATAATTATTATATAATAATTTTACAAATAATGATGTTGGCACTAATTATAGCGAATTGAATAAGATTAAAGTTATATTAAAGTAATTTTTAAGAAATTTCAAATTTAGTTATAACAAATTATAATTTCGCTTTATTTTATACTGCTTCCTGGAAAACAAAATGTGTATTGAATTATGGAATTAACTTATTTTCTAATATATTTGGTGAAGAGTAATTAAACAATAAGAATACGCATTGTAATAACATTAGAACACTTTTCAAAATACAATGTGATTATTTTTTAAGTTAATTTAAAAAAAAGTTGCTATTTTATACAAGCGGATCTAATTTTAACCAATTCAAGTTTCATTCAGAGTATTCTCACACTTTTTTTTAATAATTGGTATAGTATTTCTCTGTTTGTGCTCGTATAATGAGAAACAGCAAATTTTAAGCTAACGCTTCAAATTTAATCAATTAAATAAAAATAAAAATATTAATTTACTTTTTAAATTTAATTTTATTTAAAATTTTCTTTTCTATAGAATGGTGAAAGCACTTACTTATTCGAAGTTTGTGATTCGGCCTCATAATTTGTTTAAAACCAAAATTTTCCATTGTATATAATTTTTTCGAAAAAATATATAGGCATTTGTGAAAACACGAATCGTCAGGTTAAATGGGAAGTGCCTTTGTGTGACACTAAGTCAAGATATTATTCTGAAATTGTGCGGCCTGTACTTGGTCTTACTGTCTCAAACAAAAGTAAATGATTTCGAAATAATTCAAGATCACTTATAATTAATATATTTCGTTAAATGATGTACAATCTTTAAAATCGAATTTCGATTAATTTTAGCATAAATTTGACCAAAAACATTTTTTTTCAGTCCAATAAATTTAACTTATTAATTTATCAATAATTAAAATATGCATAACTTAAGTATTTTTCCAATACATTTTGAAAGTAAAAAAACATATAATTAACGATGATTAATAAATTTGAATTTTATAATTATTATTTTTAATTAATTAAATTCTTTCAATGTCAAGTGCATTGAAGCAAGGTTGGCATCAAATACCTTATTAATTATTGAAAAAAAAAACATATGTTATAATTTGTTAAAAAATATTCTTGTTATTTATTGAATCAGAAAAATAAAATTTTTGCATAATCAATGATTCAATAAAAAAGATATTCTTATCACGTAATACTTTTAATATATGAATAAGCTAGTAATATTATTATTTATAAACTGTAAAATATTATATTTAATATATTCATAAAGCTACTCTAACGGTACATGGAAGATGGAACAGCGAAAATTTGTCTCTTATGAATTCTACAGTTACATGAAATCAAACTTTTTATTTTTAAGTTGCATTTAATAATAAAAAGACGTATGATAAAGATGTATCAAAATCGGTTCACAGGTGTACTCTTAGCCAACCCTGTTTTTGCATCAACAAGATGCAAATATTGATTTAAGCATTGGAAATTAAGGCTTAAAATTAACTAATATCTTATTGATAACTTTTTTTAGATAAAAGAACCATTTTAATAAATATCTGTTACTTTTTAATATATCAGCTTAAATATTAATTAAGAACTTTTATTTGGTTTCACTCGCCGGTTTATATAATTAAATCTTACAAGTATAATTTGTAGGCGAAAAATAATCGTTTTTAATATTTTTTTACCCTTTTATATTATTAAAGTTTGTAATTCATTTATTTTAAGATAAACATCCCTGGACATTTTTCAAAGTTATATCTTCTATACAGAAAAGATTTATTCCTAAAATTGATAATATAAATTCTACTACTATAAAACACTTAAATCGATGTGATCTTGGATTGAATTTTATGATTATACTTTTTGATGATCTTTTGTTAATTAATAAAAAAAAAATCGAATCTTTCAATATTTTTTACTCAAATCGAATCAATCTGAATAAATAACATTAAGATTATGAAAAAATAAAAGTCAAAAAAAAAGAAGATATCGACGGAAGTAAATTTTATTTAATCTTTAAATATTTATTTAATCTTAAAACAAAATTTCATAATACATGAACAAATAGGCATTATGTATTTATATTTATTCATAATTTAAATAATATACTTGAAAAATAAAAATGAAATAACTTTCACTATTAATATTTCAACTAAATACTGTATACAAACTCATGTATGTTAAGTCAGAGAGACTCGAGATGCGGCAATAATTGGATTTAATGTTGTAAATTATATTGCGGTTATAAACTTGATTGACCAAACTTGATCATCTTTCTATCTTTGTTCCACCTACACAAATTATATTACAAGACTATTGATCTTTTGACCTATTGACATTTAATGGTTAGTAGTGTAGTATTTTATTTGTATTATAACTAAATATTTTACCTCCTAACCATTTACTTTCAATACGAAATAATTTTATATTTATACACATTTTTTATTGATATTAACGTAATATTTACTTACAAATATTATTGATAACTTTTTAATATTATTAATTAGTAATAATAGTAATTATACAGTATTGAGTAATGTTGCTAACGGTTTCTTGTTTAGAAATATCAACAAAACATGCAATTTTTAATTAAGTGGGTATGAAAGAATTTTATTAGCAAATTGCAATGATAAAAATCACGCGATTTTTAATCTATCTTAAAATTTTATTAGTCAGTTAAATAATAAATTTAAATTAACTCACAAAAAACTGTTCTTAAAAATTTAAAATCTTTTAAAATTCCCCAAAAAAGTTTTTCAAAATCTTCAAACTTGAAATTTAAATCAAGTGTATAGAGAGGTTTTGTACTAAGTCTTGCCTATTTTTGTTTTTAGAAATTTTTTTTTACAAATTCAGGTAAAAACTTTTGCAACCTTTCATAATAAATTCTTTACATTTTGTAAATTTGTGCGCACTGTTGATAAAATTTTATGGCATTATACAGTTTATGGTATGTCCAGCTTCAATTATATATATCCCAAGTTTTGTAGTATTAATAACTAATTTATTACATTCAAACCTCAAATGTAGGTACTACTTATCTAATGATGACAGAATTTGTTTTGAGTTATGAATTCTAGGGCAAATAAAATAATAATAGTTATTAATTGAATGCAAAAGATTACCCAAAATTATTCATTAATGTACTTAATTACTGCTCAAGTAATAAACAACAGTCCAGTTGAGCAATAATTAGTAATGAACTTCTATAGCCGACAATTTAAGCCCAGTGGCCTATCTCTAACAAAACTAATTAAGGTGTTTTCTAACATTTGATTATTAATTTTGCGATTAATTATATACATTTGTAATAATTTTTATTTTCTTTATTTTCAGATTTTAGCATGTTTGTGTGCCACCGTTTTGGCTCAACGACCACAAAGGCCTCAAGCTCCTCAACAACAACAACAACAACAACAAAATTACGATGATAATGAGAATTATCAACCATTAGCACAACAAAGTCAACAAAAACAAGCTCAACAAAATTATATTGACCCAAAATACAGAGAATCAACCACCTTCATTCCAATTATTAGCTTTAACAAAGAACAAGAAAATGATGGCAGTTATAAGACCTCGTGAGTATAATATTTGAAAAGTGCAGATACTTAATTGACATTCTTGTTTAATTTATTGCGTTTTGCAAACATCTAATTTGTGGGAAAATCAGTAATACCGAATAATAATTTTATCTATGAAAGTCTCTAAATAATGGGGATCTCCAAATCGATTCATCACACCAAACAAAATGTGTATTGTGTCTTGTGAACAATAATTTGACACGCCATTTTACCCCATTATTGAGAAAATATTGTGATAAAAACTTCATTTAACGTGTCCATAAAATATTAGAGATAATAAATACTCAATATTCCTTTTATATTCTAGATATGAAACTGGAAACCACATCGTCGCTGAAGAAACAGGTTTCTTGAAAGAAGTTCCAGCTCGTGGTGATGAAAAAGAACCAGGTCATGCTCAAGTGCAACATGGTTCATATTCATACACAGCACCAAATGGTGAAGAAATTGTTGTTGAATACACAGCCGATGAAAATGGTTTCCGACCAATTGGACAACATTTACCAACACCACCACCAGTCAGTCCTGAAGTACAAAAAGGTTTGGATTTAATCTACGCTGGTATTAAAGCCCAACAAGAAGCTGCAGCACGTAATCCAGAAACTGCAAAAGATTTCTTGAACAATGCAGGATTCTATCGTGGTGAATAAATTTAATGAATGTTTAATAAATAAAGGAAATTCGAATAATCAAAAAATTTAATGAAAACTAGAAATTCATTAAAAAAATTATAGAAAATGAACTGAAAAAATTGACGAGCGTGACAATTTTGATAGCAGTAAATGTGTTGATAACAACAATTTGTTACAATTGTTTAAATTAATACATCTTTTATTAATTAAATTAATTAATATTACTATTTTACTTATTTTTCTGTGATTGTGTCATACAATATAAATACTGTTTACACTTTATTTTCTGTTATTATTATTTTTTTTTTTTACTATTTTTTTTATTTTTTTTTCTATTATTATTTTTTCTGTCTTACTCATTGTATTCTTTTTTATTTTTTCTTTCTTCAACATATTTAAGATGACATTTTTTTTTTGTAAAATATTGTTTTGTACTATTTAATTTGGAATAAAATTTTTTATAAAACCAAGTGCGAATAAAACAAGTATATTTTTTTTAAGTTAAACCTTTTCCATTAAATTTTTCCACCGTATTTATTATAGCTAAAACACAAAATTTCAATAATTTTCCAATCTAAGAAGAGTGGTGTTAACTTCTTAGTGCATACAAAATTACGATAGAAATTTAACTTAATTATCCCTTAAGAATGATCAAATAGAGAAGCAAAAGTTTTTTGGATGTTGTACATTAATTTGTATTTAGTATATATGAAATACATTTTTTTTAAATTCTAGAATATTTAATTACTAATATTAAGATGTACAAAATTATAAATTGTTATGTCGTCGTAAAACTTACTATTTCTTGACAATGCTTTTATCAAATTTTAATGTATATTGTGGAAAAATCATGGTTAAATTATTTAAGACCTTCACAAACGATCAGTCATTAAGATAAAAAATAATTTCTTGTAAGTTTCAACCAGATATTAATTAGATTAAAAACATCAATCATTAATGCATTTAAATTAATTTTATTAATGAAACGCATTTATGGTTGTTTTCTTACTCTTTGCTTATTGAGAAAATCACCGTGTTGAAAACCATGAACCGGAAGTGTATTAATTTATCCTCGGGCCTAATACTGACGTCTTCTATTCATTTTTATTTTTATTTTTTTATGATTTTTTTATTTACCAGACCAATATTCAAATATTATACATGGCATTTTTAAATAAGTAATTGTTTTTATAAAAAGATAATTAAATAAGTAAACTTGACTTTTATTATGAAATCAATACAATTATAAACGTTTAAATATTTTTTTTTTTGTAGTTTAGAGTTTCATAAATATTAGTTTAGTCGTCCACAAACTATGGCCTATAAATTTCCGAATCATTATTTTCCATTCTTCTGGCTCAATTTGCAGACTCTCTCAAATCATGGCAATGATTGTCGTTTGAGTGAAAGGGATATGAAAATGGATTAAAACTTTTTTTTTTGATAATTTTCCTGAGATTCTTGGTGAAGAATACATAGTTTAGTTTGAATATTGATATTAAATATTGCATCAATGATCGAAATAAAGGGAAAAAAATTAGTTAGTAAATATGAAAATATATTATTAAAAATCGATCCCTGAATTGATCAACCTCCGTTTAATGTCTGCTAAGACTACTTGATAAAATTATTTTTGTATATTTTGAGATTCTATCTTAAAGTTTTAACTTTACATTATGCTACTTTCTCTATTAAAACCATAAAATCAGTTAAAACTTTTGTTTCATAAATTTTGCAATATTAAAATTAATTTTGACTCAACCAAAACGCTGTGGCCGGACAATAGCTATACATAATTTCTAATAAAAGTTTAAGTTCATAATTTGAATAATTAGATTGAATAATTTTTTCCCATGTTACTTTTCATATTGTAAAATAAGATTTATAGTTCAAAATCATTACTGCAATAGAAAGTGAATGTGCATCTATTTTATTGCAGCAATAAATATATGGAATTATTATCAAATGTAATAAATTATTATTGTTCATGAAATGCATTAAACAAATTATAAGAAATATCATAATATTATAAAAATTGACCAAAACTTTAGATTATTAGAAATGAAAGAAATAAACGAAAGTTGGAAGATAAAAATTTACTGTTTCAACAAAATGACTGTATATGGTTAAGCATCCATGTAAGAGCTAATTGTATTTATTAAGGTTGTTCCAGTTTGGTATAGTAAAGTAAAAACATTTATACAAACATAAAGTTACCCATTATAGACAAAAACATAATTGTTATATATTTTGCCTATAAAATGATAAATTAGTATTTTTAATTTTAATATCTCGAGAACAAAACGATGTTGAACTTATTTTTTACTTATTTTAAATTATTTTTTTATACTCCCCCAGTTTTTTCTTCTTTCAATTCTGTCGAAAGTTTTATGTGATATAATATAAAATATTTGGAAGAACAGTTTTGTGATAAGATATTCATCATCTTACTTAGAATTTACCTTAATGGCATGGTAACCAAATTATTCATTCTTTTATTCCAATAATTTTACCCACTATTCTCCAATGATAAGAATGCAAAGATTGGGTTACAATCAACCTTGATTTCTTTAAGGAATCATTGTTAGCTCGAAGGATTAGTGCATATTGAATTAAGTATAGCGTGCGCGACTTGTTCCGTGTTGTAGAACGCATATAGCCCAACAATTTTCCAATCAACTAGTATACATATTTTTGATTATTTTGTGCTTTGTTTATTCGTTTATTATTGGTAGACTTGTGAGACATGCGGAGCATGACTCCATAAACTGTGTCTCAGAAACTCTGTCAAGCGATTTTTGTGTCTCGCCAGCACTGATTTTGCGATATATCGCTAATTTGCGATAACCCATTCATTTTTGTTTGTTATAAAAATCGCGCTGTACCTTGTTGCTTCGCACACGCCACACGAGCCACAATATTAGACAAGACTTAAAAGGATGAATCTTTAACTGCACTTATGGCGGCTTTTACATGATTATATTTTATTTTGTTTTTGTACATGTATTAGTTTTTAAGAGTTTTCTGATTTATAGGTTATATTAGTATAAAATATATTTCGGGTGTTAATTCATATTCAATTGAGTAATATCCGAAAATACCACAAAACAAAGATCTCTACTATGAATGTTTCTATCAGTTATCAACTATTCATTATTAGTTATTTATAGGTTATTAGTTCCAATAAACCTAATTAATAAATTTTATAAGGCTTCGAGTCTGTAATTGTTAGAAATAATTAAATTAAATTAAATCAGATACTTTTATAATTTGCTGCGAATGTACATTTTTCGATTGCATGTGATTCATAAAAAATATTTTAAATGACTACTGTCTGAAGATTTCATAAGTATGAATACTTAAAAAAATCAGCAACTTGCAACACTTGAATGTTAAAAAAATGGAATGTATAATATAAAAATCTTTAGTCGTACAAGTTGCCTATGTCAATAAAATTTTACTTCAGCTGAGACTCAAACCAGTATTTTATTTATACAACTATACATTCAAATTATTTTATTAAAAAGCTATCTACTAAGTGTAAATATTATAATAACACCTTTAAATTACACAAGAATTTAAGAAGTCTTCAATAGATGTCGATAAATGACCGAACGCAGTGAGGTTTATGGTACAACTAGAGAATTTCGTATTTTCTTTGTCTGTATCTTTATATCTATTTGTTTGTTTGGCTGTAACTTTCAAATCCTTGCTTAAATGGACACGTTTATTATATACAGGAAGTAAGTTTACTGTTTAGTTTTTAGGCCAAATCAGGCGATCAGGGGCTACGTTATAACAATTTTTTTTAAGGCGATTCATTACCGGTACATTGAACTTATAAATTTTTTCCATGGCGAGGTGTGACCTATATTTTATCTATTTAAGAAAATTAAAGAAAAGTTGATTCACTGAGTATTTTTAGATCTAAAGTTTCTATGTTCATTAAAATAAGAGTCCAACTTTGAGTGGATAAAATCTCATAAAAGGTTGAAAGTCAAATTGAATATCATTGCCTGGCTCTCCTCCATCTCATCCAATTTGAGAGTTTAATAGAACTGAAGACATTTGGATACAAAACTATCAGAACACTTGAGGAAGGAAACGCCCCATTAAGAAACTCATATTATATAATTTAGCCTAAGATCATTCAGTGACTCAATATCTATTATTTGTACAATTAAATACTCAAATTAGATGAGTGGGAGATTGTTGAGTGCACAACACATACTTATCAACTTTTGCGTGATTTGAATGAATAATAGTATCAGGTCTGTTTGGAAACTGTCACTGTTGTTTAGAATTTAAGATTCAAATTTAAGCTATTAAATTATTATCAACAGGTAATGATGCGGAGTAGCACTCAGATCCTTTAGTTTCTTATGATAATAAAGTTTTTTTTTAAATATTTATAAGGATAGGGTTCAATCGTGGGTGTGGCTTACACTTCAATGGAGCTACTAGTTTATAATATAATATAACAAGGTTTTTATTGAAATATTACCTACCTACTTTAGGAATTAATGATTGATAGCTTGAACATGGAACAAAATTTCATAAAATCATAAATTTGGTATATTATTTCTAAAAAAAATATTGATGACACTTTAATATAAAAATAAATATACATAAAAATAATTATTTTCCAAAGGTTAAATAAAAATGTATTACAAGGATAACTTATTGATATTAGGTGTGAAACATAGAGAATCTCATTTTAGTAATTATACGCCCATACGCAAATAGTTTAATGCTTTCATTGCGTATTTATACAATTTTATCCAAATTAAATAATTTGTATACACCTCCATATACTTATGACAATAAAGGAGAATTAGAGGTTCGAAGGTGAATTAGTAAAAATTCGTTTTGAAATTGCTGAAGCTTTTCTTCAGTGTTAGCATAGAGTCGGTTGATTATTAACGAAAGGTTAGTAGTCCTTTCTCGTTGGTCGTTGGTCCTTTCTCGTTGATTCTACGTATATATAACACACATGAAGTACCAAGACTGATGACTATATTTTAACAACGTATTGTACTTATAACTCATGCTACAGCATACACACATATACACTCACTTACAATAGTATATAAATTCATGGAAATAATTTTTGAATTGTTTAGTTATTTTAATTGTTTATCTAAACGACGTGATCATCTCGTCCCATTTTTTTTAGTTATTCAGAACATATTCTTCTAATAAATGCTAATTTTTCATCAAAACGGTAACATTCTCTAGGACAAAAATAAACAAATCCGTCATTTACTTACGCTTCCCCCATGTTACGTGCTCCAAAAATATGATTGTAAATGGTAATCTTACGTTGGATACATTAAATCGTTTTTAAACTTTAACATCGTGTTTATTATACATTTAATAACTTAAATTCAAAGTTTGAAAGATTTTACTTGCATGACCCAAATGCCTTAAAGTAATTAATTTTAACATTCAATCATCAAAATCGGGAGCATAGTTTCATAAAACATTGAGTTTATACAAATATATTTATGTGTGCGTTTGTAATAACGATTTTTGGAAATACGGTTTTAATGTGGACTTTTCGAACTCTTTTCTTTGAATAAGAGGAACCCTAATTTAAAGATTAAAGGAATTTCATGTAGAGATTTGGCTCAAACGTAGTACATTCACATGGAGTTCATATGAATCATTTCCATTTCTTTATGTTTATACGCTTAAAATATGTAATCATTGAATATAATTACTTACTACGCATCCAATAAATAACCTATTGACCGAGGTAATATTTGAAACGCCCTTAACACTTCTGGGCAAAATTATTTATAAAAATATAGTTTTTATTCTAAACTTATATTTATTTGAATTTACATAATAAGTAAATATAATTTTTGTAGGTCAAATATGCTGAGAAGTTTTTAATTTTTGACATTTAATTAATTATTTCATACACAATTAATTTGATAAATAAATCATTTTTTGTTTGAATAAGTTAAATTAAATTAGTAGACAGGTATGTGAATTAAGAATAACACACCAGTAAAAATTAATAATCATTTTATGTTTAAGAAAAATAGTGAATCAAAAATATGTGGAGATGCGTAAATGTTATTTAATATCTTCAGTTATTACCTAATATTCGCTAAAATTATGGTTGATTTTATTATAAATATTTTATTTTATGGTTGATTTTTAGTTATTAGAGAACTTCACAGTTGATAATCAATCTTCAACAAGGGAGAATCTATAAACCACGTGGTTCATTTCTACGCTTATCAGAACGCCTATGTCCTGTTGCTTAACGATGACTTGAAATTAAAAAAAGTCACTCAGGAACATTTTGGGTTCGAAGTGGATAGTTTATCAATTCCAACTTCAATTCCAAAATTTTAGTCGTTGATTTGTTCTCAGCTGACATCAAATTCAACACCCAACATATTGATTTAAAACCCAATTTATTATGCAAAATTGGTACTTTTACACCTTTTAAAACCCCTCAATTATTTCGCAAATTTTATTCTTCGGTCGCTTAATACAACATCGAGATATTTTTCGATCCATTTGGAGTACTCACGCCTAAAGAATGTCCTGAACGATGTTCGTTTTCTGTTGATGTACGGGCAAGTTTAAGCTCATTTACAAAATTAGGTTTTTGAAAAAAATAAGCTTTACTTTAAAATATTGATTTCTTAATAAAAAGTCACAAAAAATAAATATACTTACAAAATAAACAAAATTTCTTGCCATAAAATTAAATGAAAATTTTAAGGTTTTCTATAAAAATAAAAACGCTGTTAACCATTTTAGTGACGTAATATCGGTATGTAATATTGAGAAGACTGGTATAACAACACATTAATAAAAAAAATATAAACACTTTAAAATATTGTTCACCAATTAAGATAACTATGGATAAATTGAACTGACAAAGACAAGTAATAATATTACCGAAATGACGTCACATTGTGGCTGCTTAGTGGTTTAGGATAAAAGTATCGAATTTTAATTTAAAAAAAAATCAATTAATTAATTGTCAACTTTCATGCTTTATTTTTCATTGACGAAAGGATCCGATTATAAAGTTACATCAAATTAAAAAAGATTTTAGATCCAGTGCGAATTACACCCCAGTTGTTCTCGGGCTAAAGCTTACCATTTTTATACCACAGGATGATATTGTCTGGGTTTCGATCGTACAAAATCACATATTTACATATTATGTCACCAATATTTGATACGTAAATATAAGCAAATGATGACTTCATAAGTGTGTCAATCCATACTTTCGCAACACAGGTAATATTATTTATAAGAAAATCATGAAAACACTTTAATTATTTCAAAATTATTACGTCATGGCACGTTTTTAGTTTTTATTTTATTTTTTTTTTTAAATTTTATAACTCTTAAAGTCCATTAGCAATTTTTAAAATTCTTTTAAAAGAATTAAAAGACGTGTTTTTTTTCAAAAGCCCAATTATAAATTGTTAAAATACAGGGGCAGATGTGCAATGAATCTCATGTTTTTCCATTTTTTTTTAACAAACACAAGTTGTAAACTTCAATTAACGATAAAAAAGCGATCACATTGTGAATATGGCGGCCACTTTTATTGATTCTTAGTGAGGAATGATGCTCAATAAAAATAAATCATTATAGATTCTTCTTGGTTTTCTAAGAACTTTTTGACTTGCCCTCGTAATTAACTATATTTAATATAAAAAAATGATATGATGTGGGCTAATTAATGTATTACATTCAGTAAAAGTATGAAAATTCTCAAGATTACATTGATTCATGGCGCCATTATAATGAAATTTTTACCATTTAAAACTTGATAAACAAGTCTTCACACATTATTTTCATTTCAACTTTTGCTATAGTGGGTGATTGGAACTATTTAATGAGAATTATCCGCCAAATAAAGAAGTCCTACTCTGTTATATTGTAATTAATATTTATTGACAATTGATATTTATTATTTTCAACAAAAGCATTTTCATTTTAAACTTTCTATGATGCATAATGTACCAATAAAATATACATAATGTAATAATCATAATGTTAATATTATAAACTATTATTATATAACCAAAATATAATATAAAATATATATTTGCAAATTGGGTGTGAACGATTCAAAAACCTCCATATATGCATCTCTGTGTGGAATATGAATCAAACTGGAAATATCTATAATTACAATCTACAATGTATTATTGTATTTATGCCATATCATTGTATTTATATTTGAAGAAGTATATTTCAAGTAATTGTTCTGCTACAATATTGTAAAAATGTTATGCCTGATAAACCTACTCATACTGAGCTTTGGTATAAATGAGCTTGTAGTATAAATGAGTATCATTTTTGTCTGATATGATATACCAATATTATCTGCATATAATGTTTGTGATGTATGTGAAGGTGAAACTCACTACTACAGTAGTCATATATTTGTTAAACACATATATTGTTAAACTAGAATAATGTTTTTTTTTTGTCTGTTTGTTTTAAGTTCGGATATAATTAATTAATATAATATAATTAATTAATTAAGAATTCATTTTTCAAAAGTAACTGACTGTGTTTTTATTACAAACGCGAACATTACTTAAAACTCATACTAATCATGGCTTGAAATGTAAAATATCCGAACTTTGACAAAAAATAACTCGAATTTAAGACGGTCAATCGAATTTAAATTTAATATTAATTGTATCTTAATGTTCTTAATGTGTGTACAAAAATTTAGAATTTTCGCGATGATTTCAGCAGCTCAACTACCTTCGGTACAAATAATTTTTATGATACATAATGATTAAAATACTTAGCTTGAATGATTGAGAGTATATCGTACATTAATGCGTTTGAAAAATCTGTTTGACCCTAATCATGCTCCTTCTTTATGGTTAGTGTAATTTATATATTAAGTATAATCAGATTTGGCTTCTTTTCAAAAGCTCATAAATATTTCACAATTCAGCTACATACTTGAAACAAAGGTTTTTCGGTATTTTGATAATTTTATGACAATTTATAACGAATACAAAACGCGTGCTTTGTGTGTATAATCAAGGTATATAGCTCTAGACATTCACGTTTTTTAACACACCAAGGTTGACCTCTCGAAGACGGCGTGATTTTGTTTAGTAACCGAAAAAATATTAACAGTTTTCAGAAGAAATCACAAGACGACTATGGATTTTCTAACACGGAATGTTTGTGAGTTGGATCATGAAATTCTCGACAGTAATAGAAAAAGAACGAAACATATTATCATATTAAACAAAAATTTTAGTACCTTTTTGATCAATTAAGAGAAAAATTGGTCATTAAGAATACACTTAAAAACCATAATTAACAAACTTCATATAAGGTTATTTAGTGTATTTTTAATTAATAATTACTCTTTTAATTATAAGCTCCTTAAGAACCTTAAGAAGCTAATATGTCTCTTACTGTATATCTGGATACGCATTCGTCTCTAATATTGTACATAGACGTATGTTTTGAATACCATGAGTACATGAATTTTTGCAGTATGAAAAATACGAAATTTATCATTTGTGTACGCTCTTGATCAATAAAACATCACCCATTTGCATTGGCTTTACCAATAACTAAGTGATTTGGTCATTAGCATTATAGGATTCGAATGTTCCTTCGATACATAAGTGACAGAATCAGTGACTCTTTTTACCAGATTATAATTTGACTCACCTGTCCTCCTGGCGTCTTTAGCCTTGCAAAATAAATTTTCCCCTCTTCGAAGATACTGATAGATTTGAAATTGTGCATACGTGTTTATCAAATGATGACACAATATTTTACGGTTGTATAACTTAATTTTTTCATTTAATTTTGAATCTACCTTATTTTGATTGCAAATATGCTTTTTATACACGATATATATATGGTATATGTCAGAATATATTAATTTAAGTCTTTAGTTTGTAAAACTAGAAAATAATGATCGCACAAACAAAATTTTGGTATAGGTGCTCATTGAATCACCTAATGACTCCATTCCCGCATGTCCATTCGCCTATCTGCCTGTTTCAAGATAAATCAAAACCAGAAACAAATAGCGAGCTGAAATTTTGGTGACGTATTTTAGACATAAAGACTGACTTCAAGTGTGTGAATAAGCAAAATCGGAACAGATATAAAAAATTAAAAAAAAAAACCGTCTTCAAACAAATGATCTTAAAAGTAAAATATAATTTTAAATTAAAAAATTCTATAAATAATTTTTTTGTAGTCAATTTCCTTTCTCAGTCAACGTAAGCCCATAAATTTTTAAGAGTTAAGATTGGCACCAACTACGAAAGGTAATTTTTCACAAGGAAATTTATAGAAGTTTTTAATGTAAAATTATTTTTTACTTTTTAGTTTATTTTTTTGAAGGCAGTTCTTTTTTTGAAATTTTTTTATATTTTACTTTTGAGTGTTAAGATAAATTTTTGATATTTCACTAAAAATTGTTTTTGCTCCTTGCCCTCCTTAGGAACAGCAGAGTCTAAGGTTTTCTTATCATGGTAGCACTCCTTTCCAAAAAAAAAAAAAAAAAAAAAAATAGAATCATTAAAATCGACGAAGTTATCCGCGAACACATATAAAAAATAATAATACGCTGTCGAATTGAGAAACCTTTTTTTTTTCAGGTCGGGTAAAACTTTATACCAAGTGCTCGTACGCTAGTTAAAAATTTCTATTCAGCTTACCGAACACAATTAATATGGTAAAATTTCGAAGAATTATTCATTCGCTACATAATTATAGATAAAAACAACCATTGATTGAACTATGCTTTATTCGATTGTACCGTTGCAGAACTTAGTTAATTCCCCTGAAGTGTGTTGCAGACAACAATAAATACGATGAGATATTACTCATTTAAATGAATTGAATATGATTAATCAGATTAGATAAGAAACATGGATTGTAATGGTTTTTTTTCTCTCTATATTACATTGTTTTTAATGCCTATAAATTTATGAATCTATCTATCTTTGTTTCACTTTGTACGGAGCAATGCAAAAGCATGCTACTACAATCATCATGTAATAATAATGTCATATCATCATTAATTAAAGTGTACACGGTATTTCAAAAGCTACTTGTTTAATATTAATTTAATCTACGGCATGATTTGCAAAATTTGCTTCAAATAGCACAAATGCATTGGAGAAGTACAGCATTCTAGAATATTATACATATAATTACACTTTTTGAAGTGAAATATCCTTAAAATCGTTGTGATTACGATAAGAAACAAATACATAAATGTATATTGGATTAAGTCAGCGAGAGAATGAGATAGAATTTGATTAACTAATATTTCATAACGATAAAAACGAAAAAGTCATAAATAAAAAAATAATAATCCTTACATTTATCCTATTACTCCTGTACTCTATATGCATCTCAATCTCTTTTAGGCTACTTTTCAGAAGTTACACTTCTGCCGTATGTGAATTTTGTATTGCTTAACAAACATATATATTTATATCTATGGCAGGTGTAAAAAGCCTGTCGAAGACGACTCAAATAATAAAATGCTAAAATACTTATCTCTTATAGGTGTAAACGGCCTGTTATAGACGTGTCAAATAATAAAATGTTAAAATTCGTGTCTCTTACAGATATCAAGTGCCTGTTTAAAACGTGTCGGGTATTAAAATAGTGTTAAACTCGTATCTTTAAAAGGTGTCAATGAGTATTAATGACGAGTCAAAAAATAAAATGTACCCATAATAATAATACCTTATCTGAGAGCTGATTGCTTTTTCATTTTTAATTTAATTTTCTAGGTTTGTTATGGGTACTAAGTCTATTTTTACATTTTAATATGTAACATATTAAATTCAGTATCAATAAACATTTCTTATAAGGCATTTAATAAATTACTTTATCAGTAAAATATTTTCTTCAATTTTCAGGGCGATTTGTATTGTTATTGATAAGTTTTTTGTTTTGGATAATATTAAAGCAATAATAACTTAACTCATAAGATAGCTTTTTATAACACATGGCATAAAATAAAGCGCCTTTGAAAATAATAAATCTATATAATTAATTGCATCATTTCAAAATATTGTAATACAATAATCAATTATTATGTAAATCTCCAATACGTATATGGATGGTGTGGCCGAACCATTATAACAATCACTTGATTTTATTCAATTGAAATACAATTTATTGTGACTCGCTGTATGTAATCCAACACTTTTCACTATTTTTTTTTTATACTTGACTCTATGATTAATTAATTATTAATTATTTTAAATAAAATAATCATAGTTATATGAATGATATTATTAGATATTTTATTCTTAGAATTTTTGATTTGTTTGATCATATAATTATTATAATATTTGCATGGGAAATTTAATTTTATTATCTAATAAAACCTGTGGTGATGATTCGTTTTATGATGTCTGCCGTCATGTCTTTAGTTTAAATTCATTCATATTATTTAATCGATTATAAAATCATATTTTTACTTAACATTTTGGTGTAGAAAAAAATGATATTAATAAAATTAATCAAATATCTGCATAATCATTTTATTCAATTTTTTAATTCATAAGCGTAGACTTTTTATTTCTTGGAAATACCGATGTCAATGATCCAAATAAAGTTTTTATAAATTCATCCGAGTATATATGGGGTACCTATTGAAACAAATGTCACTGTTTCTTTCCCAAATTTTTTTTTGTATTGTACAAGAGGAACATTAATTAATTTCAAAATTGAAAACTGGCAAATCTTGTAAGTGATTAGTTTAAGAGCGTAAAAAGGTTGAAATTATAAAGTTCTCAGAGATCCTTTTTATCAAAATAGCCTGTGTGAAACTCATCTGAAAATTCCAGAAAAGGGTTTGTTCCAATTTTTGGTAAAACATCTTCATGCATTTTGTAAAAACATAAAAAGCTTGTGTGATACCGTCCATTATGTATATATCAGAGATGTACCGGATCGTTAACCACAGAGATCCGTGGATATAGATCCGGATAGGGATATTCAGGGAAATCAATTAATCAGTATATTGTTTTAGAATTTCCTTAAAATGTGATTGTATTGATTGAAATTAGTGATTTGTGATATCACTTATCAGTATTATTTTATTTGAATAATAAGGAATTTGAATTTTGATAATGTAATAACTAATTAGTTAATCATGATAAGGTAGCCACGATAAGAATAACCACTTAGCTCACTACAGTATAGCTTTAAATTAAATTTTTCCAAAATTGATATTTTAGGAAAAGTTTATAGCCTTGAACAGTATTCTATGTTACCGTTACATATGCATTTATATACGTAATGAAACTTAGTCATGAAAAAGATCCGTTAATGATCGGCTACATAAGAAACTGATACGAATCTGTTTTTTCTTGCGGATATCAGCGGATACGAATACGCATATCCGGAAAATCTCTGTTATATTTATACTAAACTAGACCGTCCATAGAATATTAAACTCTAGTGTGAGCGCTAAACTTTAACACAAAACAGTTGTTAGGAACAAAACGATCATTGGCAAAATGAAATGCTTGCGTGACTATGCACTAATAAAACTCCATTAAACTATAAATTTTAGTCTTATATTTATGTATTTGAAGTTTTATTTGTTTTAATTAGCAAATGTAAATTTATTATTGCAAAAATATATTACGATTTCTATTTTAATAAAATAAAGCCATCTCTGTTAAAACTATAAATAAATTTATGTAATTTGACAAATAATAAATATTGCAGTTAAAATCTTTCTCCTACGGTGAGATTTCAACATAAATTTTGCATATCGTATGGTAGATGAGTATGCATGCACACTTATTTGAACTTACTTGAACTACCTACCTATGGATGACTATTATAAATACACTATATGATTTAGTATTTGTTTAATTGCAATCAAAAAAGTCAATTCACAAAACAAATATCAATTTACTTCCGTGTATACAAAAATAATTACTTTTAATGATAATTTGTAGTAAATCCAGACATTTTACAAAAAAAATGTTTCAACCAAGAGGTTTTTTTTTTGCAATGAAATATACATTTTTAAAATTTTTCTTTTATGGTTCCATAGTTGAGACATGGGTCCATTGAATCCGAGGGATCGATTTTGAACATTTATGAACTTAAATTTACTTTTTATGTCTAGTATACGTTATCAAAATTTCTACATGCTATGGAAGTGGTGCCATGAACTGGACAATTTTTTTAATTGCGAGATTTTGATAAAAAAATGGGAAATAATAGTAAACAAATTTTTTCAGTAACAGTAACTATATTTAATTATCTTTGAAATTATACAATCCAAATATTAGCTTCTCGAAAAATTCGTGTCTTAAAGTCGAATTAAAAAAATTTAATTTTTTTCCCGTTCATGACTAGGCCTACCAGTGGGATATTGATGGTCTTGAAAGGGACATTTTAAAATAATGCTTAAACTAATTCTTAACAAATTATAGACATTGTTGTGTTGCCAAAATTATAATATATATTTTTTGGAATTTTTTTATATTATACAAGATTTATGCGATCCTTAACGATTTTGTTTCGTTCCACAGTAAAAATTCTACGATTTCCCATATAAGTACAATTCTGGAAATTATCTTCTACTGCCTTAGCTCTAAACATGAATCTACCCAAGTAGGACTTACCTATTTAATTAATGACTTGGAATAATTATGTACTTTTACCTATATACAATGCAACAAGATGCAAAAAATTATAATTTATAATTTATAAAAATTCTGTGCCAAAATACAAGAATGAATTTAGTGTGAAAGAAATACTTTTTAGTTTTGCTTCTCATTAGAAAAATCAAATACTTAATTAATTTTTAAAACAAATGTTGTACCGATGTTTTTTATAGAAAAGCTTTACCGATGTATTTATACAAAAGATAGCAATCAGCAGCTTGTCATAAAATTCGCTTGAGTAATCCAATAATCAAGAAACCATAGAAAAGATAAAAAATTATACGAAAGTAGGAGTTTCGTTATCGATCTGTTAATTGTAATAACATGAATTTTGAAAGAGTACGAATTTGTCTCACACTGTAACATTGTTTATTAAAATACGGGAATGGTAAATTCAAAGGTACTAGTTTTAGCTTAGTAGATGCTGAACGCAAGTGGATTTTGGATAACAGCTACTTGAAAATATGTAAAAATCCCAGCCTAATTGTGGAATTCACTAACCATTTTAGATAGATAAATTCTGAAACCAAAATTTTCTCTAAGAAATGTTACGCTGTTCATCTAATGTTGCTTAGGAAGTTTTCGTTGACTTCTGTTTACTGAAATTGATAAGAAAAAGTTGGAATATTAGCTTTTTTAAACCCAGGTTAAAAGTAGAATATCGTGTATTTTGTCTCCTCAATAATTTATTAATTTGTGATCTATTTCTTCAAGTTAGCCCTTAAAAATTCTAGATCATATATACTAATTCATCTGGATCCTGTCATATAAAAACATAATGATCTACTGTAAATTTAACACTTTGCAGCCAGAAATATAAATTCTGTGTCAGTAGAAAATTGTTTTCGTTGAGTTGTTATAGTTTTCTTTCGTTTTCGTAGTTACGAAAAACTACTTTACCATTCAAATGGTAAATAAGTCTGTGAACGGTATATGATTTAACGTAGAAAATTTCTCAAAATTTATTAAAACATTTAAATGAATTATTATTTTATTTACAAATAAAAATAATTAATAATGCGATTACTTCGATCTAAAATATTATTTTTTGGGTTATTTTTCAATAATTTTTATTGGACTTTTGTTTTGCAAACAATTGAACAAATAACTATATTTTATAAAATGAGAATGTTTCATTACAAATGTTGCTACTCGTATCGCTCCAATCGATTAAGAATTACCTGAAAACCAGATATTTTGTAAATACTTGGTTTTTTTTCTAGAAAAAATGATCCATAATAAATATTAAATTGCATTTTTATTAAATTAAAATATGGAAGTTATAATTTCATCAATATTATCTATAATGATGAACATCATTATTTACTTTAGTTATAACATAAAACATTAAGCACTTAAATAACAAAAGACATATATATTAAATATTTATTTATTTTCTAATAAACTAATAGGGACATTATTTACAAAATAGAAAAAATAAAAATTGTAAACATATATCGTCAAAATATTGTAAGAGAGGGTTTCACTTTAAATATTTCAATTTTCATATAAATAAATCCAGTAATTATATTCTAGTTAAATTCACTGATTGTAAATTAAAAATTTACAACAAAAAGTTAAAATTTAAAACAAAGAAACGTGAAAATTATTGTGGTGATTGATTTCATTGTTATTGTGGGTGCAATTATTTGTTATTAAACATGAAATTGGTGCGTTCAAACTTTTGTTCTATTTATGTGATATATGTTGAGTATAAGTAGTGTAATTTAGGCTTTCTATAACTTAATTTTTATCGTTATCTTTAAACTCTAGTCCGTTTTTCGTATCTTTTGTCCGTTACGGTGTATAAAATTATTTCAACATATAAATTACAAATATATAGTTTTAAAAGTTGACTATTCAAATTAAAACACATTTGAATATTATGAACACTATGAAATCTTCGTATTCATAGAATGTTCGAAATAGCCTCACTATAAGACCCTATAATGACCCTAAGTACATTCTACCTAAAACAAGCTTTATTTTCAACTTAATGTAAGCTTTAATGCAACGCATATAGACTTAATTCTTTACAATCTCTGTACATTATATCCCAATAATGAAATCATAAGAAAAAATCACAGAAAAATTGAATCTCTACAATAAACACAGTCTTTAGTTTACTATTACGTCATATAAAATGCATTTAATTCAATTGTCACGCACAAATAACTCCAAAAAGTAATTATTCAAATGTTATGAATTTTGGTATAAACGTTACATGAAAACGGAAATCACATAGAAGAGTTTTTCGCGAAACATTATTTTGAAATATAAAATAAAAATTTGATTTTTACTTGAAAATATTTTTGTTTTGCGAAAACCAATTTGGCACGTTCTTAGGTTTCATGTGCAGTTTGTGCGCACAGAGTTTCATAGCATTTGGATACTTATTTTTGAAGTTATGCGCGAAAATTTCAAAGAAATACATTGTTTACATACAATGTAGAGATTGTCTTCATTGTAGAGGTCTCATGTTTGTGTGAATTCGTATTAATAAAGAAGTATTAAGAATAATAAATGCATTTTACACACATATATCATATCAGGTCTGATAGACCTTTACAGTTGTGCATTTTTTAAATTTAAAATCATTACTTTATATGGACTATTTTTTGCATTACAATATCTGACAATCATGTCGGTATATTTGAAAGGTTTTAAATTGTGTAGTTTAGGTTATCTCTTAACAAAAAATCTTATCGATAAATTATTAAATAAAGAATACAAAATATTATCAACGTTCGAATACGGAAACCAAAATCATATTTGCATAAAACATCAACTAAAATTATCACTTTATTACAATCAATTTAACACAATGGACATTGTCAGTTTTTATATACTTATTTAAAATATCAATTGTAACGTGGCTGTGTGATTGTTCGCATATGTTGATTTGCTTCTTTCACTATTTGCACGATAACGTGTCATATAATGGCAAAATATATATTATTATTACAACAACATTAATTAAACTAGTGTTCATAGTCGATCATATCATTATTGAAGGTTTGTGGAAAATGTTTTTAATAAAAAACAAAAATAGTCTACCACATAAAAATATAAAAGAAAATCGGTTTAAGAACAAAACTATGTCTTTTATGTCTATTTTATATTTATGTACAGAACATTTTTCGGATAAAATTAAGATGAAGTCATAAAGCAATTACTAGCTGGCTTAGTTTTAAATGAAGTTTACAAAAACAATTTTTGAAAATGTGTAAAAAATTCAAACATGTATATATGTTGTTTGGAATTTTAAAAACACTGATCCCGACTCGAGGATTTTCATTGAAATCTTTGAATTTAAGAGCTGATAATTGCAGAGAGACAGTATAATAAACTTTCACTGAACTCTGTGTAAATTGCAAAAACGAATTGTAATATGTAACAAAATTTAGTTGAAGTTTAATTCAGGTTTTGGAATGATACCTGGAAAAGCGTCAAATCGTAACATAAAAAAAATTGGTATCACAGATCATTTAAAAAAAGTTCTTTTCTAAGCCCAAGTTCATCAGGTAAATATATTTTAGATTTTCGGAGCAGAATTTCTTATGTATTGGTAATATAAGATTGTAAAATGATTTCTGGCTTTCAAATTTTGGGTCAATAAGCCTATTTAAATAGTTTTCTTTTCTTTTTCCTTTTCTTTTAACAGTAATTTTACCTTTAATATTAACTTTTTAGTTCGTGCCAATTATCTGCATTGTAGCACAATAAATTATTATGAAATATGTCGATAAATACAGTTTTCACCACAATAAGCCATAAGTTATTGCCTTTGTGTAGCCATTTTTTTCATTTATTTAATTTGATAACGGTCCATGAAAAAGATGGATATTTTGAAATTTGTTCATATTAGGCTTAATTATACTTCAAAATGTTATGAAGACTTTGTTGTCCAGATAGGGGCTTCTAAAGATTTTGCATAATCGATGAAGTAATTTTTTAAAAGTTCTTTTTCGTATTAAGCCAATTTGTATTTAAATATTAATCATGGTGGTTTGTACAGAAAATGTATTATTCTATTTATTTTTTCATATTAAAATTTTACTGGTTGCCCCAAATATAAAAAAAGTAGATATATTTTATAACCCAAATATAAGTTAGAAAATGTTTTATAAATACCAAAAGAGGCTTGAATTGCACTGGCGTTTGACTTACGACATGTCTCTTAAGTTCATGTAGAACGTTGTATAAGCTTTTCTGTAACAAATTAATTAATTTGTCTTGTAAATGATAACAAATAACTATTCATGATATCGTGTGAATGAATAGCTACAATGATTTAAAATATCATTTGCATCGATATGAGTGATTGATTTAAGAATACCTATTTATTTTAAAATAGTTAAATCATAAATTATTATCATACACAGTACATGAACTGTTAACTATTAATGAATAATTACAACCATATTTGTACGAATGCACTAACCATATTTGTATTCAAACATAAAATTATTACCAATTAAAGTTTTAAAAAAAGCTTAAAAATTCTTCAAACAATATAATTGATAAAAATTTCATCCCGGAAAGAAAGTTATCGATTTTAATCCAGAATAAATCTTGTTCATTTTTTATATTAATTTTTTTTAAATAATTTTTGTACAGACAATCAATATTTATCTAATTAAATTATTCGTAATAAATAATGTATTTTACTGTTAGGTTCAATATGATTATTGAAGATTGCACGATTTTGTATTTTTTTCCAATTATAATTAGGAATCTGTTATATAATAAATATTTAGTGAAATTTATTTTACTTAAAGGTAGTTTTTAAACGAAAGTATATCATTATTAATATTTATTTTAAAGCTATATAAAATATGGTATGAAAGTGGCTCATAGGAAAGATGTAGGGTAGTCTAGGTAGTATTGATATATAGGTTTATTACGAGTTCAAAAAATTGTGGAATTAAATGTGTATGTCGGTGTTTTGAAAATTCCTGAGCCATTTTTGTTTCTGGTTTGTTGACCTGCCCGTCTATGAAACTCATTCAGACATGCACATTTAATTCCACAAATAATCTACACATATTTATAAATTCGTGGTAAACAATATTTGAGATATACAGGATGGTCCCATTTCAGACATATCTCATCTATCAATCACCACTAAGGGGGTATAGCGTTTGAAACATGCCTCTTTTTTCACATAAATACCGGTATCTCTAGAATAGTTCTAGAGAAAAAATTAGTATAGACTAATTTATCCGATTTTGATGAAATTTTCTAAATGGATGTAAATCAATTGAAAATAAGATCTTTCAATTGATCTAATAGTCTTCCTTGGTAGATTCAGCCACAAAAATTAATTTTTGCAATAGACTTGTGAAAAAGGTCAGTGAAAAAGGGCAGATGCCTGCTTGTCGTGCATATGTCTGTTTTACAGTTCTAACCACAAAAACTAATAAAAAACGATGCTTTGAAAGTGAAGCAAACATAAGAAGAGTAACGTTCAAAATCTTCGTAAGATTTATTACGGCATCTCTAGCTCTTGTCATCTTCCATATATAAATGAATAATTCTAAATAATAACTAAAATCCAAAATACTTAAACTAGCGTAATCATCGATGATCGTTCGATTACATTAATTTTTTTCGTAGAATAAATTAAAAAACGGCTCATTATTTTACTAGCATGACGTCTTAATCAAAGTAACTAATTTATTTAACATTGAAATTCTTAATTTTTGGAAGCGTAGGGCACTGGTGTCATTTTTTTGGACCTGACCTTGCGGAAATGATTTAATAAATGTTTTCCGTCTTATTAGTGAATGGCCATTGAACTTCTTTTTTTTTAACTTCAGTGTAATTTTTTTCTTTATTCATCTTTATCAAAATTATATCAATTAACTTGTCATAACTTAAATAAATTAATATGAAATATGATTATTATGTTTTAAGGCACCTGCCATTTTTTCAAGGGTAATATCGTAGAACAAGCCTAAATTTTTTGTTTCATACATACTTTTAATTAGCATATATAACTAATTCTGGCAATTTAATTGTTACTCTAAATTACAACGATCGGAACATTGACCATGGGTTAACGTAATAATTATTTATCTTAAACTTAAGCTTCTACAAATTTATAATGACATTACGGATTTTAATACAAACAAATAAATCTAATACGCTTTGAAAAAATAAATAAATTAGATTCAAAAAGCAAATAATAAATTAACAAGGTAATTTCATGATGATAATTTTATGAAAATGATAATTATAATGTGATGACAGTTAAGGTCAATTTAATAATCTGAAATATTAATAATTATAAACAAAATATTTGAACGGATTGTTTTAATTAAGTTTATATACTTGAATTCTGTATTTCTTGCTTGCTTGAAGTGTCAGTACTAACGTACGCTGGTCAATAAGTTTTTAGAAAAGATTGAACAATTTTTCTATATTAGTTTCTTGTTCAATATATTATGACAAAGGTTTGTTCATCTTTTTCAAGCCTTCTGAAAATTATTATTGTGGTAGTTTTTCAAAATAATTTGAATAGTGAATTTTACCCCAAATATTAAGAAAAATTTACTCTATTTTAAAATTGGGTAGCTAGTTTTCAAAAAAAGAATTTTGTATGACATCTCAGAACCAATCGCCTTATCCTCAAATTGATGTTATTTTTAGTTTTTTCGACTCAGAAGGGATATTCGAAACCCTAATCATAAATTCTGAAATTTTAAATCACAAATTTTTTTTTCCAAACTATAAAATAAATTAAGTAATTTGACTTAAAATATTTTGAATTATATATCTTCGCAGAGTAGTTTCTGAGTTATACCCTAATATACGATTCGGAGATTTCGAACCAAATTCAAAAAAATACTTTGCAAACTAAATACCAAATGGTTAAATGGAGTAAAATTTTGAATATTTTTCTGACAAACAATAAAACAAAAAACTAACATTTTTTTTTCTATCATTTTTTTAAATAAATTTTTAAGATCATTATTTTCGTTCCGTGTTATGAATCAGTCGATCAGATCAATGAATCTTTGTACCATGTATAGTAGCTCAAATTATATGGTGACAAGATAGTACATGTTAACTTAAATAACGTCTATTAGTATTTGACCATTGTCAAACTTCACGATGAATCTTTAAATAAATAAACAGGCAGAACCCTTTGTACTGAAACAATAGTAAAGTTTCATTAAAGAATCAAGCCAATAAACCATTTATAAATTAACAGTCAGTAATTTTTCCGAGCAATTAAACTTTAATTAATTGCCTATTACCATTATAAATATTTATTGATCACAGACAGCTATAGATGTTTAAGTCAAAATATATTGATATATTATGTAATTCATGTAGGTTTTATAAAATATATTGTATATTGTCAAAATTTATTTTCTCACGGTATTTCATAATAAAATAAAAAATTTATTGAATTTAAGATCAATCAAATTAGTCATGATAATTATTAAAACACAATATTTTATGTAACTCAACTGTATTGAAGTGCCTCAAATTATATTCGTAATATCTCAACTACTTCTAGTTACAGAGTGGCTCCAAAAGAGTATTTCTGACCGATTTTATAAACAAGAAAGACTAACATTTTCCGCCGTGTAAGAATCAAGTATCAAATCGAAAAATGAGAAATTTAAAATTAATGTTTCATTAGGAATGCAACCGTACATTTAAAATTTAAATATGCCACTTTGATTCTTAAGAGCGGGAAATTAGGAAAAAATTGAATTATGTTGTCTTACTACACGAAACCCTGCTATTTAAATTTTGTTCTTTTTTCAGTTAGACTTAAAATAAACTTACTCGTCGAAGCTATAAGCTCTGTTGTAAGTTAGTGAAAATTCGAAGTTTTAACGATGATAATCTAATATTTCACCTCATTTTATTAGTTCAATTTGTCTTTCAAAACAGTTTAAAACAAAATTTTAAAAGCTAACGTTTCCAGAGAATCGTCTATAAATTAAATCGGAAACAAATTTTCGCATTCTTTATTGAAAATGCCAATGGCAATATTTTTTTATGACAAGGTGCCTCTCAGATTTTTTGACACGATTTGTTCTTAGATATAACTTAAATTACGAAGAAAACACTTGGAGAAGTTCCTAGCACTTACTGGAATTTTGTCGTATTGTGAAATGTAAAATGCCGACAACATCGATACGCTTTGATTTTAAATCATAGAATTTGGTGAAACAAATTGTGGAACATAAACAATTGACTCTGCAAATAAATCTGCTAATCTGTTGTAGTTCCGTGGCTAATTTTAGAACGGTATGGTGAATCTATTATTTTTGTGAACGATTATCAGAATCAACAACAAAATTTTTGTTGTACTTACGCAGTCTAACAGAAGTTGAAGTTGCTAGTTTATCTATCAATTGTAAATGACTTTTATACTTCTTTAAAACGGATATAATGTGAAAAGATTACAAAAGTTGTTAAAAAAATCTAAATTGTTGAATCTGACAATAATTAAAAAACTGAAACAATTCGCTTGTGTTCATAGTAATACGTTCTTATTTTATTAGACATTTTGTATTTACCTACAGAAGTAAAACACATTAAATATTAATATTATGTTGGTACTTGATCATCATAAATATGTAAGACATATGAATTATAATATCTACTTTGTTCTTTAACTTACAAGCACTAAAATATTTTTGAAAGAAGAATTATGACTAACCATAATTATTATTATTATTATTATTATTATTATTATTATTATTATTATTATTATTATTATTATTATTAAACATATTACATTAATAAAAACAATGAAACGTGATATTTAGTTTTTTAAACATATGATTAATAAGATATTGTTATGGATCATGTCATTGCTTTGTGGATGTGAAATGGCCAACGACTAACGATTCGTATTCTTTAGACAACGATTTTTGAACTGGAATAGTACTATACCAACCAAATATTATTATAAATATTTAAGAAAATAATACACAAAGCCGAATTCCGTTTGTTTGGGAATATTATTTGCTTTTACTGCAGTCTTCCCCCTCCCCCTTTGTTTGTTTTATACTATAGAGGGTGAATATATTTTTAAAATTGGACAAGTAGTATTTCTAAGCTCGCTGTCGTCAACATGTATCTCTTTGGCTATTAACAAGCCAACATTTTATTTAAAGGATAGATATCTTTTTGTTTAATATTATATTATTAAAATGATAGATATCTTTTTTGGACCTAATTAACCTCTATGAAAAGGTCAAAAGGCCTCCCACTCTCTACTCGTCCCACAAAAGGAATGCTTCACTGAAGTTTTTTGTTATCTTTCCCGTTTCATCTGTCCACTGCCTGTCTATTGTTTTTCTCACATAGTAATTAAGATTGGAAGTAAACGGACTCAACCTTAAAATCAATGAAATATGACGTAGAATTTCAATTCCGAGGTTAAAGGCCAAAAAATGAACGGCGTTTATGTATGCCAATAGAGCAATGCCATTTAATTACGTATAATATATAGAAATGTTGATCCAACAGTGCAAAGACTCAAATAAGCAAGCAAGTTCTTAACATTTATTTCTTTTCTTTCTAGGACATACGTAGTTCTTTAAATTTATCGCCGGGATTTCGGTTTTTTTAATTCATTATTTTGCAAGAATTTTTAACAAATTATTCATAGGTTTATATTTGGTGTACTTACCTAACGACCGAATGTCACAGGGTCGAAGATGCCCAATTCAAAATTATTAATTTATATTTAACTTATATAATTTTAACATAGATTATTAAGAAAATTATAACTTTTATGCAATAATTCATAATTTAAAAGAGTAATTTATTTTATAACCCACAAAATATCTCTGCTGAATGCACAATTAACGTCGATCTAGATAAGTTTTGGAAATTTTCAATTGAGTATTCATTTAATTGTTTATATTTCCTACTTGACGAAATCACATTCAAAAACTCGATTTTAAATGATTATAACACTGGTTTCGTGAATAGGTTATAATATTAGATTTGAATCTAGTTTAACACGCCGAAATATGCAATATCAAAAAGAAATGAAACAACATTCCCACAATTTGAACTCACCTTTAACCCATTTTATTTATATTTGTTTGCGAATTTTGTGGTTATTAACCCGAAAAAATGTTTCATAACTCTAAATTTTTATACCCACCATATAATCATGTTTTCTATCAACTTCATGCGATCAGTCCAGCTCTTGGAAAGCTATGCAAAATCGAGGAAAATAAAATTGTTAAAATCTACCAAAAGAGTTTCTTTCCAAACGTCTTCTTTTTAAAAAATTAATGGAATCGCATATCCAAAGCATTTTTTTAAACTGTTCTAATTTTATACAGAAAAAACAAAATATACTCAGTTTTCATTAAATCGATTTCAAAATTGTATATTTAAATACTAATTAATTTATTCCTTTTCAGATAATTATTGCCATTTTCTTCTTTTGTACCATCACGGCAATTCTTTGTCGACCAGCTGATGAACCAATAGCAATTCTGAAATTAGAAAACCAAGGTGTGAATGCTGATGGATCTTATCGTTTTGCATACGAAACGGCAAATGATATAGTTGTTGAGGAATCAGGTATTATTTCTTTTTTTTTTTCATATTAAACCGAACGACAATGCTTATAATGTAAAATTTTACAGGAGTTCTCAAGAATCCAGGAACAGATGCTGAAGCATTAGAAGTAACTGGAAAATTTAGTTATAAATCAAGTGATGGAACACCAATTGAACTTACATATATTGCAAATGAAGGTGGATTTCAACCATCTGGAGCTCATTTACCACAACCCCCACCAATTCCAGACGCAATTCAACGCGCACTTGATTATATTGCAAGCCAACCACAGAAAGCAGAAGGATCTGCACCAAAACCATTCTTTTCGAAACCGAAATAAATCGGAATCAAAATCGGATCGGATATAAAAATGTTTGCAAATCTTGAAGTAATTTGAAAATTTTATATTTTCCTTAATTAATTTCATCCCTTAAACTTTCTCTTCATAATATATATCTGGCTTATGAAACGTTCTCCTTGATATATTCTTCAATGGAATGTGCCAGATATCCAATGATTATACGTGATATATTCCCACAAAAAAAAAAGCTCAAAGGCTGTATATATATATATTTTAAATTCTAATGTAAATTGTATTTTTCTATGTAATAAATGATGAAAAGTTATTTGAGTTTTATTTTAATTCAAATGGAAAAATTTGTTAGAGTAGTTTTTAGTTTTAATGTGATTTTCTATAATGTGATTTTAAAGATTAATTGGTTTCAAAACGTACTATAAATCGAGTGAAAGTCTCTAGAACACACACATTTACTTTTCCCCAAATAAATATTATCAAGTTTTAATAAATAAATTTTAATAAATATTATTAAATATTAACAAGTTTTCACATACATGTGTGCATGTGAAAAAATCGTTATTGAACGGCGACGAATATTTATTATAACCTGTATCTACCTTTGAGAAGTTGTTACGAAAGTCTCTATAGAAAAATATGTTTTGAAATTTATAGACCATTTTGGTTTCAATAGGTTTTTCTTGTTATCAAATTAAATTCCTCTAGTCGTTCAAGATATAGGAGGTTTTACATTTTCAAAAATATGGAAGAATATCATAAATTCGACCCCAATAAATAGATTGTACCTTAAGGCTTATTTTCATTCAAGCTCAGCCTCTAAAAGATACCTGATTTTCAATTGGGGAAATAACCATGCGGCCGTGTGAAATTCTGGCCAAATTTTTTTTTTATTGTCCATGGTCATTACTAGACCAAAATGAAACCATTAAACCAAAGACCAAAATGTTACTTATAGCGACTCGGGTTATAATAATAGCTTGATTAATAAATTTAACGGATTTGTAAACTAAATCAATTTTGTCTTATCAATAATTAAAAATATAATAATAAGTTATATTAAAATAATGTCCTCGTCTAGAAAATTTACTTTAATTTATGAAAAAAAAAAAAATCTACGAGGTAAAGTAGCTGGACATTTGGAAAGACAAAGAATTGCAAAAATATGGCCTAAGGACAACCGTTCAACTGACATTAAGAATAATCTTTTGAATCATTTATTTTAATTATTATATATTTAAGTGCTCTTATTAAAAGATGCTCGATGTAACAGACATGTTTATTTTATTCAGACATATTAATTACCTTAATTACATATGGTTTTGGTTAAAATATATTTTTTCTACTGATGTCACAGACATGCTTAATGTAAACCCGTACAAAATTGTAGCAATAATTAACTTACTTTGCCAAGTGGTTGAAGGCCAGATATTTTTCATCATAGCTCAAATTAATAAACTTACATTCAACATTGAAAATAACTTTCCATCGATATGTCATGATACAAATTTGACAGATTTTGATGAAACTTATTTATTAAGATTCATTTTTGTTTCAGAAATTTTCGCGCTAACTTCGGGAAAAAAAATATTTTTGTACTCGAGTATAAACCGAAATATATTAATTATACTGAAACATACAAATTAAGTTGCAATTTATAAAATTTATAGTGTACAGCTTCATAAGATCCCTTGGGATTTTCAGAATGTAATAGAACTTGGAATTTTGAAAATATTTTCGTGGAATATTTCAATGTTTTCCTTGGGATAGGTGACTACGTTTTAAATTTTTTATTTGGATGAAATTTAATCACAAAAAATTGTTTTCGGACCTTCTTTATTCTAACGGATATGGGTCATCAGACTGGGATTGAAATGGAACCACACAGGAAGAAACAGCAAATAAGAATCTTGAAAATCGGTTGACTCAGTAAAATATAAGGTAAGAAATATAAAAGTAAATACAGTTGAATTGACAACCAACTCCTTTTTTGAAGTCAGTTAGAAAATATTAATTGTTAAATATAATAAGTTGTAAGTTTTATTAATGCTTCGAAGATCTTCATCACCTTGAACACCTTTTAATATAATAATAAAAATAAAAAGAATATCGTTCATAAATCGATATCTTAATATTGAAGAACAATACACTCATTAATTTATAACATTTTCAACTTTCAAGTAAAAGTTATATGCAAATTTTATTTTATTTTTTTACATATCACTTTACTAAGTAATTGAGAATATTTCATTACCTCGACCTTTTCATTTAATAAAATTTTTTCGATTACACAAACAGTATTCTTCTCACTTGTTTTATATTTAACACATATATGTTATTGCGTCGGCCAAATATTAGGTATAAAGCCAACAAATCTTTGGAGAAAAAATTAAGAACTAGGTCTCATGCAAAATGAATGTCAGGCGAATACCGTCTGATAGTCACTCTCCATAAATATCAGATAATATGGAGTTGGTTAATTATGGAGATAATAGAAACAGAAATGTGCAGTTGGCTATAATGTTAATGAACTAACTGTAATCATCACCATTAATAAAATACACTCAGTACTTAAAAGACTTACTTAAATAAACTCAGCCTATAAAGTTATAAAAATCAAAATCAAATAATTTTTGTCTTTAAACTTTTCTTCTATTTTTTACGGAGTAAAAGATGGGTTATGATCCAATGGATCTAATGGACCAATTTTATTCATTCACGCATTTAAAATCCCTTTCTAGGTCTAAAATTCACCACTAATTTCAGTCCCCTCTTTTCAGTTTTTGAGTGACCTTGAAGAAGGACAAACGGAAATGCACTAATAAGGTGATTCTAGAAATACATTTACCAAAATTTTGTTATGGTGATCAATATTTTCTGGCGTTAAACACTTTTGATTTAAATTAATATACCCTAACATATTTTTTGTCGAGTAAAGCGATATTGCTCACAGATAAAGTTGATAAAATAAATGGCTTGGGAAAATGATGAAGTATAAAAAATAGCTCAAAAAATTATTAACTAGAATGGCAGATTCGGAAAAAATTAATAGCCCGTAAAAGACACCGCCCTTAAAAAAATAATAGCCCTTAAAATACAGATCCTTGATATCGCCATACATTTCAAGGGAGATAAGTTTAAGATTGGTCTTGGATTGGTCTTGTAAGTAGAATCTATTAACATATATTCATCTCTTAATAGAACCAGCACTACACATATTTAAAACAATTTACGTTAGCTTAATAACTATAATGTGTATTAACAACCAAAAAAGAGTCATCGTTTTTATGAATTGATTACAATTTCTTTAAGTAAATAACGAATGTCATATGATGATGTAACCATTTTGATTTATCCATATACTTATGGGTAAGAATGGCTATATAAAATTAATATATTGATTATTTAATATTATGAAATCGTAAATCGAATTTAAATTGAATGTTTCTTAAAATTTTTTTGGTCATTAATTTGGATGGTATACTGGTATTTAATCAATATACATGTTTGTTATTTTTGTAGTTATCCACAAAAATTAAATTCTTTTTTTAAAGAATATTTATTTAATAACAAGTATTACATAAAAATTACATTAAATTTTTATATATATTATAAATAAACAAAAGCGTATCTTGATGTCATTTACAATTAGGTTTAAATAACAAATATAGCTCCGCTAACAAATAAAACCAAGAATAATTTAAACAACAGAAACCTAGCTTTTAGCTTTGAAAACTTAGAGGAAAACAAAATTCGTTTAAACAGGATTACCAAGAAAGAAGTATTAGATTATTTTGTGTTTATTTCGCAAAGACTAATTACACCCGATATAAGTGAAATTTATGTGGAAAATATTAAATTTAGTCTGAAACGCTTTTAAATATTGGCAGGGCTAACAATAGTTTCGTATACGTGTTCATTGAATCACCTAATGGATCTAATCGGCCCGTTTGGTACTCATTAGCTAAATACTCATAAACAAAAATAGTATTCAACTTTTTAACTTTTGTTTGAAAAATTATTTCACTGTACGTATTAATTGTTGTATTAATCGAGTGGGAATCGGCGCATGAATACCAAAAACTATTGCAACTCAATTTTTAACGTGGTCCATTTAAATTGTCCTACTGATTCTAGTTGCCACAAGGTTGTTCAAATACTTTAGAATTTATTCGAAAAATAAGCGATTAAAGTTTGAAAAACATAATCAAAAACCCAAATTCTATAACAAAGAAAAAACTTTTCGAAAAAACGACAAACGTTGTATAAAATTATAGCTTTTTTATAAATACTTCCAAAAAAAGGAAATTAAAAAATTTACAGTAACAGTCGGGTAGACTTTATTTAAAAATTATATATTTAGATTTATATATAAATATCTAATTATATAATTAGATATTTGAATGACAATAGCGTAAAAAATTTTATAGAGTTGGAACCTATATTTCCTAATTTGGAAATTTTGCAAAAAAAATTGTTGGATAAATTTACAAGATGATAATACTAAAGGACTATAAGCTTATTAATGTTTCGGTAACTTATAGAATATATCAATAATAACTTCGGTAACTTATATCAATTTCTGTTTTTTCCATAAGACCGTTGTTGACTGACGACTGCCTTTTATTAAAGAGATTTTAATAAAGAGATATACATATGGAAGTTCGTACAACGATTATAATATTTTGTACACTTTTATTTTATTTATTAATTTTTTTTTTTTTCAAAATGTATTATAAATTTAATGCGGCTTCTTCTTCGATATTAAGTGGTTTTTGTTTTTGAAAGTACCTACTTATACCATGATGACTTATTTTGTAATTTATGGCAGTTGATAATAACTTATTTTAATAATACATTACACGTAATAATAGTCTACAGTACGTTTTAGAGGCAGTTATTTTTAATAATTACTTTATTATTTTAATTTTGAGTGTAGCTTCGTTATAACCTGATATATTATTCATTTCGAAAACTTTATCGAAAAATGTTGCATTTGTCGTACGATTCGTCATTTTTTAATTGCCTTTTAAGTTTTAAATATCTGTGGAACGCTCTTTATGAAGAATTACCTACTCAGCATCTGGATAAATTCAATCAGAAATTAATTGAAAAACAAGGTAAAAACTAAAAGAATTAATAGCTTAACAGTCTGTCCATGATTTGATATCAATTGGGTCTCAATAATAAACTGTTAATAATTATTAAGAATGCCAAGAAATATAATAAAGGTTCAAGAGTAAACTTGGAACTCAAATTGTGAATCTGAACAGATTTATATTTCAATTTTTCTTTATATTTCAACTTTTAGTTCTAAAGGTTTACAATATAGGGCAAAGTTAAAGCCTGGAGTGTACTATGAAAATTTCAGCTTGTTGGCTCCTTTCATTTTTTATTATCGTCTTTTAGTATCAATAATATTTTGAAAATATATGAGATAAATTTTGAGTAAATTTGGTTTATCTCATATATTTCATAGTATTGCAAAGTTACGGCTAAATTTTGTATATCCTTATATATTTCATGCTTTAGCCTGATTATAAACAAATATAAGAAAGAGGAGATGTGAAATTACAAACATGGAAGTTATTTAAGTAGCTTTGATAACTTCCATGTGTAACCACGACCATAAAGATAGGTCAAAGCAGAGCTCGTGACTCTATTTGTAGTCAAACGAGGCCCAACATTTATGAAAGAGGAGTATATGTCTATCTTATGAGTACCATTTTGAAAAAGTGTGCATACGTAGTTTCCCAATTGTGCTACCATCTTGTGTCTAGACCCACTTTATAACAGTGTATTTTTCATGTAGAAGGTTGTAGATGACTTTACCTTTTAAACTGACATCAAAGAGAAGAGGAGATTGTCAATTCGACTGAATCCTTTTAACCAATTACCTTACGAAGTCGATGCCCATCTTATCCTTATCTAAAAATGGCAAAAATTTTAATTACTCATTTACATTTTAGTTGTTTTTTTTTAAGTGTTTCTTTTTTTGTAATTTTTTATATTCGAATGAAGTTTCAGGTAAAATCATGTATTACACATACCTTAAGAGGTTCCATCATATCTTTAGCATATCGCATTTTTATAGCACTTGTCGAGAGCATTATCTCTATGCCAGGCCGTCAAGAAGAGTAAATGAGAGATGGAGCTGTATATTTCTTGTATATCAATTAACAATTGTCAAGCAAAGCTGCAGTTCAACTCTTAGTATTCAGGCTGGACGATTTTCACCATCGTATGTATCTTTATGCTCTTCGAAAAAAGATTCCATACGCTACACGATGTTACGCCTAATTCATTCTGCAGCATTCCAAATTTTCGTTTATTTATCTTAGTTTTAAGTCCTTTGTGCAATGGGTAGTTTACTTCCTCAACTGACATGTAAGAATATTATATTTTGTAAACTGGAAAAATACTGATTTTCAACAATTCAGCAAAGTGGGCAGGTTTCTGCTAATATAATATATTTCTACATTTCTTATAAAATCCTGTTCAAAATAAAACTTTTAAATAATTGTGTAAAATAGTTGATAATCCATCATACAGTTACACATTTAGGCGTGTTAAATGATGATGATCTCTATTTCATAAAAGTAAAATATCAAAAGGTGTGTTTTTTAGTATTTTATATACAATTATTATACTTACGTGAGGTATAGGAGGTATAGAAAAGAAACAAAATGAGTTATTTATTTATTATATGAGTTATTAATAGGATAAACCTTGAAAAATTTAAAGGTATGTATGTAATATTACATACATCATGACTATACGTTTATTAGGTATTACATATTATTTTTTTATACATATAAAGTAAAAGTTATGAGAAATAACTGTACTGTATAAAAAGATGTATTACATTGGCTACCGAATTTTATAGCTAAAAGGTCAAATACGAATCATTTTTATAGAACGCTTTTTATTTTTATTATTTTTAATTTTATAGCGGTTTATATTATTTATTAATACATATATTGTATTGGTGATTGTGTTAAAATTATTAAGAAACTTAAATTTCTCAAGAGTATTTATCCAAAAATTAAATTTACAATCGATACCTACTTTGAGTCCTACTTTAACCAATAAATACGGAGCATCTTACTAATTTTCGATTTAATAAACATAGGAATACTACTTATTCTGACGCCCTGCAGATTTGTTAGTCATTCGTCCCATGAATTTATCGCGAACCAGACAAAAAATGCATGGAGCTGAGTACAATAACTCAAATTTGAGATAATAATAAACACCATCTCCAAATTAATAGAAATATTATTTAAAAAAATGAGAAAGATGTCATGCAAAACCAAATATTCTAGTGAAAACGAAAAATTATTACGTGTTTCTGTCTATTTATGGTAAATCAATTTTTAATACTCTAACCGGCTCAGTAGGCAAGCGAATACAGGTGTTATAACCATTTAAGCGGATTACTACTAAGAGTGGAATGTTGCGATTTCGAATCCCGGCAGTAGCTGTTGGTCGATTATAATTAATGGGGATGGTAATTGATAAGACAGACGTTGGATAAGAAACATCGGATATATTTTAATAATTAATAAATATTAAAAATAATGTGCCTGGCCCTTGTTTTACATGTCAGAATATCTGAGAAATGGAAGTACAACTCAATTATTATTATTATTTATAATGCCCCATACTTAATAATAGTATTTGTCTCCCTAGGTATATAGGGCACATACAAACCCATACACTTCATCTAAATTTCACCATCCATATTACTGATTAGGGTAATAAAATTCATACTGAACACAAACCAGAGGTGACGAAAGTCAAAAATTAACTTTGCTAGAAGAGCAATCAATAATCTAAATAAATGGCCAAATTTGAATAACGAAGTAGACCTTAATGACTCCTTTTTATTAAATAAAAAAATTTAAGTACCAAAAATTTTGATCATCTCTATCCATATTATCATTAGTAGATTTTTTATTAGAATTTCTTTATTCAATGGATTCTTGTCTACTATCCCTATTTCCAACATAAAGAATAAATTATTCATTACTTGATAAGCCAAAAACTGCACTCATAATTTTAATGTTTTAAGTAAAGTATTGAAGTAAGGAGTTCCCATTGTTATGTTTTACTTTTTCAAAGGTATTTTACAGGTGGTGGGATATTCCGATAGAGTACACTGATCTGATCAGTAACCATAAGTCAATCGTTATTAAATTCTACTGGCTTACAAAAATGAAAATTACAGAAATTTTATAACTAAAATTTAATATCTTATGTAATAGGGCCGATTTTTCGAATATCAAATTTTGAATATATTTACGTTTTAAGGCCAGAAATGATATCGACTTGGTACAATTTTCACACGATGTGTAATTATGTAACTTAAAAACTGAATGACAAAATCAGTGCAGCTGTTTATTTGTTGACGATAAATAAATAAATACAAAAATACTCATATTCGAAATAATAACCAAATATTGTTGTTTTATTATCATCAAGTTCGTCGTGTGGATTTTGCCTGTTGCACTTGAACCACTTTTTTAATTTCGTTTCTAGATACAAAAGAGCGATGATATTATTTTTTAAAAATGGCTCTTTATTTTGTTTCAAGAAAGAGATATACGCTTAAAGATTCAGTATATTAACTTTTTAGTTAAACTCTATATATAATTGAGAATACACGCACACCCTTATTCAAAAAATATAAAAGGTGATTTTAACAATTACACTAAATTGGAGGTAATTGTGGAGGTCAAAAATACAAGATGAAGTAAAATAATTTCGTAGTCTACAATTTAAAATACGATATTAAATAAATCTAATTACATGTCATAACAATATGTTAAAATCTTAACAATCTAAATTCATGACTTAGTTAAATATTTCATAACTAAATGAATCTCATTGAAAAACCAACGATATATTCTTGACAATTTCACTAAAATTTGCTGCTAAATAAATAGCAGCAAATTATCTCACGTTGGATATACGGTAAAAATTTGCTGCTAAATAAATAGCGTTGGATACAGTAAATTATCTTAAAATTTTAACAGCATGTGTAATTATGCATTTAATTACCTATGCTCAAAGTATTTGCTGGCATGACCCAGCAATCTTAAAAATAAAATTAACTCGAATATTTGGAAAATGATATGAACATTTAAATGTTTGAAATTTATTACATAGACATAACGTACTTAACATATACGTTCATGATTTGAATACAATATTTATAAGTTTAATTAAAGAACTGACGGAAAGGAATAAAAGTATTTTATAACTGCTTGCTATTAGGAATATTAAATAATCATGCCATCTCAATCTGTTCTGATGATTTTCTTCAATAAACATATAATCACATATTTGATCTATAATGTTCTCTTTGATCATGGACAAATAAATCATGATTTAAAACAATAAATAATAATTAAATTATAATAAAATTCAGTAATATATTATAAATTGTGATGATATCCTAGTTGTTGGTACTTAGTGCCATGGTTTTTTTTTTTAAATATTTTTTATTATAATAAAGAGATCCTCTTTTCACATTAAAAACAACTTTCTAAATTTATTCTGATTTAAAAATTAAATTACAGGAATTTTTCTAATAAAAAAAATTTCCGTACTTGAATATTTGCTCTAGGGTATTAACTAGCCATTAATGAATTATTAGCGTGCGACGTTAAATATTAAATTCTGCTATTGGCAATAAAATTATTGATGTCACTTATAACTAGAAACTAGGTTAAAGAAGCTTTAAGTAAATGGAAATTTCGGGTTGTTTGGAATTCAAGAATATTTTCTCCTATTTGTTTAACTATCATAGAATCTTTTGAGTTTTGATAGAGCTAAAATTTTGGTATTCTAAACATCAAGAGTGAGTTTAAGTTCGTGAATGAGCAAAATCGGTCTATTAAGTCCAATTAATTCATGAACCAACTTACAAACTATAAACCATAGAAGAAAAGTTTAGTTATAAAAAACTTTTATTGTTGCGAACAAACACACTTTCTGCCAAAAATTCCCATGATTTTCCTTATTTTTTTGAAAGTTGATCATGAAATATTTTTTTTCAATCGGTGTTTACAAATATAGCTGTAACTCATAAGTGTTACCTTGAAGTTATAATGAAACCGGTCTTAATTATACCAAGAACCAACTGCAAGTTATAATGAAATCGGTCTTTAGAATACCAACTCTCGGTGCTACTTCGTAACGTTTAGTAGTTCATGAGGTCTGGATCCATTAAATTATAAATTTTTTTATACCAGTTAATAAAACATGGAACGATTGAATGAATTTTTATTTTTCATTCAAACGAATACTTTATTCAAACGACTTTAAACGAATAAACAAACAAGTGAAGATAAAAACTAGCAGAGTCAATTGTTTAGATGCTCGATGTATGGTTCATTATCAATGTTTGAACCATTTTTAATGATACTCATTCATAAAATACTCTAAATATGCAGTCTATACAACTATAAATACACTAATAATAATATGTATTGCAATTATATATGTTCTTATTTTCAAAATAAGTGCTGAAGTTGTAGCGAATCTAAACATTTAACTAAAAAATATTTCAAACTGTTTGTTTCAAAGAAATAAACGTTTTTGGTTTTTAGAATTTTCTTCTATCCATAGTGAATTTAAAAAATGGATTTATCTTGCTCATTCACGAAGTTGATCATACTTTTCATAGTACGTCACCAGAATGTCAACTCAATAAATATATTTTTTCGAATAATATTATTATCATTAATGTTGCATACATATTCATTCACATTTTTTAGTGGCGCCATATTAATATGTCAAATACAGAAACATCCAACATAAATTATAATTTTTAGTATTTTTCCTATAAGGATATAATAGCTCCTTTGATTAATTAAAACTAATAATTATCATCATTCAAGTTATTAGTGTCACATAAATTTAATTTTATTTCAATTAAAAGTTAATAAGAAATATGCGGATATAGATGATCCAGTACATTATTAACATTATTAATTATACTTTTAAATCAATTCTTATAATTTGTTGATGACTTGAAGTTATAGCTTCTTACTTGCATTTTTATCACCATGCAAAACAAAACTATATTCTATTGAAAAAATAATCAAGCGCTTTTTTAATTCAAAATATGTCAATTAACTCAAGCTTGCAAAATTATCACGTTTAATTTTATAACCACCCAATTTATTATTCAGATTCATTTTTTAATCATACAAATTTGCATAATTCACTAAATGTGCAGTCCATACAATTAATATTTATCTTATTATTATTGGCTGAATTTTAGCTAAAAAGCATATTTAGTATACGAAAGAAGCATTTTTTGCATCAATCTCTCGCGGTTTAAAAAATGAGTCATGGAACCACTACATTCACAGGATATATATGAATATACTATACAAGATGCATATACTACAGAAAGTGAGTGTATGTGTGTATATACTGTAGTGTAAGTTATAAGTACATTTCATTATAAAAATAAACCCATCAATCGGCACCCATTAATGTATGTGAGTTATAGATACATAGAAAGTAGATACTAAGCTCATACTTTTGCCTCTGGACTGTCAGGAAAGAACTACCTTTATTTAAAATACTAAAAATATTGTGTTGTTTTATGTCAAAAATCTATTCATTCGAGATACCAACAGGATTTTCACTTTTAAACTTCATCGAAAATTTTAACGCGAGCATCCAAAATTTTAATGCGAGCATCCAAAATTTTAATTCACGCATCACGTTTGTGTTCTATTTGTTGTTTGACATAGTCCTAAAATAACGCTTGTTGTGTATATTTATTTTGACACACAAGCCCGAGATGAATTAAAGTGTTTAAATAATATTTAATAATTTCAAAAACAAATTTATCATTATTTTGTAATGTTACATCTTAACTTGTAATCGAATTATTAAATGTACGACACATTTATCATAATTGTCTTTATTTGTTTTGCAAACATAAATTACGTAAAAAAGAATACAAACAGATTATGTTTTAACTTCTGTATTCATTTTAACACTGCAATAAAAATAAACGAGTTAACAATCATATTAAAAATGAAAATAGTTTAAACTCAATTGATATAGTAATGATTAATTTACATACAATAGAGACGGTCATTTATTTGTTTGTTTGTTTGTTTGTTTTTTTTGCATGAATTATTGTGAAGATAAATAAATTACTTTTTTTGTGGTTTTATAAATATCGAGTTCATTGATTGTCTAATTGTATTTTAGTAGTTACAGTTTTATTTAAAACTGAGGCAAGGTTAACGTTTTTACTATTTTTTGAATAAAAAACAAAAATATTTGTTAATAATCTTCAAATAAATTAACTAATATAACAAATTTTCGGATATGTTTATTAGTAGATAGTGTATTATATATAATCTGACAATGATGACCATACAAGTGAATCATTTCTATTTTACTGAATTGTATCCATTCTCTCCGTAAATTTCTTCTTTTTGGAATATACAAGTTTTGAAATAAAACTGACTGAAATTTTGCAATCTTCATTAACGAAAGTTTCCCATTCTGATTTTATACAAAATTAAAAGCAAAAATTTGTGTGATAACTGTCATGGTGAATGGATATTGTCCGGGTCGAATTTTGTAATTGATTTTAAACTAACTTCTCGATGAGATAGCTACTTTACATTAGGATCATAGCTCAAAATTGAATGACAATGCATGAAAATGTGATAAAAGAAAACAAACTAAAAACAAGAGAGAAAGATGAAAAATACGACTCGCTATTTTGTATGTCTGTCAAAAATGAAAAGAGGAAGAGAGATAGATGAAGAAAACGAAAAAGGCGAAAGAAAAAACAGAATAAAACAGCAGAAAAACACATATAGAAAAAAAAATTAAGAACTAGAAGAATTACGTTCACTATAAAAAAAATGCAATCACAAAACTTTAAAAAGAAGAAAATAGTAATAATATAAAAGTAATTTCTTATGTACCACGTCTTTATAACGGACTAAAAAGTATAAAATTACAAATTCAAATGGTAAGCCCCATGCAGAAGAATTAGTTGTGCTATTATTGTATCAATTATCTACTGCATTCACCTCGTGCTTTTTGTTTGGCATTATAAATATTTTAAAATTTTTAGTCCATTATAAAAGCATTGTACATAAAAAATTATTTCTATTTTTATTTTTTCTGTAACTTCCTATATCCATCTGGGGCCAAATATTTCTCGTTAACATTTAATGCCTTTAAATGACGAAATCGGTGAATTCAAGAATTAAATAAGATTAGTATATTCCAAGTATGCGTAATATAGGAAATACCAAAATAAATTAATTAAATATTTCAATTTTATTAGGTTAATTTGCTTCAATCTATTTTTACAAATATTAGCCACACCTATTCATGTAATACTAATAATATTACTTCATCAAATCAAAATTTAAAAGTGATTGATTACATTCCACGAGATGAGCCAAAAAATCAAGATAAAAAACTGAAGCAACCAATTTAATTAAATTACGTTTCAATAAATTGTTCCATTGCATTTAACTTTTCAAATATTTGAAACTAGGTACTATTTATTATATAAAGTTCTTATGTTTAGAAATGAACAATTTTCTTAACAACTTTTATTAATTCGTCAACTTATTAAAAAACCTTCGGAATAGACTTGACAATTTTCATCATATTTATTGTTTTATAAAGCAACAATTAATGATACAAATTTATTACCTTACGGATATTGCCTGATTAATTTTTGGTCCAATTTTTTTACGACCTTTGCTCTCATTTATACGAACTATAAGGTAGTAGTTGTTCCTTTAATTAATTGGAGATAAATGTATTACATTGGGCAAAAATTAACACTTCCTTTCAGGCTATTCGACAGCCCCAATATGTGATTTTTTGTAAATAATTTTTAACGCGATTTCTACTGCAGATTTTTAAGTTTTCATTCTTGAAAGTATTTTTCAAAAGTCATCTTGGCAAGTATCTTTCTGCTTTGTTTTATCTCTAGTAGTTTAATTTTGCACGGATAATTTTGGATTTCTGAGGTCAGTTTATCTCAAACCCTGAAAAAAATTTACAACAGTTATATAATACTTTTAAAATTTGTGGTAAGCATCGATAGACTCTAATAGTCCATTAAGTGGCACACCAAATTAGTACAATTTCGGCTTATCCATTTATTTCTCTGTATGCCTACTTGTTATCAGGATAACTCAAAGGCTTAAAAAGATCACCAGCTGTCACTTTGATGGCATATTTTACACCAAAAAAATAGAATTTAAGATTATAATTGAGGAAATGTCAATTGAGTACCATCGATCCAACTTTAAACCGATAAGAGATAGAAAAAGTTTTATTTCAAGGCTTTTATTTCTAACGGCTTTAATAATTTAATAGTAAAAGATAATAAAGATAGATAATTAAAGTTTAACATAATTATTTGAAAAAGAATCCCAAAATAGTGTATTTCTTGCCAGCTCAATTGGTTGATGTGACCAAAGCGCTGGGCTGCATCACGTGCCTAGGATACTGGACGCAGCATGTTTCATATCAACTTTTCGTTGTTTCGGCAAATTTTTAACACCCGGTATCATTATTATTATACTTTGTGTAAAAATGTATTAAAGATTAATATTTTTGTAAATGTAAATTTGAATAACAATAAATTGTAATAACGAATAAATTATATTTTTCGAAATAATTTTGTTTATTTTCATGCACGTAAGTAAATAGTTAACACTTAATAATAATTTGTTGAACAATCAATAAGTGTTTATTGCATTTGTTATTAAAACAATAGTTTTCTCATATAATTTTTAATTTGCAAGTGATAGTTTTTTTCATAAAAAAATGTTCTCACAAACAATAACATAAAACTGAATTTGTAATATAGTTTTAAAATATTGATATTAAAAATAAAAAATGATATGTAATATTTTAAAACCACTATACAGAATGTAACAACAATAAATAGATTTATGTATCCAAATTTACATTCCATTAAAAACATTGAAAACCATTGAGAATACTCAAAGAATAAAAAAATGCGAAAAATTTACCTATATCATTTTTTTAACTTATTTAATACTCGACGGTTATGTTGTGTTAAGTTGTTTACCATAAGTCATTTTACCACGCATACATCTAGTAATAAGACTCCCAGGTCAATTTTAGTGCCGTAGATTGGTTACGTAAATTGATATTTTTGATTTTTGATTTTTAAGTTATTGTTTAAACTAGCTTGTATCCATCCATTCCCACAGAGTTAAACTTTTACCAAAATAAGTTGGTATCAAGTTATACCCGAGATATTTAAAATATATGAAGGTATATTAAATTTCGTCTACAGTTTGTAACGCTATAAAATATTAAAAGTAAAAATGGTATAATTTGTTAATACAACAAGTTATTAAAAATATCTAAGTTGTAGAATCTGATATTCGCATACAAAATGATAAAAAGTCGCTTGTATTAATGGTAATAATATTAAAAGTACCTAGTTAGAAAATTTGAAATTAGTTCAATTTCACCTGCCTATCCACCTATTTCTCATTTTCTCTGCCTGTCGGTTATAGGGATAAAGTCGTAAAAAGATCCATATCTGAAATTTTGATGGCATATTTTATATCTAAAATTTAAGTATAAGTTTATGATTGAGTAAAATCGGTCAATTGAGTCTCATAGATTCATGACGCAACTTTTAAACCATTACAGATAGAAGAAAGTTTATAGCCAAATAATGTTTGTTTCGTAAAATATTTTTGTTTGTAACTTTTTTTCATAAATTGTTTAAAATCACCACAATGCATTGTAAAATTTAGGTTTATAAAAGTTTTATTTAAAATTTAATTATAAATTTTAATAAAATTGATACTCAATCAAATATCAGATTTATAAAAAAAATTAAAACTTTTAGTTGTCATATTCACTTCTGTTTTATAATTTTCACATTAATAATGCGTACGCACAATTTTTACTATTCCGATATTTCCCATCTATTAAGAAATATCGGAATATTAAGATATTACGCATTTTAATCACTGCTTATTTTTAGAATACGAAAAGATTTTCAAAAGTTTCGTAATCTTTGAGATCTCAATCATATCTTGAGATTCTTGTTTCCGAATACAAAAGTATGTAAGCCGCTTGTTAAAATTGGTTAGGAATTAGTTTGGTTATGAAAAAATCACTTTCTAACAATTTACGCTCTGTATGACAGACTTTTAAATATAATATTTAAATATATAAATATAATATTTAAATATTTAAATTATTTAAATATTAAAATTTTTACATTGTTTTATCTATTAATGATTTATAATTAATTGATCATTATGTAAACGATAAATTCAAATTCAAAATTTAATTTATTCAAGTGTACATTGAAAAGAAACATTCTAGGGTGTTAAGCTGTTAACTTAAGATGTCTTAAGTAAAAACGATCAATATTTCAAAACTAAAGCTTAACAGATTATGTGTTAGATATAATCCTTTCAAATTCATATGATTAAGGCTAAAATTGAAATGTCCTCTCCTCTGTTTCCCATTTCTGATTTATTTTCTATAAAACTCAAATTATATCTTGTAATTTTGGGTGAAAATGTTCATATTGTCTGAGGAATATCGAAGCGCTATGTAGATGATATCTTGATATTATTTCTAAAATCGGTAAAATACTCACGGCTGACGATTTATTATAATTACTATTAAGGACTCAATCCGGTTAAATTTCCTGTGGATAAACAATATCAAAATAAGCTCTGTAATTTTAAAAGCAATTTCAACATCAGAAATATTAAACGTTTAGAAACGTGCATGTTTCCTTTTGTTCTTTGTTATTAAAGTCCTATTCCAGACTCGATTTCCGATAGATATGCAATACTTTCAATACAAGATAATCGTTCAATTAGACAATGTATCAAAATAAATTAACGTTATCGCAGGAAAACAGCCTATTTATTCCAATTTATGCCATAAGATTCAGAAGTTGGTGTTACAGCTTAAAATTGAAAATTATTGACATTTTCTCGAAAACATGTCAAAATATGTTTTAAACGTCTTTGAAGGCATAAAATAGTTTTTGAGCTCCACTTACTCCTTAAATTTTACGATTATAAAACAATATTCAATGATTGTTTTACTTATTGTAAATAATCTAATTGTAAAAAAATAATATTGTAAATTCTAGTCGCGATTCAAAATTTATAAAAAAAAAAATTATGACAAAATATTGTGGTTACAAATTAAGATTTCTATAGCATACGTGGATATACATTTGCTATGAATATAAACCAGCAAACATAAAATGGCTCTCAACTTTTGCCTACATTACTCAATTAATTGGATATATGATTTATAAAATATATGATGGATGTTTTATCAAATTTTAAGATAAATTTTTAATATATTCAATGAAAGTAACACACCCAAAATTAATAGATTTAACATACAAGAATATTATATTTACTAATTATATAAAATAAAGAAGATTGTCTTTTATCATTTAAATTTTAGTGTTTTATTTAATTGTGATTTAATAATAATATAAACATTCTAACATGATCAATAATTCATGTGATCAGTTAAATTTTTTGTGTATGTTATTTTCTCTAATTTAATATATTGGTATTATTTAAATTCGGTTCCTTTTGTTGCTTGTATTCAAATAAACCATTAGGAAATGAATATATAATGAAATTGAGAAATATTTTTCAATTGGTAAAAAAAATTCCAAAGAGACTGGATATATTTTATTAAATTTTTGTGAAGATAAACAAATTAGCATCAAAGTACAATAAAATAAAATTAAAAATGAAACACTTGAATATAACAACTAACAGAGTTAATGATTTAGATACTCGACGTATGAATAAATATCACTGTTTGGAGTATTTTTAGTTATTAGGATTTATTAAAAAAAATATATAAATATATAATTCAATAATATATGTATTTATTAGTAAAATTTTAGGTGGATTTTTGGCGATCCTGAGCTTTTTATGAAAAAATATTCATATAAAAGTTGTTTGCTTTTTTTGTCTAAAAATTTTTTGGAGTACGATATTAAACTCAGGCTTTATGTCCAAAATACATAACCGAAATTTCAACTCGTAATTTTTCCCCTTTTTACATTATCTTAATGACGGACAAACGGGTGGATATTCGGAAATGGACTAATTAAGTAAATCTATCTTAAACCTATACCAAAATCTTATTTGTACGGCCAATATTTTCTAACATTTCAAATTTTAGATTAAAATTAATATATTTTGACATATCATAACTAAAAATTCAAAATTTCCTGATTAAATTTAAAGAAAACGAAAAAAAATTCTACAGTCCTTTTGTAATACCGAAAAAATGTTAGAGACTACTTTAAATCAAAAATTAGAGAGTAAGTATTGTACTCAAGTAAATAAAATCTTTGCTTGTTTTTCTTAAGAAAAATAAGACTCTTTAATTAATCACAATAAGCTCTTTTATAAGATAAATGTAACCATAAATATATATTTACGCTTGTCCACACTTGCATGTTCAGAGAACGAAAACACCTAAGGGTCAAAGAACCTCAAAGATTCTTGGAATATTATTGACCGAACAAGACGATTTTGATTTCGTTTGTCAGTATGTATCTATCTATCGTCTATCGTTGTTACTCTGTAACTTTAGAACGCGTTTCCAGATTTCATGAAATAATAAGGACAGCAAGTGGCAAGGTATATGGCACATCAAGATGCATTTCGTTTGTCTATACTAATAATTCATTTATTAATGGTCTCAAGGTATGACCAATAAAATACATTTAATAGAATAATTTTAACATACATTCGAAACATTATAATAATTTTTCGATTAAAACACATAGAATTAAAATTTATTCTTTGGCACAAAATAAAAATGAAAGAAAGACAAAGAAAAAATACAAAGAAAATGCGAAAACATATTGTTTTGAGACATGAACCAGACTTGAAATTCTGTTTAGTTTCATAAATTGTTTGAAATATAGTAAATGTTGTATCATGTAAATTTCCAATTCCACTTTGATTACAACATTCTATGATAACTTTAAGCATTATTATCTTATCCGGAATTCAAAAAGTGTGATCTTTGTTAACCTATATTCTATCTTTCTAAATTATAGAATATATGTTTTTTGATATATAAGCTACATTACTGTAAAATTTCATTAAAACCCATTCTGTAGTTTTTGCATAAAAGAGTGAGAAACATCCATGCATACAAACTTTCGCGTTTATAAGATTATAGTAATTATCAGAATAATATTAATAATACGATAAAAAGTCCAACGTAGTTTATCTTTTCACAAAAATCATAAACTCTTAACAATAATTTAATGTAATTGAATAGTAATAAAAATAATTTATTTTACCAAATATAATACAATACACAAAAAAAAAAAAAAAAAATTAATTAATTAACATAATTAATGACATAATAAATATTAAATATAATGTGAAATTATAATAATTTCAATAATAATATATTTATTTACAAACAAAAATAGTAAAGAAATTTTTATAAAAGATAAACCATTAAATTTTTTATACGCATTGTGGGTGCCTTCTACAAAAATAAGAATTATGAAATCTTAAATTTATGACTATACAATGACAAAAATTCAAAAAATTATGTATTTTAAAATTAATTTATTATGTAAGAAACGATACATAAAAATTTATTTTTGAGTCTAGTTATAACAAGTCATGAAAATTGTTTTGGTTATAATAACGTTTTTAGAAACGATCACATGCTTAACGACAATGGACGCAATACGGAAGGAGGCGTGATATAAAAATTAAAGTTTAAAAATTCCCCTAGCCATGTTAATTGACTTTCAGTTCAATTGCAAAAAGCCACATATTTCTAGTTTAGAAAAAAAATAGTTGATATTTTTGAAGATTTTGCCTAAATGAGGTGGCCGAAGCGATAAAATTTCCGCTATTTATGTTATTTTATCAAGTGAAGATAACAACTAACAGAACTAATTCTTTTGATACTCGACATATGATTGAATTTCATTGTTTGGATTATTTGTAATTAGCATTCATAAAATACTATAAATGTGCAGTTTATACAGTTTTATATGTAGACATGATAATATTTATTGTTATTACCAATATGTGTTTATTAGGTAAATTTGAGCTAAAATTATGGAGAACTCAAACATTTTACGAAAAAATGTTTCAAACAAAAGTCGTTTGTTTGAAAGAAACTAACAATTTTTTTTACTTCAATTTCTCTTCCATCTTTTATAGTTTGGGTCGAAATATATTGAGACTAATGATTTTGCTCCTTAGTTAATTTTTTAATCTAAGTTTTATGTTTAGAATATGCCATCAAAATTTCTGCTCGATATCTCTTTTTGTTTTCAAGTTTTCATCGTTATGATAACATGAAATGGCGGATAACATGAAATGGTATAATAATGGAGTTTCTATTAACACCTATACCAAAATTTTATTAGTGCCTACAATTTAAGGCATCGTTTACCAAAATTTTATTAGTGCGTACAATTTAATGCATCCAACTTTAGTATAAAATTGATATACTTTGACATAAATGTCGAGTATTAAAAGTTGATATTTTTAGAAATGTCAAAATTGCAATTTACTGCCTATACAATAAACTTCCTTAAGATGATAAACGGTAATATCAAATTTCATCAAAATTGGAGAACGCTTTTGAAACTTAGAGTGGATTTTAAATAAATTTAGTTTATTTTTTGGAATTTAGACAGTAAAAATAAAGGATGTATGTGCGGTGAACTTTGTCTCTTTATTGTAAATTTTGTGTCGTTTTAGCAAATCATTTCAAAAATATAGAAATATCATAAATCAAGAAATATTATGTTGATTTCAATACAATTATTTATAAATTGAACCAGATTTTCATTTAAGATGCAAAGAAAGTTTATAATACAATTAATGCATCTTTCTTCCGTGCTTATTAAACTTTGTGAGAATATAATCGTTTACAATATAATTTAATATGTAATACTATAGCATATAATTTGTCTAGCTCAACTAATAAATAATTTTAATAACTGTATATTTGCAATCAATAATAATAATATTTACTAAAATATTGTGTAATAAAATATATTCAACAACTAACCATTTTAACTGAAAAATTTTATTGGTTAAATAATGATATTTTAACAACAAGTATTAGGTTAAGTATAAATATGACGGAAATTTTATTTATCTAAACGATTTAATAAAATAAATCTTCTTAATTCAAGTTATTTGAAGATAAATAGGTACTTCAAACTAGTTTGAAACTGATATTTTACAATTGTATACAGTAATTTTGAAAATTCATTGAAATTTTTTGTATTTTTATGATATGATCATTAAACATTAGGTAAGTAATCTGTTAACTTTTTTGATTTCTTTTTATTTTTCAATAATTTGTTAGCTTTGATAAAAAAAAGAGTGAGGTCTATGTTTTTACCAGATTTTTCGAATATCTTTCGAACGTGGTACAGTGTTATTATTTCGATAAAAATGTTGGAAAAATACATTGTTTTAGAATCGATGTGAAATGAAATGGCAAAATTATGGAAAATAGATTTTTTGAATCCCCCTTTTGGGAAAATCATTAAAATAGCTAGTGTTTTGATCAAATTCACACCTTAAACTTGTTTTTGGCATATACAAGAAGAATACTTTAAAAACTGTTGGTACAAAACCTTGAAAAGGATTTGAAGAAACAAATTCTTTACTAAAAAACATTTGAGACCCCGGACTGACGTAACGTAATGACAGGCTTAGACCAATCAATAAAGTTAAGCAACAGCAGTCAAAATCTGTATTTGGATGGGTTACCACCTAACAGTACTGTGTACTGTTGTTGTATAAAAAAATAATAATAATATTTCCCTTTGGTTAATGCCTATATGAATACATTTGGTTAATGGCTGAAAGTAGCTAAAACCAAAAATTAAAAAAAAAAAAACATTTGAAATAAAATTAACCTAGAAATAAGCAAGCTAATATAAATGTTTTTGCAATGAATATGAAATGATCCGAGGAAAAATTTGTTCACTTCTCTTCCCCTTTTGGAGTAATATCCAATCATGCCAATTGTTTATTTCATGCAAGCTAGAAAAGTGCTGTTTTCTGGAATCAATGATGAATGGTTTTAAAATATAAATACTCTTATTTTTTGTTGTAATCCTCACCCTTTTTCACATAAACTGAAAAAAAACCAACTTAAAACCATAAAAACCAAGTTTTAATCCTGATCGAGCGGTATATTATTGTTGATATATATGTATTCAGAGGCTGTGTTACTGGGACAAATTCACATTTTCTGTCGCCCAAGGCAAAAGGGGCATTCAATGAGCTTCACCCCCAAGAAATCTAACAATACCCATAAAATTAAAGCGCCACTGTCACCCGCTCTAGCCTTTCATACTGGGTATTTTACTCACGCTGCCACATCCTAATATCCGTTCCTTCTGGGTTGTAATTTTGTTTCAAACGTCTAGATGAATGTTTCATATATTTAATATTACCGGATCGCGATAGTTATAACAATTTTAAATGTCCTTGAAATATGCCAAGAATTATGATGTTATTGTTTCAAAATATGTGGCAATAAAATAATAATACCTAACTTAATGTTGGCGTAAAATGCCCGAATTCATATTTCCCATAAAAGGTCATATATACATGGTGAGCTAGTCTTAATACAATTATTAATATTTTTTTTGCGTTCATATCATCACGCAAATAGATTGAGAAATTTTTACACAAATATTTCTTTTCAATGATCCCATTAAAAATGACTTTGAAAATATTTATTTCATTTTTTTTTTTGTATAATATATAAATTATCATAATTAAGTGTATTAAATTGTATAATTTAATTCAATAATACTTAATAAAATTGCTCTATTAGAATTCCGTTCCGAATTTACAACGGCAAGAATCATCTCAAGTTTTTTTGCTTTTTTTTTGCTTTTTTTTTGCTTTTTTTTTGACTACTTTGAATGAAATTTTGAAATAATTTCTTAAATAAAAGCTGCGTTAAGTAAGCATAACTCTCTCTCTTGAATAATGACAAACATTTACATGAGTAATTTAAATAATTGCCTGAATACCCCGATGTACATTAGATCTCATTTACAGTCACACTCTACTTTTATTAACAAGTAAATATAGCCCATATCTGTTTATCGTAAGTTGTTTACATGTTCCAATATTTATACTTTTACTTATTGGAAATTTGTTATAACGAAGTCATTAGATTTTAAATCAATTTTTTACAAAGATTCCAGAATATTTTTATTTAGTTATGTTAATATGTTATTGTGATCCGACTTAACAATAAATAGACAAAATTTCAGCTTTATTGAACACAAGCAAATGGGTCGAAATTTAACTTGTAAAATTTGATAAAAAATGCAGGTGTAACTAAATAAATGCCGGCAAAAATTTTAATGGCTCAAAATATTATTTATCGTAGTGTTTAGGACTTTTAACACTTTTTAAAATTAAATAATATTAATTGAAAAAATGGAATTCAATTTTTTCTATTTTCTCTCGGATACTGATTCAAAAGTGATAGTTTGAATCGCAATATTTCTGCTAAAATTGTGTATTTCAAATTAATGTATTGCTTTTTTCAGTTTTTATGGCTACTATAATGAGCTTTCATATAGAGTCAATCGAACACCAATAGAGCTTGTAATTTTTTCCCACTTAGATTTTTCGAGCAAAAGTAAATCTTAATACATCCGACAAACATTGTTCCTATCTTTTTTTCTCAAAACATATAAATCCACATATCTCTTATAACTTAAATTTTTAAACGTTTAACAAAAAAAAAAGTTTGATTGAATCATTTTTTTATAATTATTCAGGGTCATAAAGATCTGAACAATTGTATATTCGTCGACAATTTAAATTAAAAAATAAGTAAAATAAAATACAAATAAATATTTTTATAGAAAACAGCCAGTACTAATTTTTTTTTTTTCAAAATTAATTGGGTTTCACTTAAAATAAATTTTTTTATTTGTATGCAATTGTTAAAGCAATAAATAACTTCGTTTAAAACTGACATTTAAGATTTATGAATCAAAATATTAAGGTTATTTATTTAATAATTTTTTTAATTTTATTTTATACAATTTATATTTTTCATTTACAAAATTTTTTCCCTTACAGTAAATTGATTTAAAAAATAATTTTCTGAAAATCAAGAATGTTTCACAATATATCGGCATTAAACTTGAGATACTTAGTATCGCTTGCTTTCCAAAACTCCATATCCGTTTCTGGTCAGCAAAATGATGTAATTTTTATTATGTGAAGTACATATAACGAAATGTCAAGCTCGAGATGGCCAGCTTGCAGATCAGTTTTTTTGGAACGCGCCACAGTACCTATTAATTAAATAAAATAAATATATCTTCGAAAATTGATTGATTCAGTTGAAATTTGCATATCAGTTTTCTTCATTTTTATCACTTTCAATTATTTCCCTATAAAAGTAGCCTGTATTTTTTAAAGTAGCCTTTTTTTCGATTTTTGATTTTTCTTTAGTAAAGATTTTCCAGAACAAACAATTTACATAAATGACATTTAAACCTGAATTTAGATACAAAATTTCAGAATGTCGTATGAACGATCCACGAAATATTGGAACCAATAAAAGTGAGTAATGGGAGTCTTTTTCGAGCGCTGTATCTTTGGAACGGTAAGTTCAAAGCTAAGATTTTTTTTTCTGCAAACGATTTTTGTCAATGAAACCTACTATTACTCATCAAAAAACAATGGGAGCCTTTTTAATTGTTCATATCTGGTAAGTGACTTAAAATTAATTTTACTAAACATTGTTGATAAAGTTTTTCCCTTTGGCCTAGAAAAACTGAATAAAGTTCAAACAAATTAATCGGTGCTTTAAGAAGTAGATTTAATTAGCTTTTCAACGATTTCATTTTCTCTAACGCGGCCACCCTTAGCAAAAAATAAACAGTATTTTTTGCATTTGAGGTGTACAAACTACTACTACAGTTTTTTCACATAGTTTTTGAATATCCTATATATTTATCTCCCAAGACCCATAAAGACTCGCTTTTGTCCGATAGCCTTCAATAGAGTGCATTAGTCTTTATTCTTTTATAAAATTTAACTTAAAAGTTCTAGAAGTAAAAATATTTTTGAATAATCATCTTTTTATGTTACAAAAATCTGATTATATAAACAATACATTATTACGGTATTGTCATCTAGAAACTGGTTGTTCAAGTTTTATTTTCAAATATAGATATTAAATAATCTAAAAATAATGTTATATGACTTTTATTAAGCCATATATTACAGTCATCTTCAATTTTCTGTTTGCGATAAAGAATAATAAAGAAAGCCCCATATTAAATCGTAAATATCAAAATATTCAATCAGTTAAAATAATTTTTAATTAATTCCATAAGTTATTAAATAAAAGAAAATAATCAATTAACAGAGTACATAAATTATTTAAATATCTTATATAATTTATAGTAATATTTTCATTGTTTACTAATTTTACTATTACATTGTAAGTTATTATGTGGAACTGGCTTATTTCGAGATTAAACTGACTCGGACAAAAATTTGCTATTTATCATTAGCTAGATAGACAAAAGAGGGCAAGATGGGGTCTGGGGAAGCCTATCCGTATGAAAATTAGTTGAATTAAGTTGAAAAAAGTTTTTGCTACTTAATAATAATACTAATGATATTAATAGGGATTTTCCTCCGTTTTACGTCTTTAAGAGAAGTCACAGGCATCATTATTTTAATCAAATTTATTAAATATTCATGAAGTGGGTGGAGGGCAGAATATTGAGTGTATTTGGATTTAGTAGGTAGTGCACCATATTTGTTTTGTAATTGTTAGTTGGAGTCAAAGGAAAGCTGGACTGAATTTACTGAATTCGGGAAATAGGGCCATTGCAAGTGTGATGATAAGGATGAAAGATACTTTGATTTTTTCAACCCCCATCGTGCTGGTTAGGGTACCCTGTCTTACCCAAACGTGGAATTTAACTGTTTTACTTTTTCTTATTATTTACGTAACATTTGTTCCTAATTACATTGAATCATTAAAGAGATACTTCCAATTTAACAATTCTCTGTAAAAACTGATATATCTCTCCCCTATGATATGAAATACAATGCTACTAATTCACTACAATATTTTGGAGTTATTATGGAAATGTAACTTGAAAATATATGATACTTTTGCATATTTGATACTTTTTCGAAATATCTCATAAAAATATTAAACATTATTTATTCATTATATTTTAAATGAATCCCAAGGTTTTTTTGTAAACTTTACGAGTATTTCTTAAGCTCTATTACATATCTACATTACAATTGGATCATCCTTGCCAAATCTCATTTTTTAATGTTTTACTGTTTCGGAAAAAAAGCAAACAGTTAATGCGTGTCTTTCTGCATTATATATAACAAAGATGTAAAAGACTTGATATTTTTTTTTAACTATAAATAAAATTGTATTATATTAAAATGTCTTGTAACCAATTTGTAATTGTATTAATATTAATAAGTTTCTATTAAATGATTGATGAGTTTAAATTGGCCAAATCAAATTTGACATAATCGTATTCATTAATGTCTAATTAATAATGTGCAATACATATTGTATAAATAAAATATATATATATATATATATATATATATATATATATATATATATATATATATATATATATATATATATATATATATATATATATATATATATATATCGGCTATTAGATCACATTTTTATTGACTTTATACATTCATATACATATTTATTTTAATTTGATTGAATTTGTTTTTTTTAATTTAAATTTGACGTGTTGTTCTTAAATCATATTTTTTTATTACTCAATTTAAATGTCATCATCTGTCAATTTAAAAGTTGATATCAATTTGCTACTTTATTTTTGTAGAATGTAGTGTTTTTAAATTAAATTTTTTTTCGGTGTGTACAAGTTCAGGTTAAATTATAAATTCTATGTTGAAAAACAGAAAAATTCTATATTAAATGTAGGCTGAATGTATAAACAACAACGACATATGAATCTATAAAAAAACAATTTGGAGTTTCTTTATATTTTGACGTCTAAATAATTTTCACCCATAACTACCAATTTTCTTTAAAATTATCTTTTTGAATCAACTTTTAGACATCCTATGTTCTAGTCAGCGGCTTACATTTAGTAATATTAGTTTTTTAATAAATAAGATTTTCTAGTTTTTATAAAATTGAAATATACTGGAGTATAAAATTTTTTATTAAATATTTGTAAAAACGGCAGATTAATAAAAATGACGAATTTCGAAGTAGACAAATCAAACTAGTAACTCTATTTACTTGTGTGTATTCATTCAAAATAATAATTTTATTGCGCAAATAAAATGAAATAAATTTTTAAAACATACTTACAACAATTTTTCATTGTGTGAAATTTTCTAATATCGCTTAAGGGTAATTTTTATTACTTTGTGCATGGATTAACAACTGTCAAATTACTTTCAGTTATCGCGTAAAATACTAAAACAAAAAAGTTGTCGAAAAAAATTTAACCGACCAAAAACAAAAACTTACTAATTTCTAGTAAATTTCGATTTTTTCCCCAATTTCTTAGATCAAATTATTTTGTATTTTATTAATACGTATTTCGACTACAAAGTAGTCATCATCAGTATGAATTAGCTAGTTGTAATAATTCTCTGAGGAGATGTTACTCGTTGCTAATTTGGTGACGGTTTGCACAATCACTTATTTCTCATAAGAAAACCAACATCAGCAGGATCCTTACAATGGGGCGAATATGTATGTATACAGTAGATAGACAGACGATTATGTGATTTGATGTTATTTCTTTCACTCATTCCATTTTATGAATTGATGACTGTTCAAACATTGTAAGTGCATATTTTTGTAGGTAAACTTTAATCTATAGTGTGCTTACAGTTTTTAAGCATATTATACAATATTTTTTAGGTTAGATTCTTATTTGTAAAAAACGTATCTGTTTTCATCATGGCCCATAGGTCATACTAGTCTATGTTCTAGCAGTCTATATATATAACATAATCTTTTAGGATATTAGTAATTTTATTTTAAAAACAGAAAACGCCAAACTAAGAGCAAAGATTCAATGTTAAAAGACAATAAAGAGACGAGAGGAATAAAAAAAATAGGCTCATTGATAGCTTCTAGGCTGTATACAGTTCCCCGAAGCTTTTTAAGACGTCTGGCAACTAAAATATATCTACCAACTTATAGAGTGTCTAATACAAAGTTGGGATGGTTTACTTATAAATTCTTAAACGTAACGAAACTTAATAATGCAAAAGATCGGCTGAAAAAGAAACGGATTCGGACACAGATTTTTTCTTGCGGATATCTGGCTCATCTCAAATCCGCTATTGACCAAAATTCATGGGTATTTAACTTTGGCTTTTAGCTCATTATGTATAAAGCCTGTTTAACTGAAATACAGTTTACACTATTTCTTGTCTATTTTAATTTTGTTATCTATTCTCAATCTTGTTTTGATCTTTTTAGTATATTACTTTTTAATTTTGTTTTTTCCATACGGGTTTTTTATTTTATGAATTATTAATTGTTTACATACGAACAGATGAAAGAAAATAAATCTTGCAGAAAAGGTCAAACGAAGTAACATATTTTCGCTGAGCATATATAAAAATTATTCCAACCTGCTCACCTACCTCCTACCTTTTTGAAATCGGACAAAATACAATAAATATTTTAATTTTAATGATAATAATAATACTATTATTATAATATTTACATCGTGATTTATGAAATAATTCTAACTGTATGTACTTTAATCACCCGCAAGTTATAATTTTATAAATAATGCATTGATATTCTTAAATAATAATAATATTATTATTATGATTATTAATGTATTATAAAAAAATAATCTACTTAAATATTTTTTAAAAAGCTATTGCTAAATCACAAAAATTTTCATATGTTGATAATCATATAATTGAATAGAATAATAAAAATCATAACACAAATAACCGTAAAACTATTTAATTTATATATTTATTATTATAAATTGTAAGAAACCTATAAAAAAAAAGTAAATAAAATTACAAATTGTCAATTACCATTAAAAAATAATTTAATGGTAATAAAAATTTGAAGAAGTTAAACTGAATGAAATCGAAAATTACTTTTAAAAGTTATGTAATATAAATTTAATTGTAAATTTATTTATTTATTTTACATATTGACTAAAGTAAACTATAAACTCTTTATTTCAAAATTCAATAGATAAAAGAACTTGATGTAAAGTATGCATGACAAAATAATATTCCTAAAAGTTTTCATGAAGTCTCAAAAAAGGGAATATATCATTGTCCCGTTTATTTAAAAGAAATACCAAATTTTCTTTTTAAATAATTTTTTTTCTTTTTAAATAACTTTTGGTATTGTTAAAGAAAATTTTTCAAAATTCTTAGTTACCCAAATTTTACTGACAGCACCGGTCATCTATTTAAACAATATTTTGAGTGATTCTCATTAGCTTATATCAATAATGTGTATTTTTCCATATTTTGACAAGCTTCTGTTTATATGTTTGACCGATCAGTATTAGCCGATTTATTTTTTTATTTTGTCTTCAATTTATAATTTGTCAGTGACACTAAGATTTGACACATAAAGAAGAAAATGATCCAAAACCATATTCAATAACTTTACTCAATATGCCTACAGTCGCCAACAGTGAAAATAAATATGAAACTAGACTCAATAACATAGCAAAATTCAAAAATTAAATTAAATTTCCTTACAAATGAAGAAGTTTTAAGATCTAAAGGATTGTTTTCCATCATTTTCTTAAAAACGGTGGATAACATGCAAACTCTATGTGATTACTGAATAGTGACGTCACTATTTCGTATGGCTATCTTTGTATAATCAGGATTTTGAAAGATATAAAATATCTTTTCCTTGTTCGTGACACGCTTCAAATGACATCATAATGAAGAAATAAAATAACCAGGTCATTATGACCCTTATAACGTATAAATTAGAGTGTATTATGAGTTTAAAAATTTTTGTTGATATGTATTTTTTATATTTTGAACAATAAAATTGTATTGTTTTTTGTTATTTTCAAACCCACTTTATTCAAACTTTTTTTGAGAAATTGGAAGAAAAGCAACAAAACAGATTATCATAACATTTATCCACTTACATTTTAACAAATAAATTTTATATTGGATGTTGATGCTTAAAAAAAATTTAATCCAAAAATTTATTACAAATATATTAATTTTAATAACACAGAAATCTATTTAATTTATTTATTCATATTTAAATTTATTAGCATCTTCCGCATTAATTGTTCATCCATTCGACTTAATAACACACTTAAAAAAAATTGTGTAATAATAGATATTAAATAAATTTTTCTGTTTTTTTATCATGTAAAAATAATTGGCTTCTTTCTTTAAATATTTAATTTATTATTGTTTTATTATAAATTAATTCAAATGTCTTTTGTTAGACCACCAGATACGGAGGAGAGTGAAAGTAGAAATAAAATTTTGTTTATATTATAACATTATTTTTTTTTGTTATAATTTTAATTATCATTTTTTGCTTTAAAATAATTTTATATTGCGAAATGTAGGTAATATGTATTTATGAATTGCAAATATGTTGTCACCCTTGACAACGCAGTAAGTAACTATGACATAAATTTATGATTAAAGATGATTTTTTTTTTTTGTAATTAATGTGTCATCGTAATAAATCATTTAATCTACATAAAATATTGGTAAAATTAAGTCGTCTTGAGTCTTTGTTGTCTTAAAGGTTAAAAATTAAGGCAATAAATGGAAATATGATGATACTAGTTTTCATAATTTTACTTAAAAAAAAAACTGTAAGTAATGTATTACTTAAGCCTTACTGATTACTAAATAATATCAACCTTCTTATTATGTAAAATTATTGAACTAATTTGAATAAATGTAATAAACGTCAAACTTGATATTGAATTACCAGTTGTTAAAAATAAATTTTTATGACCAGAATATATTCCAAGGAAAAATAATGTTAATATAAAACAAAATATGTTTTGATGTGTAAAGTTTTATAGTTTTAAGCTATTGAAACAAAATTGAATAAGGATATGTTAAAAATTTTACGTATTCTGAAGAAAAATTACTATAAACTAATAATTTGTATTAAAATTTAAGGTAGACAGTGGATAGCTTGTTTTTTAATTGTTAAAAGGCTATTTTTAAAACTTAAATAAACTTTCTACAAATACCTTTTCAGTTTTTTTTTTTAATTTAAGGGAATGGAATTATTTGAAAGAAAAAAAATTAAAACCAATTTAATTTAGCACAATTTTTAACAGTTGTATCTTTATGAAAAAAAAACCCACAAATGACAAAAAATTGAATCTTTTACGGTTAACACATGGATGTTCGAACAAACGAGATTAAGTTTATAAAAAAAAAAAAATACTAAACTAATATGGAAATAGTTATTTTTATACAATAAATTTTAGATTAAAATCAATTTCAATAATTTATTTACGTAAAAATATATTGAGAAATCATTTTTTGGATATTGGGTTTTTTTTTCTCTTGTATTAGAAATTCAACAAGGATGTAAAATGCGTCTAAAAATAAACTTACCCATAAATTTTTGTTACACATATCTAACTTTTACCGTGAATCATAATTTTAATAGTAAATTAAAATAAGATAGTAATTAAAAATTATATAAAAAAAAACATTCTTTGAGATCGGAAAAAAAGCATAATTTTTTGTTCTCATGATTTTTATATTATTATTTAATTTTTCAATAGAAAGATTCGTGAGTTGGGTACATTCAATTAAATTACATATGTAGAATATTAATTAATTATTTATTTAATATCATTTAATTAGAAAAAAAAAACTATGCATAATCATTGTGTTCTCCCGATTATATATTTATACAAATTTAATTTATTGAATGAAAAATTTATAAAAATTGATGTAATAAATTATTCATTTATAGAATAAATTAATTAAAAATATATATTATAAATAATTTATTTATTACAATTAAAATTAATTTAAAAAATAATCAATTTCCATAAATAATACTTTATCTGAATCTAATTTTTCAATTTTTTTGTTTCAGATTCCTCTCTACAACTACATGAATTCTTTCTGCTTCAGGTTAAACATCTTTAAATTGTCACACAAGATAGCCAAAAATACTAATCAACTTTTACTATTTTGTAAATTTTTATTGTGTTTTTAAAGTGATGAATTTAAAAAAAAAATAACCAAAATGTTTCACTTGAAATTTGAAAAAGTTTCAAGTTCTGTAAAAAAGAACTACACAAAATCGCAGTTTGAATTTATTAGTAGGGCCATACATGAATAAAATGTCGAGCTTTAATTCAGAAAATTCATTCAAAAAATAAAAGACTAATATCAACAACAAAAGTTTGTGAGCATTCAGATTTTCAACAAATAAACATTAATGGCCTTAAATCACATTTAAGAAATAGATCCTATACAGTTTTATTTAGCCCAACTGTATATCTGATTTACAAGCACGATCATTCGATGAAGTAAATGCTACAACTTCTTCTACAGACCGTGTTTCGACATTTTTAAAAGTTCAAGACTGACACATGGCTTCTCAAAGTCTATAATTCAAAAAATGAAAAACTGGTGAGTAAAAATGCAAAACGCCGAGATTTAGATTTCTTAGATTTAGGTTTCTCTTAGGAGAAACCTATTAAATTCAAAATCTCGTGACTTGTAAGACAATAATTCAATCTATTAAAACAAACAATATAGAGTGTAATATCGTTTAATGTATGGACCTTTAGGGAACTACGAGAGGCTATAAAATCGTATTTCTATTTTGAAACGATTACACTCGAGAATGTAATAAAATTGTTTTGAATCTCTTTCATTCTTTTGAATTGGCCACTTGACTAAAAAATTTTAAGCTTCCAAGAACATACAAGCTTTGAACGGCTAAATAGTTTCGTGTTTCTAGTAAAAAAAAAATTCGAATTTTCTGTTTAAACTAGTAAAAGTATTAAAGAACCCATATCATCTACCAGAATTTTGATTTGCTCGAACCATTTTTTAGTCACTTGTTACCCATCAACAAAACAACGTTTCAATCCCATCAAACCAAAGTAAAATAAATTTTGGTTTCAATAAAAAACACTAGAAGGGCGTAGGGCTTGGTCTCCATATAACTAAAATAAAAACAAAAATCGGCAGCAGAGATGAAAATATGTAATCATGAAAAACTATTATATTCAAAAGATAAAAAAAGTCAAAAATAGTGCTAGTCCTATGAAATCTTTAAAGGAAGTTTTTTCCAAGAAAGTGGGTTCTAGATGAGCTTATTATTAAAGTTACGGACAATATGCAAAATCAACGTGAAGTATCCTACTTCTTAATGATGCAAAAAAATATCACAACAGCTTTTTTTTGATGCAACCAAATACTTTCTTCATTCAAATTTGTTCGGGTCAAGAGTCAAAATTATTGAAATTTTGTGTTTATATAATAAGTAAATTATAAAATACTACAATATAAATTTCAATTTTATGATATCCTTTTGCAATGAAATAATTATATTGAAGGCATTAATTACAATTTTATCGATACACTCGAACAAAACTTATTAATTGAAAAAAAAAGACTGTTATGAATCTAAAAATAAGTAAATTAAAAAATGCATTTGCATATAAAAAAATTTATTTTTGGAATTATGAAATACTCAATTATAAAAACATTACATTACCAATAATAAATTATTTGATAACACCGGCTGAAGCAATAAAAAGTAATTTATATCTGTAGGTACTAGTTTATTAAGGGTTCAGTACGTCACAGAAGACTAATTATTTATTTTGTATCCCCGTCAAATGCCAAAGAAAAAAAAATGAAAAAACCTTATGGTCAAATTTTCCTAATAATGGTTTAGTTCATACATAAAAAAAGTTTCTGGTAAAAATTTTAGCAATTCAAATTTGATATATGAGTCATTCTCAAAGGTAAAATCGGGGTCCATGAGACATTTCCTGACTTCTTTTAAAAATTAGAAAAAACACATTAGTATCTCTTAGTATATTACATCTTCTTTATGGGCAGTCAATGTCAATTAATTAGTTCCTAGTTTATTCACAATCGCACTTCAAAAATGCAAAATATCTCTCCACTGGCCTATCCTTTTCCACTTTGTTCTCTAAATCATTAACCTTATGTACGCCTTAATTCGTGGCTTAACGATTAAGTTAGATATTTTCCATAAATTAATAAAAAATTACGATTGCAATTTTATAAATAAATTTATTTTCATAGCATATATCCACGATAAATTATTTCACCCATATTTCATCCCTCTCAAAAATTCGTATTTTGGTTTACAGCGGTATTAATCCTTACCTCAATATATTTGATTTTGAAATAACAATCAACGTTGCAAAAATGATCTTTTTTCCATTTTCTGTCAGTTATTTTTTGATGATTGATCTAAATATTCAATTGCATTTTTAAACTTGACTACGTTCAAATTTTTACCTAGGTATTTAAGTTCGTAATTTATTTTATATTTACTATCATTGTGAGACACACACAATATAACAATTATTTAATTCATACCCCAACATCCACATTTTTATCAGTCATCATAATTTGTTGCAACGAATGATAAATCTAAGGTAATGTAGATTGATGACTAGCTTTAATTAACTTTACTACGGAATTACAAAAAAAAAAAAAAAAAAAAAAGAAGAGAAAAAATTATATGTGATTTTGATTTTTACAGAAATTTATTGATTATTTTTACAGGAATTTATTGATGATAGTAAAATAAAAATTATATGTAAATTTTATACAATTTTAAAGAAAGAAGAAAATATAATGTTTATTATTAATTAAAAAATACAACATAAAATTTTAAATAATTTTTGACATTAACAAAAATAGTAAAGGAGCTTGTATCAGAATTTGGAATGATAATAAATTTAAATTTATCAATTAAATTCAAGAATACATACCTACGACAAAAAATACTAATTAGTTAGTAGTATTTAGTGTAACTTTGTTTAAAGTATTTGGTAGAATTGATATGCATGAACGGAATAGGTTATCCCCTAACAGGTTTAGTAACGTGTTTTCGATTTTTTGGAGTATATGTGCCATCAGCAAGGATCATCGCCGATCTTAAAGGAAGCGTTTTCAGTTCTATTTAATATTATATTTCATAACACCTAAAACCTATAAGAATGTTAAAGATACATTTTTTTGTTTGAAAGTTCAAAAAATTTAAAAATTATTTCCATAAAGAATGTTATGTATCTGCATTTAAGACAATTAAAAGTTAAATTTCGATTTTTTCCCCAATTTCCTAGATCAAATTATTTTGTATTTTATAAATACGTATTTCGACTACAAAGTAGTCATCATCAGTATAAATTAGCTAGTTGTAATGATTCTCTGATGAGATGTTACTCGTTGCTGTTTGCACGACCGTCACCAAATAAGCAACGAGTAACATCTCCTCAGAGAATCATTACAACTAGCTAATTCATACTGATGATGACTACTTTGTAGTCGAAATACGTATTTATAAAATACAAAATAATTTGATCTAGGAAATTGGGGAAAAAATCGAAATTTATTCGAAAAATCTTAGAGTTCTCATTAATAATTATAAAATTAAAAGTTAGGCTATAAACACTCTCGGCCAGAAAAAATTAAATGAAAAATAAAAAGTTTATAAAGTTCAGATTTTATTTCAATGATGATCACCGAAATCAACTTTTTGGATAAAATCCAATTACCTTTAAAATGGAAGAAAGAATATTTTTAATCAAAATATAAAAGCAAAATATAAACTTTGAAATTGGGTATCGAGAGTCTTTTATCCCGCAAAAATGTTTCATAAGACATTAATATACACAATTTCTAGTGAATAATCCTGTAATTCGGTTTTGGTAATTCAACAATAACATTTTTCTGGGATAAAAATATCTTTAGTGTTAATCCAGGTATTAAGTGTTACAAAATTCTAGTGATTGAGTAACAAAGATTCAAACATACCAACTTACTCTCGTTTTTTAGTAGTATATATACTCATGTAAAAATTTAAAATAATTTCTTTTAAGTATTCAAATTTCTACTCAGCTCTCTAGCTAATACAAACCATTTTAAGCATACAAAAATGTCCAAATAAATTTCTAATAAAATTTATCATTAGATCTCGTTTTTTTTATTATAAAACATATTAAAATAATATGTAAGGGATTAGAAGACATCATAATAAGAATTTAATAAAAAATTAATTATTGTATAATTTATGACATTATTAAGTTGCATATTTCACATTGATTGACTATTTATCTGTAGATCATGATTTAGAAAACTTCCATACGTAAAGTGTTACGTTCAAAATAAGTTACATTTATATATTCTTGCAATTTTCTACTTTGAAAATATGGACTATTATCATAGTTTCTTAACTCGTTTTTTAACTCGTTTCAATATTTGCAAAATTTACTATTATTATAATATTAATTTGCGTGTTAGAAGTACAATCGAAAATGAATTCTCAAACGTGAACAAAATTATTTAGGCACAAGATAAACTCCTTAACAAATTCAAGATCATTATCATAATCAATAGGCACTACAGCTAGGGATAGGCCTTTGATAGGTTCTTCAATGTCGTGACCCATCCAGTAACTCACATGGCTCGTAGATCTTCCTGAACCTGATTCATCCATCTCATTTTTAGTTTTCCTCATCTTCTAGTACATTCAAACGTTGATGCTCTTTTTGGACATCTATGTTTCTCAGTTTTTTATCACCTCTGTAATTTTATAAACCTACCTCACAGTGCCTTCATGATTGAGAATTTCATTTATCTCCATGTTACTTCAAATTCTACAAAATTTTTCATTCATTCTTTTGACCTTCATGTGCCATTGCCAAGTTTTCACTTCCATAAGTTACTATTGATCTAATCAGGATCTTAAAAATTTTTAGACTGGTCTTGTAAACTTTGAGATATTAAAGTGTTCTTGAGTAGTTTTATGGTTTGCAAAATAGGTTCTTGACAAATTATCATAATTAATGAATATTGACTTGAATTTTGAAAGTATATTGAGTATTACATCAATTTTATTATGTATAAAATTAAATAAAAATTTGAAATTAGATAATCATAATCATCTGATAAGTAGAGTATTTATTGATGTGGGTGAGCGAAGATTTCAAAATGTAATTTTACAAAGACATTGATTCGGGCGCACATTTTCATTTCATATAAATTTTTTCCTTAAATTAAAACTTTTGTGCCCTTCAAAACCCGCAATAATAAACGAACAAGCTAAGAGACGATTAAAGCCGAAAGCCATCCGTAGGACTAGAGCAACGCAAAAACTTTTTTTGTGAGTGGAGTGAGATTTTATGTGTTTGGGCCCTTCAGGCTTTTAAACCGAAGGCTGTCCTTGTGTGTAAGCGAAGGCTACCTCGAGATCACTGAAATTTAAAGTTTTAGTCAGGTTACCTCTTATCTCTGTTGCGAGCTCTGAGTCAGGATATTAGTATTCATTATAAGAGGAATTAATAAAAATAGTTTTAGCTATATCTAGATTTATTAAGAATACTATAATGTTAATTTCTTAACTATAACTATATATATATATATATATATATATATATATATATATATATATATATATATATATATATATATATATATATATATATATATATATATAGATTTATTAAGAATACTATAATGTTAATTTCTTAACTATAACTATATATATATATATATATATATATATATATATATATATATATATATATATATATATATATATATATATATATATAGTTAAGAAATTAACATTATAGTATTCTTAATAAATCTAGATATAGCTAAAACTATTTTTATTAATTCCTCTTATAATGAATACTAAACAAAGTCATAGCAAATAGTGGCCAGTTTTTACTAGTATAAAATAAAATTGCATAAAAATTTTGCGAGACCGGTTTCGATTACTTGTGTAATTCTTTTCAAATAGCAACAAAAATAGATTTTTGTGCAATTGCTGTTTGATTTTAATGACAATATGACGAGAATTTTCAGATCTATTAAAATATTTATGAATTTTAATCATGTTTATTCATTTTTATTGTGGTGTTACAGTCGATATGTGTTTGAAAAAATTACATGAAATTGCAATTCATTAATATGAGACAATATGTAGTAAAAACTTATAGCCAAATTGAGACGTTTGCCTTAAATGCCGAATTATTTTCTTCCTATTCTCATAACGTGTAACGTTGTGAATTTCTGATAACGAGTTCATAACGAATTCAATGAAACATAATTTTTTTTTGGTAAAATTAAAGCATTCATTGTTATGCTAAGTCGATAATGTTTTTGTAACAGTTATGATTAGACAAAATTCCAATCATGAACACCTAAACCTAAAATTTGATATCAAAAAATTTTATTCGAAGTTAATTCTTTTTGAGCTTTTATCATAGTTTCAAAAAAACTAACGCATGTTTTGTCTACAGAATTTATAATAAATCAAATGAGCGGTGTTTACATTTGTACATTTTACGATGAATAAAGAGACAATATTATTAATGCGGAGCATATATATGATATATTTCGAGAACCGTTTCAGTATAAAATTATTAGATAAAATTCGGTAATCGATTCTTGCTAACTCAAAGCTTATTCAGTCACATAAATGAGAAACACCAAGTAAACCGGCGGGAACTTATAAGGTACTTAAGGCAAATAAGACCCATTTATCTTTAAGATACTATAAATGATATGTTTTCTGATTAATTATAAAGTCAAAAAATACAAAAAAGATGAGACGTTAAAAATATTTTACTTTTAAAAATTCTCTGTTGACCTTATAAAACCACCGTTGTATAATAAGGCCGTCTGGTAGCTTGTAGTTTTTCTTAAATTATTTCCACTACTCCATAAAATTGTCCTTAAATTTGAAAAAACAACATATAAAACTTTTATTATACATTTCCTCTAATAATTGCCTTAGGGGCTAGCAACTTAGTAATAGTTTTCAAAGACAAATTAGATAAATAAAAAATGAGAGAATTTCTCTTTAAAAAACAAAAGAAACTTTTTATTTATTCAAAAACATGTTAAATATAGTGATAGAAGATATATGAATTTAACGTCGTTAACATATTTGGCTATAGCCGCGTTTTATGTAAGATTTTCATCAGCATTATAAAGTAATTCTGAAATATTTACATTGGGAAACTTATTGTACAGTCTTTTAAATTCTTGGAAAAATTCAGGAATCCATTTTAAAATTAATATGCTGCAAATAAATCAGCGACTCCACATAAGTTTTGGTAAAATAGATCACCAACATTTGAGAATCATTTCTGGAACATTATCATTTTTTGTGAATTTATTGAATATTGAACCTTGAATCAAACGTTTCATGCTTTTAAAAAGAAGCTATCAGTACTCTCTTTGTTCTACCTTTAACATTTATACTATAGGCTTTCGTCCATTTATGATTATCCTATCGAGATAAGGTCAAGTAGTCTGATAAGGCTCATGCATGTTTACAATGGGCCTAACTAGCCAGATGACTAGATATTAGAAAATAAAATTAAAAAGATAATTTTAAATGAATCTAACTGCATACACATATTTAACGTGTTCTATTGTTCCTGATGCCCAATATAAACAATAACTTTAATATTAAGATAACAATTAAACTAAAAAGTTAATTTTTTATTTAATTAAAAGTTATAAAATGGTGCAATTATTGTCAGTTCAATGACAAATCGTTCGTTATTAATAAAATGAAGTCACCAGCGGCTTCCAAATTATTTCTTTGAGTTTATAACGACTAACGATATGTATGCGTAAAGAAATTTTATTAAAAAAATTATTTAGGCCTGAAATTTCGAATAATGAGCCTCAGACACCTCATACTAACCAAGAAAACACAAAAATTCAAAATTTCATTTAAATATATAAAAAAAAATCGTGATCATTAATTATTATTTTCAACAAGCTTTGGGAAAGAAGAAGTACACATTAATAATTACTTATTTTTATTTATAAAATTAGTAATTAAAATACAAATAATTACAATCAATTAATATTTTAAATGATAATTACATTACAAATATTAGTTTTATCCAAGTTGTTATATAACCAGTCGAGTATACACACAAAATATTATTCTGTTCACATATTAATATTCGTAACAAGTTACAATAAATGTAAGACAACAAGAAAATATATATTGTATGTAATTCTTATTGTATATTAAATGTCAAGTAATTGTAAGAAAAAAAATTAATGCCCACAGGTTTGTACGTACACTCATGAAATAAGTAATATCACACGATTGTCTATCTGTCTGCAAGTACCTAGTGGGCAGTGGTGTAATGTAACTATCATCATCTCATCGCAAAAGATGAACATCCATCCATAAGTCCAGTCCAGATATTATAATTTAACCCCACCCTACCACCTGGAAAGGTAAAACCGGGTCAGTGTATAATTTTTTTTTTGAATGCTTTCGCTGCTTATATTATTCTTCTATTATAAAATTGCAATACATACTTATATATTTATTACGTATCTTTGTTATTTCACACACTGTTTATGATGAATAAGACAAAGAAGGGGAATGAATCATGAGAAGTGTTTTAGGGAGGATGGATACATGGATGAATCTCATCTTATATGATGTGAAAATAATGGTCATGTACTTTTTTTTTTTTAAACACCAAGAATCAATTCATTTTTTCGTATAAAAAGGTAAACCAAATTTTGAAATTGTATCAGTTATCAAATATCATTTTAAGTGTACACACTTATAAGCCTTTAATCCTTTTTTATAAATTAATACAAATCAACATGTATAAAATTGTAAGTAGGATATTTTAAAGGATTCAGTGTTTTCCTAAATTTAATTTTTCCGTCTATTTTCATTTGTGTTAAAAAAGTGCTTACGAAGTGAATTGTTTGAATCGCGCGCTTTTTTTTGCCATATTAACAAACGCATGTGCTTCAAATAAAACCGCTAAAAATGTGTTTTTTCAATTTGTGATTTGAATTTTCTGAAATTATTTTTATTAAATTCCATTCGATCTAAACGTTAATATAAATCGAGAAAAGTGTATTCATCAAAATTAAAAGCAAAATTATACTTTCGGAAATTCATTCATTACTTTTTTTATCCGAGATAAAAAAAATATTGATGAATTGGATTATATAGCATGCATTTAGAACAATTACTAATAGTTAATCATTGTTTTCAAAATTTTGAAATTACGTTTTGCATTATTCTAAAAATGATTATCTATTTGCATGTATTTCAAATTTATACGGTGCATGATACTTATTTATGAATATAGAATATATAGAATATAGAGGTATAAAGATAAACAAAATCTTAAAGTTAGCCAATAAAGGAACCTTCTTTAATTAAGTAGCTATTAATTATTAACAATTTAATTAATGTTTAACCATGAGTAACCGTAACTAAATATAAGTCTGCATACTAAACATATATTTTTACTTTTTATTATATATTGGAATTTACAGAAAATTAACTAGTTTTCCAAAAATTGACTAAATACAAATTCAAATAATATGTAATGCTTGTTTAATTCGCTATTACTGACGCTATTTATTTTTAATTTGAAACCGGTCGAGATAATTCATAATCTAGTCCTATTTCCGTTTGAGAATAATTTTGATATTCCGAAGCTCAAGTTCGCTTTCGAATAAGTCAAGCCGGAAAAGGGAGATTTATATTTAGTTAAAAACACTCAATTTGAAATTTAACGGTATAAATTTGAAAAATTATAATATAGAACATTCATTTTTAACCGACTATGTATTTTTTATTATTCATCCGGGAAAGTCTCTAGTTTAAATTTTGCTTCATAAAGCAATTCAGATCATTTAAGTTATAGCTTTTTTGGCTAGATAATGGCAGCGTTTTGTACGATTTGTTCTTGTAGTTCAATATTTAATTATTTTCTTTTTATTACATTTTACAATAAACTGTTCAACTAATTCCACACCTTAAAAAAAAATTTACATTCGCAAAGTCGCGAATCGCAGAAAACAAGCTCTCTGCTATATTAATTTCCTAAATAGTCCTGGTTTCAATACTATTTCAAACCACTACAACCATTCTCTATTTCGATGTATGTATTCCGTTATAAAATTGTAGCCTTACAAATATAAGCAATTAATTTAAATAAGGAAAAACATAGTTTACTAGTTTTACAAATTTTATTAGACTTTCATATTTATCACTTGTTAGTTAATTTGAATAGAAATTTTCTCACTTATGTTAAAAATCAAAATATCAAGAAAATAAAATAAGTTAAAACATCATTAAAATGTCGTAAAAATTTCAAGTAGGTGTTGTCGTTTTGAAAATTACATCATCAAAATTACATGAAATAAATCAATGAGTTTATAAAATGTTTTTATATGTAATTATTATAATAATCTTCATGAATCTCAAATAATTCATGTAATAAAAAAAAACACCCTACTTTCGATTTTCAATAAGTAGTTACTTTTTAAATTCGACATATATAGGTATCATTTGGCAGAGTATATTAATTTTAGTCTAAAGTTTGTAACGCTAGCAAATATTGACCTTACAAATATTGGTATAGGTGTTCATAGAATCAGCTAATTAGATCATTTTCGTTTGTCATCAAGATAACTCGACTTATGGCTTATTCTAGACCTAAAAAGCGAGTTTAAGGTCATAAATTACCAATTCAGTCCATTAGTTTCAATTGATCCATGGCCGAACTTTTGAATCATAAATGATATAGAAATGATTCATAAATAAAAGATGTTTATTTTTTCAAAAAAAATCATTTTTTAGATTTGCCGAAATTTTAGTTTAAATGTGCAAATAATCATATAGATAAGTATGATTAAAAATAGTTCAAACATTGATACTTAACCATATGGCGAATATCTAAAAAAGTGACTCTGTTAGTTGTTATCTTCATTTGCTTTGATTGCATTTTGAAGTACACATACGCCAAACCTGATTTTGATATGACAGTTGTTCGTTAAAATACTGTATTAAAAACAAATAAAACATTAACCTTGGCATTGTAATTACTTATTACAAATTTGGAATGCATGCTTACTTTTTAAAAAAAACAAACAAGGAAATGATTGTTTTTAATTTATATTTTTTGCTTTTTCTTAAATGGTTTTTTTTTTTTTTTTTAAATTATTTAAATATCTGAAGAAATTTTTTAGATAAAAGTGAATTTTTTATGTGCTAGAACGTATAACAGTTGTTTTAGAACCTGTCCACATAAAAATCACTATTTTATTATATACTTTGTCATCTTTTTATATTTTGTCATCGTTTTGAAAAGTCAATGGTCGTTTTATTAGTGACATAACTTTATATCTTCATAAAAATTTATAGAAGTATTTATAAGTAAATTCTATAATGTTTTACAGTTTATTATTACTACAGTAGCTTCTTGCAATCATTTTCCATAAAGAAAAGGGGACAAAAGTATTAAAAACACTTATATGGATTATTAAACATAGTTACATTAAAAACTTTTCATTGATATTCAATGTTATAATATTTTTATTTTTAATGTGGCTGCAATACTAACTTCACATACAAAAAAAAAAAAAAAATATAATGTGTAATATCTATATACGTGTATTTTAACATTTTTTGTTTTGTTTTTTTCCTATGAGAATTAATTCGGTGCACAATGTGTATAAACCGCTTCGAAATTTTGAACTTTGAAAGAAATATGTTTTTGGATTTCATGATTAGCATCAGATCAGAAGGATAGGATGATAGGTGTTGTTGGTAATACCTGTAGTCAATTTGCGAAATACTTCATATGTAATCAATTCTTCCGATTTTTTAATTGGTAGATCAAATATGATTTGATATTCGATTATATATTTAAAAATCATTAAACCTCCCAGCAAACTTCCTCATTTTAATTATTTGAAAACGTATGTATATATAAAAATAGTAGTAATAGTATTATTTCATTCTAACGGACATCATTTTCAAATCGTTCAGTACTTTTAAATTTTATTCGTTACATACACTAATACATACAAACGATTGTTTCGTTTATATAATATTGGTATTGATAATGCTGTTTCGGTAACCCTTAATAATATTTTTTCCCCATTTATTATTAGCAAAGATAAAAAAATTAGATTAAAACTTCAAAAATTAACTCCATTTGCTTTTTATCTGCATATATCAACTTAATTTGTTTATTTAAAACAAATGTACTTTCTTTCGCACGCTTGAATTACCTAAAAGAATAATCTGAATAGTATTATGAAAAATAAATACATTATCATATAAATTATAATAATAATTTGTATTTAATTGATGGAAATTGAAAGTTTTGTAATCGTAAAAAAAATATGTTAAACAATGCATTATTCTCTTTGATTATTTACAGATGATAAATTTTTTGATTGACTAAATTTAAAAATTACCTAATCAGATTTTAACGAAGATATTTATTGTGTTTAGGTGCGGCATTTCAAATAGTTTCTATTAATATATATTACATTTTTAATCTATAAAATAGAGAAAACACTTGGAATTCTTCTAAAATTAACATCAGACCTAAGTAAAAAGCTTTTGTTTTAATACTTATATTTGTATTTAGATTGTAGCAGTATCGTGCCTGGTGGCTTTTGCATCCTGTGCTCCACAACAATATCAGACACAACCACAACAATACACAACACCAATTCCAATTCTTAGACAAGAACAAGAAATTAATCCAGATGGCTCCTACAAATGGGCGTAAGTGAATAATAAGTAATTATTTTTTATATATAAATTGATAATTTAAAAAAAATATTTTATTATAGTTATGAAACTGGTAATGGAATTGTTGCCCAAGAACAAGGTTACTTGAAAAACCCAGGAACAGATTTAGAAGCTCAAACTGCTCAAGGTTCATACTCATATACTGGACCTGATGGTGTCTTGTATACTGTAACATATATTGCTGACGAAAACGGTTTCCGCGTAAGTATTTTGTCTTTTTTTTTAAAATGTCACTTATTTAACGTGAGTTCTGATACCTTTTTCCAAATTTTTGGACAAACTTCAAACAGCTTCTGTGATTATTTGGCTTTCTAGAATAATTTTGCGTGAACGAAAGATATTCAATTTTTATTATTTTTCTACAGGCTGAAGGAGCACATTTACCAACTCCACCACCAATCCCACCAGAAATCTTAAAAGCTTTACAATACATTGAAAGCCAACCACAACAACCACAACAAAATCAACAACAGAACAGATACAACCAAAATCAGTTCCAAAGATTTTAAATAAAAGGATGACCATATAATGCTTTCCCATACACATCAATAATACTCATACCTAGGCTATAGTTTTTCAATATTTAAAAATCAATGTCAGCCATGTATTTTTAATATCAATGAGAAATTCTATTGTTTATTCAATTTTTATGAAAATTATGTTATATTTTATAAAATATTCTATTTATAAAAATTTTAAAAATTTTCATAAATAGAATAATTTAATTCGGTTAGATTTCTAGAATTATCGTTGATCGAATTCATAAAAATTGAATATTCATTTCTAATTTACGGAATATCAGTATTTTTATTATTTGGAAATTTTTCTAAACATTTATTGTTATTTTTTTTATATTTTTTGTTTTTATATTTTGTATCGAACAAGAACAGCTATTGAAAAAAACAAAAAAATAATATTTTTAAAACTTTCGATACTGTAAATTGAGTTATTTTTTATTATTATAAAATTTATTAGTAATAAACCTATTTTCTAAAAAAAAAAAACAGGCTTTAATTCTTCCTTACCTTTTTCTTTATTTCCTTTAAAACTCTAGTACTTGACTAAAATATTGCCTGTTCACAACACACGTAGTAAGTAGCTTTAGTTACTTTATCAATGTGAAAAAAGCTTACAGGCTTCGTTGCTGTATCTTGAACTGTTTGTTACCTTGAAAATTACTATAGAAATAATAGTGCTAAACATTAGATAATTGAACAATTCTTTATTAAAAATGTTTATTTCACACAAAAATAAGAAAAAAGTATCAATATATGGGTACATACAAAAAAACCTACAATACACAGTTTTGTTCTAGATTTCACAGATTTTACATGGTATCAGCTACTGCTTCTTTCGCATGCCAGCTCCAAGTGACTAGAAGTAAAAATTTAAAGTATAAATAAAAAAAAAAATTTTTTTAAATTGTTTAAATAACTACTAATATTGTACTGAGGTAGGTGTATTACACACATTTTAATTTTTAAGAAGTTTATTTAATCTACCTTACAATTAAAATAGTAGTTTTTTTAATTTTCATTTATTGTGTAAATTATAAGATCATTTATTGAATCATAGACCCTATTAAGCCATGTTATTTGCTTTTCATCATACCTATTTATCGAAATATATACATATTTCTCCTAAATCTGATTTAACCACATAATATTATTTTAAGATTTTGAATTATTATAGTATTTAGAGAAAATCTACTAAATAAGTCTATCCTAGTTTTCTTGACGTTTACTAAGTCTACTACGTTTACTAAGTGTTATTTCTCGAACAACAAGAAATTATATTCATAATTTCGAGTTTCAACCTCTTTGCTTGGTTTTTTGCTCAGATGAATTTTTATCAATTATGAATTTTAGGCATATAAGCAATTCTAAAGGCATTGATAATGATTTTTAGCTGTGTCGTCTATTCTCACATAATTTGGAACATATGAAAAACTGCATGTAGTTACGCCTATAGTTACTCTATAGGCATATAAAATCAGTAACATTAACTCGTCTATAATTTTTAGAACACCTATATCAAAATTAAATCTTTATCATGAATATCGCTGAGCATTACAAACATTAAACTAATTTCAATAAATAGGTGAATAAGCTTGGATTAAGATAGAAACTCCAGGATTGCCTAACTAGATTGACAATTTTAGATAATTTTTTACAGTTTCCAGAGCTAGGTAAGATACGAAATTGGTATAATTTAATTGTTAATGTTAATGGAATGATTGGTTCATCTGCCTCTTGTAATAGATAGATAGAAATGTATATAAATATGTAAATTTTGAATATGTCTGGCAGATATTTATGAATTGAACTGAAATTTAAGAAAAATGTGGTCCATGTTGGCCTCATGTTGCGAAACTAGTTTTATCCAGAAATATAAAATCGTTCCTAATTAAAACAAAAAATTTCAAATTTCAAAAAGCTATTTACGGTTTGTATATAGTAATGCTTTCATGTTTGTATACACCGATTCCGCCTTTTGTACATTTCACTATTTAATATTGAGATTTCAGGTAATCTGTGATTTCTTCGATGCAATCTTCGTACTATATACCGAAGCTATTTTATAGTAAGAATATAATACTTACACGTTTTAATCAAGGCGCATAGAACACAAAATCTTAAGAAGTATCTGATATATTTTTCGCCACTACTTCCATTACTTTGAAATATATCGGAAGATGAAACTAAAAATCAGAAAAAATTCTCAATTACGTTATAATTTAAAGTTTAATGTGATATCACCTACTAAAATTTAATTCCCTACATTCATATTTCATGTGATGGAATACAATGAATATTTAACTTAATTATGGTAGAAAGCTTTAATTTGTGGTATACATATATAGTTATTTATGTAATGTGAATAAATAAATTTACACACTTCACTTTTTTGCTTAACCTAATTATATTCTAGTAATGCCGCATAACACAATAGAGAGGACAATAGAGTTGCAATCGTTAAAAGTAAACTTTTTATATATTTTGGCTGATACCAGATTTTTATAATTTATTAACTCGATCAAGACGTATAAATTTTACCACTTATGACACTCAAATAAAATCAACAAAATGATAAGCCCTTATAGTAAAAACTTACATCCATCATGGTAGCTTCTACAAGATTCAATGCTTCTTATAGCTTCTGGACAACTTGTTATACTACAATTGTTATCAGGATGTAAAGAACATGTTTTTTTTTGGATACAAACTTCAGCAATTTTTCTCCTAATTTCTTCTTCTGGTGTTGTAGTTAATTCCATATGAGTGCAATGTTTTTCATCACATATTATGCAATTACAACTTTTTCCATGGCGACAAGTTATTTGAGTAACATTACCAAAAGAAGTTTGTTTACGTTTTTTGAGAAGTTTATGTGTATTGTCCTTTTGAAGTTCTTTCGAAAATGGCTCTGACTTTTCGACATTTTGTTCATAATCATTAATCATTTTAAATTCGTAAGGTTCTTTATTTTCAAGAACACAAGGTAGGAGAGTGGTTTCAGCCAAAATGTGTTTATTTTCAATATATAAATCGTTATTTTCAGTAGAGCAATATTGTTGCTTATTTTCATTAAAGGCTGATTCTTTACTTTCATAAGAGGACCTACTTTTGTCATAAGATTTATTTTCACTAATAAATGAAGGAATTTTACTTTCTGCTGAACAATAAGATGGCTTACTATCATTATAAGATTGTTTACTGTTATAAGATTGATTACTTTCATTAAATGAAGGTTTACTTAGAGTATAAGATTGTTTACTTTCATAAGATGGTTTACTGGTTTTATTCGATAGTCGACTATCATTATAAAATGGTTTACTTTCTTCATAGTTTTGTTTATTTTCACCATATTTATGGTTATTTTCATCATAAAGAACTTTAGATTCACAAGGCGACCGAATATCATACGATTGTTTATTATGATATGCACTTTTTTTATCGTCATAAGGAGAAGTTAAAATCTCACCGAAAAATGCTTTAATAGGTGAACTTTTCCTATCTATGGCTTTTGAAAAAGAATGTTTCGATACATAATTTTCATCGCATGATTTATCCGATTGTGATGATTTATCCAATTGTAATGATTTTTCTGAGATCTTGTCACGTGAATTACCGTGCGTGGTATATTTAAAATTAGTCTTTTTTCTAGAAATAGTCTTATCATATTGTGGCCTACTAAAGAGGCAATTGGATGATTCCAATCGATTTCTATAAGACGACCGTGTCGTTAATGGTGGTACTATATTGGATCCTTGGGAAGAGTGTACAGCATAGTCACTTTTGATTGTGCATTTTGAGGGTGAATGTCCAGCTTCTAATCTCATCGTACATTGGGAATGATAATCCCACGATTTATTACAGCCACATGAAGAATTTATTTGACTATTGGCTTCATTATCAGTTTTTGATTGATTTATTTTTCGACGTGATGTTTTTCGTATATCATAACTCGATGATTTTCGATCACATGGATGCATAACACTACATTTCGATAAGGATTTTTCACATACTCTAATACTTGAATGTGATTGATTAATATTCAATTTAGTTGATGTTGATTTAGAATCTCTTACATTACTTTTTCCATATTGTCGAAACGTCTTACGGTCATCGGTATTATAAGATGTTTGATCAACTCGGCGAAATTTATCACGTTCGTAATTGTCGCAAAATAGACAATATGGTTCATAGTTACCGTATAAGGTCATTTGGACATTGGGAAACAATGTTTGCGAAATTGTTAATACTTATTGTTATTTTAGTTGATTTTCTTCTAACGTTTATTTTGTATGCATTATTGTATTTTATTAATTTTCATTATTTTTTTTCGTTACAAAAATTTGGTGAAAGATTGGTACGCGAAAGAATTTATTTTAAATAATACGCAAAAATTTAAATAATCATCTGTCAATTTGTAGATAAACAATTTTATATTTTAGTTGTGATGACAACCAATTTTATTATTTAGTACCCGTTATACAAATGAGAAAATGTTGTGGCAAAATAAAAAACAAAGCTTGATGCATAGTGTTTGCTTCAGCGATTAAGTTCAAGAACTACTTCACTGAATGAATAAATAAATTTCGTATTTCTAAAGACTCGGAAAAATTGTTCTTGAATTCATTGGTCGATATACAATACCTAAGAGATCTTTTTTCAAGTGAAAATTTCAAACGAAGAACATAAACATTGAACTTATAAGTTATAACCAAAGCTCCGATACTTTTGCTATTTTAGGAATTCATTTAACGGTCACAATCCCTATTTCCTCTATCAAATGGGAAGTGAAGGATTCCTGTAGTTGGTGTCATTAAATAATACTATGTTTATCTGATATTTGCGTAGCGCTACCAAATATGCTTAAAATTCTACAAATGTTTCACCGTTTTATATGGTCGGAAAACCCTTCTGATAAGTGAGTGCAGATTCATTACAATAATAACAAATCCCAATTTATGATATAAATATTGTGGAAGCGATGTGAGACTAAATTAGGTTTTTTCTATCGCTTCTACCATAATTAATGCATAAAATATTGGTTGAAATGAAAAATTTAAGGAAAAATATTCCTATACATTTTAACTAGAATTGATAAGAGAAGTTCAGTGAAGGAATATTCAATAAAAGAAGCTTCTAAAACACTATGTTATATCATATATTAAACCGTATTTACCCGTATTTAATTAATAATTACGTGATTCAAGTTCATTTAATTTATTTAATCAATATCAAGGCAAAATTAAGTATAAATCACGTTTTTAATGTATATAATTGATCTAAAAACATTTTATTGATTGGTATTTAAAATGTCTAGACAAAACATTCAAGTTGATTTAAGTAAGAAATTGTTAATAGTATTAAATTAAGTAGAGCAGTTTTGCAATGAATTCAACATACAAAGTCAATGATTTACATGTTAAAGTAGTTATATTTAATTCATGAGCGGAAACAAAATAATTTAAATTTTAAATTATATTATGCAGATGTGTAACTAAAAAATATTTAAGGTTTTTAGACTGTTGTTTTTAAGCAACTGTTTTCAGTAAGACAAATTTCCCAAAAATGGATCGCTCCCGTCTAGGAGCGCTCGCGTATAAGAAATTTTTGATTATTCAGAAAACATATAGTCCACAGTTAGTATTATTGTGTTTTATACCAAAATATTAACGTTGGTAGAAAAACCCGGGCGGTGATTGTTGAGTTCACCAAATCTAAACTCTCTTCATGGTGCCGCGTATTTAGGGTAGCCGATCAGAATATTAAAACGAAAAAGTCAAAAGTTGGATTTAATTTCGAGCGCGTTAGATAAACAGATGTCAATATGATTACATTTTGAATGTGTACATTTTACTAATCTGATGATTTGAGCTAGTGGCATGTCTTTTTTGCTAGTTTGTAATCCTCCCATCCTCTTTCGTGGCGCTCAAATCGTCAGGCAAGGGGTATTGCTTAAATATACTTAAGTCGAATTACTTAAATATACTTAACATCTACTATATTTAATTTAGTATTAAATTTTATTAATTATTATATGTTTAAAGAGGTTTACGATTGGAAAATTATGTGACTCTACATTCTTTTCATAAATTTTTGTTTGTGTGAACTAAATAAAACTTTCCATTAACAGGATGTCAAATGACGTTTTAACACTGTTTTTTTTTTTATAAATTTTTGAGTCAAAAGCTCTTAGCATTTTTTGAGACATTCAATACAATTGAATAGTTTTGATTGATTCTGAATTGGCTAATTTACTTAAACTTAATCAAAATTTGAAATTAGATCTACCATACCATAATAAAAGTTATACCCTTGTGTATAACGTAATGAGTATTATATTTACATTGAATTTAAGTAGTATTAAAATAAATTACTTTGCTGTTTGTTTAATCAATATTTTTTGAAAAAATACATATCCAACTTATTTGTAAGGATTTAAAAAAATTAATTATTCTCCTATTTTCGAGTAAACTTTTTAAAGTAATAAAAACTATTAAATTTGTCAAAATCCCCATTACAGGCATGATGAAAAATTTGTGTTGTTCAATATTTAATTAAATCTTCCACAAAGTAATATATACATTCATTTGAGTGTTTTGTGGGATTGGTAAAATTTGACTGGCAAATGGTAAATGACTTCGTTGCCAACACCTCCTCCATTGCTTACAGTTTTTCCTTAAAGAAACCAAATATTTTTCTTTTTTGTATTTGTTCTAAAAACTATCTATAACCTTCGATTGCGATATTTCTTGAATGCAAGTTCTGCTATGTGACCTAGTCTGAGATATTGATATTATCTTTGGTGTCCCTATTTGTACAAAATTTCAAAATGATCCAAGTATATTTTTATGAAAAGTTAAGTAATTTCATTTATTTACTACGCTCATGGCTAATAAATGTTACATTTTATTGATTAATGTCAGCCAAGTTCAATTTCATTGCAATAATTTCTTATTTATAAAGAGTTTCTTTCTGAATAAATTATAAATTTCAGTTACATCGACATCTATACAAAATAAGTAAGTACTAAGAACTACAAGAGATTAAATAAAGATGACTCTCTATGTTTATCAAAGAAACACACCAAAATTTTATAACTTACCATCAGCAAGGCTTACTTACCACGATGTCGCATACATTGTGTAGATGATTTTTACAGATAAAGTGAAGATGATATTATGTATTTATATTGATGTAATGTATATGGTTGATTATATTAAAAACAGCATCGTCATATTGAAAATAAAAGTATATGAACAAGTTATTTAGGTCTGAGAAAGTAAATCATTGTATAAATAAAATTTTATAACATAAATTATACAATAATAATAGATTGTAATCTTTCATCGTATAATAATTAAAATTAGCTGTTATATACGATAGCAGCTTAAAAGTAGCACAATTTATCAATTAGGATAATATCTATTTTTAAGAGATTTCATTTTTATATTTGACATATACATAATATGCCATGGTATATTAATTTTAATCTAAAGTTAATATCGTTAGAAAATATTAAAGCCACACACAAAATTTTGGTAATAGATGTTCCTCTTAATGAATCTCTTAATTAGCTCATTTTTGGTTGTTGGTATGTCCGTTCACCAGTCATATAAAAAAGGAAAATAGGTACAGCAAAGAAATTTTGGAGACGTATTCTTAAAATTTAATGAAAGAGCAGTATCGGTCCATAAAGAATCATGGATATGTCCCAATTTTTAAACCATAATGCATAGATAGATACATATACTTATAATTGCAATACATTTTACTATCAAATAATTTTACAGAATATCCCGAATGCTATTGATGAAAAATAGTTCAAATATTGATGGATACTCAATCATGTTCAGTATCTAAACCACTAACGCTTTACTTATTTCATTTATGTTTGATGTCTCAGAACTCCATCATTTATCAGACGATACATCCAGACCGGTTCCATAAAAATTTAAAGAAAAAATACCAGTCCTTTGGGTAGAATGGGACAAAACAAATTCATGAAAATGATGTTTATAAAACTTATATTGATGCAAAATAAAACTTACTTCACGTTAATAGTGAAAAATAACTTAAAATTAAATATTTTTATAGATAATTCCCTTATGACCATTTTCATTTTTCGAACTCGACTCTAATTATGTTCTACGCTAAGAATAGATTTATTGGAGCTGACTTCGAAAGGTGATGAGTCAAAAAGGAATTGAAAATAGAAGTTAGTATTACATACTTTTAAGCTCAGATTTTCCATGTCGTTTCTATATTTTAGACTAAGTTTTATTTAAAGCAAATAGAAAATATATTGAGGTAATGCAACTAGGCATTTATTATTTTAGGAAAGTATATCGCATAGCGCTGGCGAAACTAACATTCAAATTGAACTAACATTAAATAGAGTATTACTAATTCTTAAAGTCTTAATCGTGATTTGATGCCCTTGTGATGATGTGCTAAAAAAAGGCTGCCGAAACACTGTGATTTTATTGCACTTTAATTACCGAGCGAGTTTGGAAAATTTGGATAGGTAATTTTCTTTAATTTGTTTAAATTTGCTATAAAATGAGACCCATTTTGTGAAACAATAAGTCGATAAACACTCACAGTAAATATCCAAAAATCAGTAATACTGCATTTGATGTAAGTTCATGCAATTTTTTGTACGGTTCACTTGGGCTTCTTATAAATTTTCAAATATTTGATCGAACGAAGTGGTATAACAGGACAATTTTGCATTTCGTTTGTCTGTATCTATATATCTATGTTTGTTTCGCTGTCACTTTTGAAAACCTTGTTCGATTTGCCTTTTGAAAACCTTGTACGAAATTTGGTAGACACATAATACATTCACTCTATATTGAAGTTCGAATGGGAAAATTTTCATTTTTCATTTCGAGAAATATTTAATTTTCTAATTTTCTAATCGTTTATTGGATTGGATCAGATAATTTAGTGAGCATATTATATACTTCTAAATGAGGTCTACTGTTCACAGAACTACTAGTAGTTTTTTGAGAACTACAGATGAAGTACTTCCTATATTCGATTTTTTTAAAATTTTTTTAGTCTTTGCTTATAAAAGAAACATCTTAATGTATTTTATTGTTGTTTATTCATATAAAAATATTTATAACAAAAATTAAAACTAAAATTTGAATTTTTCATAAATTATTCGTAATTTTCACAGTCAATGAATTTATTTTCTTCTTATTAAATTACTTGTTGGTAAATGTGGACCCGTTGGTCGGAAGCCATCTTTATCAGCAACATATGACACTGTATATAAGACACCATCAGGTCCTACATATGAATAACTGCCACGCATTATAATATACTCATCGTCGGTACCAGCATTCATCATTTCCATTTCTTCTTCACGAGCTATCCCATCGGAAGTCTCATAGCTGATTATGACAAAAAATAAAAAAGAAATCAATTTAAAAACTGTATAAAATCGTTTTGTTAACTGAAAATCAATTGAAACATGAGTTAAAAGATAAAGCATCATAGGATTCAATACATTGTATTGTTTTACTGTTTACGATATCGCGTCAAACATATAAGGGAGTTTGATCGTCACTTTCATCGATCACTTGATGTTTTCCACAATGAATATTCAGGTACCCATTTTCTTAGGCTCGATAAACCCAGAAAGTCGCTAGAAAAAACTTTACAAGCTGTAAAATCGAAAGAAAATTCCGATTTGAATTGGAAACCGCGACCATTAGCATGAGAGCACAATGGGTTATTACTGAGACAGAATAAAATTTATATAATATAGATATATATATATAATTTAGATACAGTCAAATTGAGTCTTATTTGCATTTTATTTCTGGTAATAAAAATTATAATATTTATGGTCATGTCTTTCGCTAAATGGAAAAGTTTTTTGTGTTATTGATGAAAAATCATTTAACATGAATTGCAATAAAATATAAATAAAAATCGGTAATGGCATTCCATTCCTTTGGGTTAAATTACGAAATTCCAAAATTTATTAAGGTTCAAGATGAACCTCATGCATAAATTAAACCGGAATTTAAATTAAATTATATTAGAAATAACATTCTTTTAAAGTAGAAATTGGATTATTTACTAACGAAATGCTCCGATAAAATTCGTTTGAATGTTAAACGGAACTCCTTAATGTAAAAAATGGTACATATGTTTAAGGCATAATTTGGATACCGATTTCGCATATTGAAAGAAACTTTAAACATTTATTAAAATAGTTGATATGATCACAAACAAGGATGAAACCTACGCAAAATTATATCCTTCTTCACTCTTATCATTTTCATAATGAATAATATATGGTACAATTTCTTTTTCTTGTTTACGATTCGTTGACGCTTTTCCACTATTATCACTATCGGTTGGACGACTTTGTACAAATGTAACCAATAAAAGTAAACCAATAAATGCCTGCAACACACAAATTTTCACATATAGTAACAATTAGTTGTTTTTAATAACACACTGTACACTTTTCCCAAGAAGTATTTTCAATTCAAACTCACCACAATAGAATTCATTTTAGAAAATATTTTTTAATTTTTTTAAAACAATTGAATAGTTAAACAATTGATAGAGATTTTTAAAGTATAATCATTCATTTATCGTTCAAGTGTTTTTATACCAAAAATTGTTTTTTTTTTTTTCGTATTCTGTTGTTGTTGCAATAAATTTCTTTCCCCAGAAATTTGTTTGTATGGTACAGATAGGTAGGAATTTGTCATTTTATGTGTCTTCCTCATAGCCTAATTATTAATTAATTAGTTGTTTCGTTAAAAACTATTGTGTAGTATAGAGACATAACTACTTTGCAAGAACGGTTTATTGTTTTATTCTCTTTTATTTTTACTTAGATACAGACATTGTTTTATAATTTTATCTCGCGCCTGTTGAATGATGCCGCAAAAATTAATTTTATTTTTAATGTCAAATTCACACTTACTACACAATACAAAAAGACAATACTAAAAACATCTTTAATGCAATGAATGCAATTTTTATGTTTTAAAATAAAATATTTAAATAATCAGTCAATTGCTTATGATCTTTTCAAATATTCTTTTATTTACAGAATGTATTTCAAATACATTTGTTGTATAATTCGTATAGACGAGAAAAAATTTTTGTTTAAAATCAACACAATCTAGGTGTTAGAACCGTCTAGAAACACAATAGTTTTGTTGATTATCCTCACACACAAATATGTTGAACTGCACAAAATCTGTGTTTACTAAACTATTATTTAAGTTTTAATACAGACATAAGGTAAAAAAAAAGAAATATTCAATGGCTTATAAGAAAAATTATTTAACTTCAATATTTTAAATATCTGTCAAGTACCAATATTCTCATGATGCACACTATAGCGATATGTTATGGTCCCATTAAATATATAAATATATAAATTCCAAATTTTATTTGATGAATGAACAACCAATGTTATTATTTTCAATTTTATAGATTTTATAGTAAATAAAAAAACTTCGATAGTCATCGTGATGGCGTTCAAATTGATTGCGCGATTGAAACCATAAAGAATGATTTCTTACATTCTGCGATAGAAAATATAAATGATGTTAATTAAATATTTACGCAAATGTCATTAGTTGATTTAGTAATCAAAAGATTACTTAGCAAATCGATGATTAAATATATCGCAAATCACTTGTCGTCCGTGGCTATTGTAAATAGATATTGGATAATCTATTGCTATTTTTTAGTTATTTAACCATTATAAATAATTATATAATTTTTTATGTTAAAAATTTAATAACAAAAGAAAAACGACAAATTAACGCACAAAAATGTATGCACAAGTTTTTGACACTGGCTGTGGATTCAGGACAATCATTGAAAATTACTGGCAAATAAACTGTTAGTAAGAAGAAAAATCTGGCAGAGTTGCTCTGACAACACTGGTATTATTCAAAATAGAAGCTTTATCTTGGTCATATTTGAATAATATTTGGTTTTTTAATTCCTTGAATTGTCATAAGCAGCCAGGTTTTGAATTTTTTAGAAGTGTATTTATCAATGACTTGATATGATGACTTGAGGGGCACCGGGATTATTAGTTCATTAATACATTTTCTACATTATTTTTATCAATTTTGTAACTTCTGTTTGCTGGCATTTTTGTTAAAATTATACAACTGATTATTACTTAATACAATTTGTTTAGTTTTTAATAACTAATAAAATAGGAAGATCATAATATCATTTGTAATTTTTATTTGGTTATTTTGCAATAATTATTTTTAATTACAATCCATAAACTGTAATTTAGGACAATAATTATTTGTATTCTTTATAAATATTTACAATATTGTTCTGGATTTTTCGATGCCTGTAGGTATATGAGCACATATTTAATTATAAAGGTAATAATAAGGTTAATTTTTTTAATTCAAGATAAAAAATTTCTTTCATTTATTTTTATTTTATTATTATTTTTTTTTTTTTTTTTTGGGAACTTGAAAAGTTTTGCTGGATTAATATTAAAAATTTACAAAAAAATTTGTTAAATATTTTATACAAGATTTATGATGTGTTTTTACCCGGGTTAATTTTAGTTATCACATTATACTTTTATTAGTGAGTCAATTTAAATCTTTGCAATTTTAAAACATATTTTGCTGCACATGTTTTCACAAAAATTTTATTAATTATTAAAACATTATTAATAGTTAGTATCTTACGTTACGTTACGAATCTTCAAAGAAGAAATATTGGTTTTACTTTAATATATTGGGTTTGTGATTACATAAGTTATTTATTTATAAGCTATTAAATTAAATATTTTTTTTTTCAAAATGAGTTAAATGGATCAGTTGCAAGTGACTCTTGGTCTCAGCTGACGACAGTGTTGATGGACTTTCTTATGCACTAATCAATTTTTCAATTAGTTCTCTAGAGTACAAGTTACTTATTAATAAAAAATTTCTATCTGTTCGGCTAACGAATCTCTAAATAATTACATATAAAATTACAGTTTTTCAAAATGCATTAACTTTATAATAGTTTAGTGAATCGGTTTGTAATTCATTCAGACGATTAAGAATGGAATAATAAACATTCTCCTAAACGGAATTATATAAATTAACTAGTTTTAATTATTAACATTATAAATAACATAATAAATATTCATTATTATCAAGAAATGTACGCTAAATAATATGTAGATATATTAATCAATTTTACAGTTGGAATTGTAAGAATTTATACAGTTTAGGAAAAAAAAAATGTTTTTAAATAATTGATATAAGGAAATAATTTTTGTATTTTTCTCTCTCTAAAACCTAGGTTATGCATGTAAAGTACAACCGACTGATTTGGCTTAATTTCTTACAAAAATTTCCTTTGTCGCCTGAATTACGCTATGTCAGTTTGATATCTCTCTTGACGAAAAATAAAAACAAAATATAGACGAAAATAAAAACAATTGTACATTATTTTTGGGAATACTTTTATTGAAACTAAAAAAAAAAAACATGCATTATTTGGTACTCCTTACAATGTAGGCAATATAAACAAGGAAGTAACGAATAATATTGAATTTATTGAAAAAAATGATTGCTATAGGTACATGAATTTATTTGTAAATTATGTATAATAAAATATGTTCAATTACTTTCTCATCAAGTAACTTCAAACCAATCGACTGAAAATTAAGTAAATAAAGAAATACAAGCAGTTTATAAGTACGAGTAATTACTGTGACATAATTTTAAGAAGGTAAATTTGTTATTTTATTAAAAAAATTGTATGCTAAAACCAAAATAAAGAAATTATTAAAAATTAATATAGATATTATGTCAGTATAGTTTGTTTCTACGTGTGTGGTTTTCGAAATCTCTATAAAATCCAAACTGTAACCATTGATAATAATGAACCACTTCAAAAAATAAGTTAATTTCTGGGTATTCATTTTAAGCATGTTCAAATTTTTCATTGCGTGTGCGGTCTACTCATATGCAAGGTGATGCTTCCACTCTTTTGTGGGACGGAATACACATATTCCAAGCCTTCCAGAGTTGCTTGAAGTTAGTAGAGCGGTAAAATAAACAGATTTTCAATCTTCTCAAAACTGTACTGTGTTTAAGATGGTTCGGTGTTAATGGGAATAGGCATAAAAAATACCTTTTTTCCCTTTTATCATTGTAATTGTTATTCTGTCAATATAACTCTGATAATAAACTGTAACGACAGGCCAAATATAAATTATCAATGTTGTTAGTTGGTGATCTGTGTTCAATAACAATGAACAATACTGACTTTTAAGTTAGTTTTTTAAATTTATTTATTGCCTTCCTCTCTATAATTGAAAAACAATATTTGGTTTCCAAAATTTCAAAATCTTTTGATTATTTATTTAGTGAAGTATCCGTCTGAGTACAAGCCAATTTAATTTTTTTTAAATTATACTTACTTAGATGCGTTATGAAAAAATGATGAGAGTGAAATTTTATGCGTGCGCATCATAGTCACACAAAATTCACAGGTTGAAGCTGTTGTTATGGTTTATGTTTCACTAAATATAAATATATATTTATTTATTTATTTATTTATTTATTTATTTATTTATTTATTTATTTATTTATTTATTTATTTATTTATTTATTTAATTTTTCAAAATTTAAAATGAGCTTTATTGACTGTGTTGACTATCCTTCTCCAGTCCTTTTATTATTTTATTGTAATAAATCATTTGTATGCAATTCAAAATTGTTTTTTAATGATGCTAGAGAAGTATAACTTCTGACGCGCGTAGATAAGTACACGCACCCATTTTTTTTTCATATTTCAATTATGTATTTCCGGGAGTTTTGCTGGAAGATGAAAGACATTTTCAAAAAACAAAAATGTGTATTCAATTTATTAAAATTTTCAATTCTAAAAGTTTGCCACTATTACAACGTTTCTCTTAGCATTTTTTTTAAATTTTTTATGTCTTCATTCATTACCGTTATCTTTTTCGTTAGTTCAAACAATCATAATCAATCATATATCGAGTATCAAAACAAATGACTCTATTAGTTGTTATCTTCACTTGTTAATTTTTTTTTGAAGTTTTATTATTGTCACAAGAAATTAAGAAAATTCTAAAATTGTTGAACTGTATCCATAGCATAAGTCTGATAAAATGACTTGACTTAATTATTTTCGATTCACCTATCGAATTGCTATCGGAATATATTTTTGTATAGCGAGTCGTAACAAAAACAAATGATCGAAAATAATTTTATATCATGGGTTTTTAAATATTTTAACAGCTTTTTCTGTTGTTTATTAATTTTATTTTATAAATGATTTTTACCTTCTATGGAATTCCTTTTATGGAATCTAGGAACCGTGACTATCGTTTTGCAATCACATTATCCAAATATATTTATAAAAAACTCAAGGCTGTTTGTTAAAAATTTTAGACAGTATTTTGGATAGTTCAATGTTTATTTTAGTAGAATTCAATATTGACTTGAAAGGTTTGTAAACTTAACAAATAACCTAAAAAGTTACAAAAATTTTGTTTGAAGAATGAATAAAATGTTTTTATATCTATTGGTAAGTTCTATTTTGTTTGTAAAATCATCTATTTTTATGGTTTAATTATTTTTTAATTAACAATATGATAAATGATGTTTAAAAATAATATTTTAATGATTTATAATTCTTGAACATTAAAAATAGAATAATTTTCAAAGATTCACAATATTATTATGTATTTTTAAATAGTAAAATTAAGAAATCAATTTACTACTGTGAATAATTAATGATAACTATAATTATAAATAATGTATTACCATAAAAGAATGGTGTCATATATTCATAACGTAGAATAGTTTTTCACACAAAATCCTTAAAAGGAAGCTACAAGATTATTTGTTACTTGTAACATACGGTGGTAATATAAAAGTTATGTAAAATAAAGTTTAAAATTTAACACGTGCGCTTAAACTGACATTCAAGGAAATCAGTTCGCTTACCAAATATCTATACAAGGTCAAAATATTTGATAACCAGTGGACATTGAAACGTGGATTTTATTCTGCGATTTTATAAACGCACGTTTTATAACTAATATTTAAAGTTTTCAAATATTTTTACTTTTATAGAATTTCGATACTGTTAATTACATTTGGTTTAATTTATATTTCATACGGTTTTACAAAAAAAAAAAAAGTGAATGTCATTATATTCTAAGTTAAAGCAGAATTTTTCCAACCTTTTTAATATTTAGTTTTAATATCTTTTAAAGCTTCATCATTAACATAGATTTTGAACGAAACATTTATAATATCAAAGTAAATTTTATGAATACTGGAATATTATAAATGTTTATATTTGAATTCCTTTAGTGTTTTGTGATATCCGAAGTTTTAAGATAGCCAATAAATCTGAATTAAATTGCTTTGAAAGTTTAAATATAAAGTTGAAATTTCTGGTGCAGTTAAATTATATTATAATGAATACATAAAAATAGACAGTTTGTAAGTTACCACTTCACTTGCATTGATGTCCTTAAATGAGTGTAAAAAATCTTTGAATTATTTATATAAAGGAAAAATCAATAATATTTAAATCTAAGATAAAGCAGACTATGCAAAATTGGTGTGCCCTTAACTTTGATGATATATAAGCTTTTTGTAGGTAGGTTCCCGCATCAATTTTTACAAAGAGGTCTTATTTCTATAATTGCTTAATAAATGGAAAAATCCACCACTTAGTAACATTCACTCCCTATTCCAAACCAAATTTATGTAACTAACATTAATAAACCGCCCCAAAAATTCTAAATGAACACTAAAAAGCAATAAATAATAATAACAAAAAAAAAAATTAGATTTTAATAAAAGACTCAAAAGTAAAAAATAATTAAATTTAATAAATACTTCAAATAAATTTCTTTGCGACCTTGCAAAGTCGGTAAACGAATCAATATCATGCCCGCAATAGCAATAGCGCGTACTTCGAATGGTAATTGGTTAAAAGGAAAGTATTTATTTAATTTAAAATTAATTTTTACTTACAAGTCTAGTTTTTTTAAGTCGGTTTTTTTTTTATTTAATTTGTATTTTTCACTGAGAAGTAAAAATAATTTTTGGAAAATTTCATCCACTTCATAAAAACGTCTAAAAATTAGACTGTTATACATTGGTATGCATAAAATTATAAAATAAATTATTTTAAAGCTACCTTTTGAAGCAAACGTAAAGAAATCCATTTCTAACTACGAATGTAATGGCAGGTTTCACATTGTATTTTAAAAGTTATTCACAAAAAAATTTTACGTAAGGCAACTAATTTTAACCTAAAATTATTATTATTGTTATTTTTTCTTTTTTGTGAATTTTTGTCGGAAAAGTAGATGAAATTAATCGAATCTAGAATTTAGAATCATTTTATTTTTCTTAACTATAAAGCTGATTTAATAAAAAATAACACTACCAAATAATGTTAATTTTCAGTTGTCAATATTGCTTCTAACGAAGTATAATATATCGGGTTTCCCACAAAATAAGGAAGTTTCTGTATTAAGAAATGAAAATGAAAACAAAGGAAATGGAATTCATAAATTATTTTATGAATTATCAGATGGAACACGTGTTGAAAGTCATGGTGAATTGGATGAAAATAATTATAATATTGTACACGGCTCATATGAATTTCAAGAAAACGATAAAGCACATTTTGTATCCTATGTGGCTGATAAAAATGGATATCAACCGAAAGTTAAATATCCATTTACAGCAACAAATGCATATGAAAATATATTTCAATATGAGACAAATACTTTGAATCCATTCTTAAGAACTATTCCACCCATAGATTTAGATTCACGAATTTTAGGTATAATAGTTAAAAAAACACCAACTGGTCGAAAATAATTTTTATAAGAAATGTATTGTACTTCAACTAATTAAAATAATTTTATTTAAACTGAATTAAGAGATTTTATTTGTAGAGACGCCCTCAAATTAACCGAAATCTACATTTTCAGTGGGAAGAAAACGAAAGTGACATTTTTAAACAAGCAAAAGAAATGAGGTTAGAGACGAAAAAAAGCAAGAATTTTCTAAAGAATGACTTTTTTTTATATAATGATACATTTATGGTGTAGAGACATAGCCAGCTGTCAGTCAGTCAGATTCATTAATGTTTGCCAGGGAGCGAGAATTAAACTTAAGGTTATAAAAAAATTCGGGAATCCTGAAAAATCATTTGACCAGTGAGTCAGATTAAGCTAAAGTAGGTTGATTACGTGCTAAATAATGTACATTCTACTAATTTGACGATTGGAGCGTAACGCAAGTGTAGTGGCCCTTCCATTCCCTTGCGCCACCATCAAATCGTCAGATTAGTAAAACGTACTTTGCAGCACATAATCAACCTATCATAACTTAAACTGACGCGCTCGATTAAATCCAACTTTCAATTTGTTCGTTTTAATATTCCGATCGGCTACTCTAGACCACCATATAGAGAGTTAAGATTTGGTGGGAGTTCTCAATAAGAGGTTAGATATCTTCCATATTTTATTCTGACGCGCTTAAGTAAATCCAAAAATCCCAGCTTGGACTCTCCTACCATTAATTAAACGTTTCCTAAGGAGGTGGCATAATTTTTATAAAAAACTAAAGGCTCATTTTGGTGCGTAAGACCAGTTAAAACTGTAATTGAGCTTATCAATCTTAAAGTACACTAAGTACGTACAACTCTTAACATACTTATGTCTCCTGCAAGCTATTTTATAATATAAGGTCTTGAATGTTAATTACGTCTTAAATGGTGAATTTTAGCAAAGTACATACTTTTTGTGATTATTTAACTTAATATGATACCTTAAAAATTCATCAAAAAGTTCAACTTTTCTTCTTCGCTTTTTATGGATCTTCTAGGATAATTTTTGAAATATTGTAAAAAACAACAAAACAATTTTTGAAAAAATTCATCGTTTAGAAAAAGGATTGAAAAGTATATAACACTTGATTAATTTGAACACTTATATTAATATATTACTAGCATTTTTGTTTAGCTTCTAGTTTCTACATAAATGGTTTTTTACGACTTTAAAGATATACCCCCCCCCCCGTTAAATGCTATCGAATCATACTGACTACCAGGAGGCTATTATTCTACACTATAAATGTCTAATAATATAAAAAATAAGCCTTAAGAAAAAGAAAAGAGAGTAATTCAGAAAAAAATTATCTCCTAGATTATTACAAATAACAATGAAATTGGAAACTTAATTAATCAAACTATTTTTTAGAGCGAATTATTTTTCTTGGTTTGCCCGCAAAGCGCAGGTGACAATTATTTATTAATCTATTGATATAAAATTTTTTGCTAAAATGCAATCATTAATTCTTAAATTCAAACTCGATTCTTACATGATCTGATAAAGCTTATACCATAAAACAGTAAGGTAGATCCAGACTGCAATGTCAAGTAAGGTTGGTTCTCCATCCGAATTAGCTTGGTATAATATTTTTGCGTATGAAGAATTGTAAATAATATTTTAATATTTTATTAAAATATGATTGTCATAAGAGTGATGATCAACATTTATCAACTATTAAATTACTCGAACAGATATTTCTACTCCAAAATACCGTGTTTACACTGAAAATGGTTCAAAGTGGTAACAGTATTACCATCATAATAATATAGCTCTATCAATTGCACAAGCCTGCGTAAATTGATTGCCAGGTGGTAGTCTTGGTTTTTTTAATTTTTGATTGAAACTTGACAAAACAGTCCAAAATATTTACGTAAGAGATGCAAATTCTTTAACACTCTAAAATACTTTATACTTGAACACTTTTCTGGATACTAAGAAACAAATAATATGATTTTTTTTATATGCCATTTAAGAATCTTAATAAAAATCGATAAAATATTTGATTAAAAACCGTACACATGTTTTAGAACGAGAACTAATTTATTATTTTTATATAATATACAATGCAAAAGACTGCAGTTTATAAACGAGATTGGTTGGGAAGGGGTTGAGAAGATAATTTAGAGTTCACAAGTGCAAGTCATTATTTTCAATGAAAAAAAGCTGGCTATTTAACCAATAATTAAATTGAAGGCCAAAATGAATTTTTATGAATGTATGGTTTTATTATATCATTTTAAATTCAAATTATAGTATCCATATAATTATTTTGGTTTTATTTCTGGGAAATATATTTTATTTACCTTCATATGTTTACATCTTTGTGAGATCAATTGTATTTTTTTAATTTAAATATTTATCATATCTTCTCTATATATTACGATTGTTCAAAAATTATAAAAAAAATTATTAAAATTTTTAGTCTTTTTGCTATAAACAGTTTACAATTAGGGATTGCGTATCCTTTTATCGTTGTTCGATGTTACCCATTAAATGAAACCGTTCGACAGGCAAATAAATTCATAATTTTGAACGAAATGAATAAATGTTTTATATTTACTAAATAGATTGCAGGACAAAATTTTTTTAATATAAAATAAGGAATTACCATAAGGTGTATATATTTGTGTAACATCATGTTCACTGAATTGTTTTTATGCGAAAAGAAGTTATTCACGAATTTGTGTGGCACGTACCAATTTTATTTCCATGAGGCTCTGTTAATAAGAAGAGTTTACCAAAATTTTAAAAAACCTTATTTTCATTCAATTGTAGTAAAGCAAAAAGTAATGTGGGAAAAAGGTACTTTAATTTTCACACCTCTTATCAAAAGTACATACAAGTAAATGAGAGTCAATGGGAGGTTTTTTAAGAATTTTTTTTTAATTCATAAATTTTAGTATATATACAAATAACGCTTAGGCCAATTCACAAAAAAAGATTAGAAAATAACATCTATATCACGAAGAAGAAATTGAAACAATGAAATACGTAAGTAAATATTTACTATTATTTAAAAATTTTTAATCGTATTCAGAACTGACAAATTGAGTACCGTTTTCTGGTGGCAAAAAATCAAACCAATAATAGTTTGTAATACTCCAATCACGCTGTTTACATTGATAGTGAAAAAATGAATATTTAGTACTGTTTCAGTGAAATTAATTAAATTCACAATTGTAAATTAAGATTATTTGGTAATTAATTAGAAATACCACAACAATAACTTTTCTTCGAAAAATCGATAGCTACAAATTAAATTATAAATATCCTTATCATAGTTTTATTATTACTAATTAATTTGTATCTCAACAATATATAACTTTAATAAAACATGTGTTCCAATTTTATATGTGCTTAATATAAAAATTTTAGTTGGAATTGTGGCGAATATAAACAGTTTATATACACAATGTTTCAAAAAAAGATTTTTTGTTTTAAAACCAGAAACATTTTTTATCTATGAATTTTTCTTCTATTTTTTGTGGTTTGAAAATGAAGTCATTGATCTCTTGGACCCAATTATGAACCGATTTTGCTCAATTACGAACTTAAACTGACTTTTTAAAATTAAAATTCGTCACTTAAATTTCAGTTTGCTATCTACGAACAGATGCCTAATACCGATATTTTGTTCATAGCTTTTTTATATTAAAGTTAATATAGTATGATATATTATATATTTCGAGTACAAAAATTATATTTTCAAAAAAACAGGTTGTTTTTGTGGCCCTTTACACCTGTAAGAAGATAACACGGCCATATTTATATTTTTATTTTGTACGCCAAGTAGTAATGTATTGATTAATGTAGAATCTGAGGAAAATAATTATTGATTTTTTCAGGACCACATAGCAAGAGTCAAGTGCCACTAAAACAACCTACATTTTTGAAATTACCCTTTTTAATGTTAACTAACTGTAAACAAATCTCAAAATGTTCAAAATTTCTTTTTTGAAACTAAAAGAAATTTAATTTTCAAACTATCTGGCCAACTATGAGTATCTTTGAAATGTTATGGCTTATTGATTAATTAATTCTAAATTAAAATGATATTAATAAATTTCAAAATGCTTCTAAAATATTTTTTAATAAAGAAAAAAAAATTCCTACTAAAAAAAAACGTATGTTTGGCAAAGCTCCACTATACCTTAGTCAGGTTTTCGATTTTATGGTTATAAAAATTTCCATGCTGGCTCAAATGACTACACAAAACTTTTATCAGTTTTTCAAACATTTAAAGAATGAACTAACTTAATGTGACAAAATTTTGCTGAAATTCAATCGAATTTTTATTTTTTAAACGGAATCCTTCTACACAAGATTTGTTTCAGTATTCAATATTAAAAGAAAATTCATCTAATAGACTTATTTTTATGTTTTAGTCACTAATTTTATTGATTGCACTGTGTGTAATAGTATGTGCGAGACCAGCGGAGAAGGATGCAGATTCACAAAAGAGTGAGGAAAATGAACAAAAATCCAAGGGAGAACCAACTGACAAAAATGGAAAATCTGACGACGATTCTAAAGAAAAACATCGTCCCAAAATATTTGAATTTATAACAGGTCCTGCTGCTCCAATATTTGATGCTTTCAAAGAAAGAATTAAAGAAAGAAGAGAACATGAGCATTCATCTTCTTCCTAATTGTTAAGATTTGTTATTTATTGATTAAATAATTGGTGGCTGAAGCTATTAGTTTCAAATATTGTATCAAATTTGTATATAAATATTATACATACGAGCAGTTATTATTTCAATAAAATATTCTAATTTTATGCTATTTTGAATATTTGAAAATAATTTATTTTATACTATAAAGCTATGAGGCAAAAAATATAATTTTCTTACTAGTATACGAGTAAATATTTGCGCTCAGGCTATAATATATATTTCCACACAATTGTTATTAATGTCTCGAAAAATTTGGATTATGTAAAATATTCATACCTATCGAATAACGACCAAAGGTTTTTTCTCTTCAAACACTTAGTCAGTGAAGTTTCGCAGTGTATGAAAAAACTTCGACGAGCTATTTAAAAAAATATATTCAAGAAAACGGCTAGGTCATAAAATTCAAAATGACTAAGACTGTTTCACCAAAATTTAATAACCTCTCACCTGCTTTGGATTATTTTCTACTTTTACGCGAAATCACAAAATAGACAAAAACGTAATTTTATTAAGTAAGTTTCTTGCTTTCACTATCATCATGCTATTCGAATTGTGTATTATTTGAAAAGAAAGTAACGAATTACAAGCTGAAGTACAATTTTGTCTCTACCATAAACAATACGGTGAAGTTGACAAATTACGACATTAAAAGTTTGGTTTAAATTTTTATCTAATATTTATCTAATTTTATTAAAAAAAAAAAAAAATATTATTGCTTTGTATTTCATTCACATATTAAGAAGGACTAGCTTTTAATTGTAGAAGAAATGAGCATCTCAGATCTTATAGACTGAAAAAATCAGATTCTTCCTTTGCTAACCATCTACTAGAACAGAAACACAATCCAAATAGAAATTTAGAAATATTACACATTACAAACAAAGGGTGTAAGTTGGATGTTTTAGAGGCCCTAGAAATTTATAAACACAAAAAAGGACCCCAACCTATCCTAAACGAACAAACGGAAACCACGGTCTATTCAAAGCTATTTCCTCTACTAGAATAATTTTATTTTATTTAATTTTTTTGGACCCTGTGGGTGCAAAAGCCCTCCTATTATTAAAAATTTTTTTACAATCCTGACTCTTTTTAACCTTTTGTATAGTATTTAGTTAGATTTTTATTCTTAAATTTAAACTAAATAAAAATTAGTTTTTAAAAATAAAAATAAAAAAAAAAAAAAAAAAAATTTTATCACTAATGTTACTGTATATTGTTATTTTAATTTTGTACATAATTGTTTTTTTAATAAGTTAGAAAACACAAGGCCAGATGAATGATCATATAACTTATACAATAAACAACAAAATTGTTTTTAATAAATTTTTGCTATAAATACGACGAATCTATTGTACATAATCGCATTTGAATATGGAGTAACATCCGAAACATGTCGCGTAATTATTAATAAAAATAAAGTGGTTAAGCAAAATAATACAAAAATTGAAGTGTGTAAATAAATTTATTTATCCACCTAATACAATTAAATTATACTTTATTTTATGTGCTTAGTTTCTTGACTCCATTCTGTTCTTTAATTTACAATTGTGGGTTTTTTGATTTGATGTTTTTATTTAATTTAAAGTTTTTTTTTTTTTTTTTTATAAATTCATTGAATTTTACTTAACTTTTTTTAGTAATTTATTTTGTAAACTTCAAAAAAAATTAACTGATACGTTATTTCCAGTTAATAAATCATATTTTCAATATGAAAAGTAATAAGGAATTAAATATCTTACAATTTAATTACCTTATAATTATTACCTCTAAAAATTTTTTAGCGATTATTAAGGTATTTTATTATTTCATTTAAAAATTATTATTTATTGTACTTTCATATGATATACAAGTAACATGAAGCTATAGAATCGAGGATTATCACCACACTACACTGCTTAACTTATGAATGTTTCTTATAATACTACACTATTACCTCCGAAAACTCGCACATTTTCCATAATAAGGTTTGGTTTATCTCCATTGGTTTTAACTTGGAAGTATTTTGTGACATTGATCCTATTTGAAATTCTTACTTATCGCAAAACATAAAATTCTATGTTTCGATCGAGTCAATAATACTGTAACATTTAATAATTAATTAAACGTATGTAGTGCTCACATTGAGAGGTACGTGATGTAGCCTCGTAGAACGATACTGCTCCATGTATCACCTATGAACAGTTTCGTTATATAAGACGCAGTTTCTTCAGGTTGGTAGAGTCGCTGGTTGTTACTACAAGCATTGTACATACTTTTTCGAACATGTAGAGACCTAATGTCTAGCTTTTAATTAGATTGATGCCTTTTTTTATTTTATTTATTTATTTATTTATTTGAAGCCACTTTTCAAATTCTTAGGTCATATCCAACATCAGTGGTGAATCTTCGTTACCTTAGTGATCATTATCTGTAATTTATATTTTTCGCTTTGATCATTATATTTTTGTCAAGACCATTAGCTCTCCATGTTGAGAAATCTCGATAATTGTTCGTTAATTCCTTGCTATACGGACTGCATAAACTATGAAATTTGGACTATTATTAGAAATAAACAGACTTACCCATCCTCAGCCCTTACTTACATCCTCACCCTTTAATTTAAACTCTAGCCATACAAACTTAATAAAGACTTTGGAATAGTATTTTTGTTTTAATCCTTTTTTAATTATTCTTTATTTTACTTGAGTTTGGCCTTGTATATATTGACGTTTGTTTTTATTGCAATAAAAAGTAACACGATCGTTGATTAAATAACGTGTTTAAATAAATCGACGACGAGAAACTTTTTGAAAGCAATTCAAATTTTAATTAAATTTAATTCTGAAAATAACCACTTTAATGTCGAAATACACCTTTATCATACAAAAATGAATTTAGCTATTGGTATGGCTTAAAATTTATCTTTTACAATGTCTAATTATTGGTATTCCATACTATTTGGCACTGAGCCAGTGAATAAGATTGTTGTTAGGACCCGTAATTGATCATTGGTTAACTTTCTCCTTTTTTACTATTCAAGAACTGTAAAAGCCGATACACTCTTTTCAACTCCTTGGAGGTAAAATAAATGAGTTAGTAATCTGGTTTCCAATTAGAATTAATAATGCTATCACCTCCGCTTATACTGTTTTCCATTATGATATTCATAAATTCGGTAAGTGATTTAAAGTAAAACCAAATCTTTACTTTTTCTGGAATGAAATATTTTATAAATCCACTTAGCTCGCTTACTGGATATAAGCTTCCAACAAGTAGTAACATTGATCTATCTTTTGCAATCCTCAACAAGCATCCACCTTTATCATCATACTGCTCCTTTATCCTCATATAATACCCAGGTAACGGTCATCGTTGTCTATCGGTCGTCGTCCTGGGTTACATAAAGCCCTACCCAATTTCATTTTTTCTTTTAGAATAGATGGTTATATATTTTAAATTTTGATTCTGGCTCCGAGCACTATATTTCGCAAGTGCGAAATATTTGTTAAGCGGGTAATATCTAGCCAGGATTGAAAATATAAAAGTTATTTGTAACTCGTTTTTAAGTTGCCATGGTTCATATATTCTTTACAAACTCTATTCTTTACAAAAGATCGGACAACGAACAACACAACAGAGGATATCCTCGACGTGGAAGAAATTCGTAAAAAGCCATTGAATGTTAATATATTGAAAGAAATAATGCATGCAAGTGATTTGAGGGTTTCGTAACAAAATCATTTTTTATAATAAATTATTGTATATAAACAACTTAAAATCAATCATTTTCGATTAAAAGGAAAAGTAATAAACATCACGATTACATTCAGAGGAAAAATCAAACAATGAAATACGTAAGTAATTAACAATATTTTGGATAATTATATTGATTATTTTCAAAATTAATTCAGTTTTGTTTTAATGAAATCAATTTATGCTAACCAAGTGCTTTTTACTTTTAGACAATAATTTTATTAATTGCATTGTTTACAATCGCATTTGCAAGACCAGCAGAAGACTCAACAGATGCCCAAAAAAATGACAAAGAAGGAACCAAGTTGAATGATAAAATAAGTGATGAAATTAAAACTGAGAAATCTAGTGTTGAAGATGACAATGGAATAACTACAGAATTGATTCTAGTTGAAGATAGTGTTGTTCCAGATGAAGAGGAGCACCTTCAAGTACGAATATTAGGTGCTATTTCCAAATCTATTTAATGCATACAAAATGTAATTACTATTAATTTCAAGGACTTTTCTCGTAAATAATGTGTATTTTAAATTGTGATGTAGAACAGTGACAGATTTTACTTACTATTCTATCTTCCCTTGTGACGAAGAAATCTCTCACAAACTTGTGATATAAGCTACAATGTCAGTCTTGCAAAATATAAACTTTTTAAAAAAATTGTTAAATAAGACCGCCATTCAATATTGAACGTTTACTATGAAATTATATTCATATATTTTTCAACGATAAAAATGTGATATGTTATAATTTTGATAAATAAAATTTTACTGAAATATATTGTTTTATATGTATGTCACATTTCATCAAATACACAACAATTTAATCAAGAAAAAATATAAATATTTTATTTTTCTAATTAAATCTACTATTTTCTTTCCTGCTTTTTTCAGTAATTACGAAGTATATTATATTGTTCTTCTCACGTTTTCTATGACTTTAATTAATTAATGAAAAAATTAATGATTATGAGTATTGGAAATTTATTCTAAGTAACACATTATTATTTCATTTTTTTAAAAATAATAACATTAACTTATATCAAGGACGATAGTCAAAGTAAATTCTTAGAAACCAATCCTCGATGCATTTAATATTTGAAACCACCATACATTTTTCTACTCTCATCACAAAAACTACTAAAAGAGCCCCGTGACTTTGATAAAGGAAAGTTTAAGTTTAGTAGAAAGAAAACTTGAATTTTGGATGAAAATGAATTTTTTTTCTAATATTTTGTATACCTTATGAAGGTTTTTCGAAATAAGCTAACTAATTAAGATAATATTTGATATATCGATACCTTGAGCCATTCGAAAGAACGTCGTTTTAACTGTTTCTTTTATTAACCTAGACAGAGGCGACCCCAACACAGAAATTGTTTTTATTTTAAAATTTTTAATTACAAACAAAAATCTTAAATTATAATTTATGATCGTGCCAGTAGCCAATTTCAAATGTTTGGATTTTAATGGAAGTGCTTTTTACTAGTTTGTACTTTTTTCAGTTTTTAAAAACCGCTCATATTCTATGAGGAAAACGAGTAAGCGGAGGCGATGAATTGATTAAGAAACAATATTGGAATTCTCGATAGGAAAAATACAATATTTGTAAAGAAATTGGGCATGTTTTTTTTTTTTTTTTAAATTTTGATAGCTACGGAATTTCTATTGAAAATATTAAAATTATGCTCTATGAAGAGGGTAGAAAACAGCTTAAACAAAATAAAATTTATACCTGGTTCAACATATTGATTTTTATATATGAATCTAACATAGTGGAATTTACATATGAATATTTATATTTATAATAAATGAATATTAATATTAATAATTATTTATGAATTGTAATATTCAAATCATAAATAAGAAAACGTATGGCGACCCCGAAATAAATTTTGATTATCCTTTACAAAAGGTCACGTATTACATAATTTGGATAGTGTCATTTTAGAACAGGACAGTGTTGGCGACAAATAAGGTTTTGTATTTGTTAACTGTATTGAGCTACACCATAAACTCTTGTATCACTGTGGCTTTCGTTCATGAAGTCATCTAGGGTCTAATTATTTCACAATTTTTAGCAGCTTTTGGAATAAAACCACATTGTGATTGGTATAGAAAATATAAAAATATATAGAAATACTTTCAAGAAGAACAATGGGGGAACTATTGTGAGAGACGGCAAGAGAGACAAGAGAGTTGAGAGATGGATACAAATAACTATTTGAATTATTCGCACCCATGCATTATTTTAAATAACAAATGACATGATAAAACTATAGTTCATTTTATAATTCAATTTAAAGACGTCATGACTGTGAAACGTTAAAAATTTAAATATTTCATTTTAAGGAAATTTAGTACAATTTATAAAATTCTAATTACCATATAAATACCTATCAGGAGATTAGGAAAAGTTTTACATAAACGTAAGAGAATAAGTCTCACTACTCTGCAGCTAAATTTTTATGCTTACTAATGTAAACCGGAAAAAATTACATATAAGTATAAGCGGAATTTTAGTTCATTTGGGTTTATTTATATGCACAAATCGATTTGTAAAAATTATATATATTCTTACTTAATTTATTTTAATTTAATACTGCTAATAAGGATTCGAAACCTAATAAAATTATAAATATATTCATCTAATGATATTCACACTATATTAAATGTCTTAAAATATATTGAAACTAATAACCTATAAATAATTAATAACATAATTAATTGTTATTAATAAATAATACAACCTATAACTAAGAAAAACTCTTAAAAAGTAATACATGTACATAAAATAAATAAAATATAATATAAAAAACATATAATTATCACAACTATATAGATCGTGTTAAATCCATCATTAATACTCATCTTTTTGAGAGTCAAGAATGAATCATTTAAAAAAAATCGAAAAAACTGTCTTTAGTTTCAAACATACCTGTACAGTTTTATCCTTTGCTATCATTTCACCAGTACCCACTCCACAAATTTTTCATAGAAGATAATACAATAGTAAATTTTTTTTGGACAAAAATCTAATATATAAACTAAAATTAAAGATTTGATAATATGCAATTAATTAGAAGTTACTAGTCATTGAAATCCGAAAAATTTAACAATGAAACTATATGTAAGTTATATTTTAATTACCAATTTACTTACGCTACTAATAAAAAAATTGCTTCATAATTTATATTTAATCACATAAATCATTTTATAAATAAATTTTCCACTCGCCTAGAAAATGTGTTAGAATTATCCACAAAGTTCCTTTAATATATTCAAGTATTTTTTCTTTTCTATTTATATTTCCTCATTATTTCATTGTATTTAAAATTTTGATTCGAGTTTACTAAACTTTTACATAGAAAATAAGTTTAGTATTAAAATATTTTATTACAAATAATTGGAAATTGCTTAAGATGCTTACAGTTTTATAATAAGCAAAATCATAGACTACAAATTTTACTGAATTTCAATATTTTATCCACATTCTATGCCACAAAGTGAATAAACTTCCTATTAATTCTTATTCATTATGTCGATTTAACTTACTACCAGTTGGACCTTCAAGAATATTTAAGACTATGTGGCAATTATCTAAGAATTCGAGCTCTTGGGCGATTTGAGTTACGATATTTCTGTAATGATATAATTTTTTTCATCGACTAATCATATAGTAAGCAAAAAAGTGTAGAAGCAATGTCCTGGTAGAAATCAACCCACACGACATCAACTTTTATACATTTGAAACAGGTGAGAAACAGTCGACTTGAGTCAAAAGGGTAATAATTATAAAAAAATGTAAAATAAAAATTGAAAATCCTAAAATTTTACATCAAAAACGTTATCTTTTTGAAATATTATTAAAAATAAAAAAGGACAAAGAATCTTTGTTCTGTAACATTTTAGGCTCTACAACTTTAATTTAAACTTTTCTTAGAACCCTTTTGACCAAACACAACACTCACTCCATTCAAATGTATAAAAGCTGATGACGGTTTATTCTTTCTAGAACATGGTTTCTGTATCTCATTAAAACCTCATAGAAAAACCGTCAAATCACCCATGAGCTCTCAGTTACTTATAATGCGTGTTCGAATGACGCATCGGTAAATAGTAATTGTAGAAAGTGATTTAATCTTAATGCATTATTAACACATGCTGTAAAAATTTGAAGACAATTTACCGTATCCAACGTGAGATAATTGAACTTAAAAATCACATTTTTTTTACATGTAGCATGGGAAAAAATGATGGATTTGTTTATCTTTTTCTTAGAGATAAAAATTAGTATTTGTTAGAAGAAATAGTTCTGAGTAACAAAAAAAAAAAAATTAATTGTCCACGTCGTTTAGATAAACAATTAAAATAACTTTACATTTAAAAGATTATTTCGATGTAATCCGTGAATATAATCCATACCATTTTTACTATTATTGTAGCGGAGCAACTACCTTAACTTTTCTTCAACTTCTTTTACTAAGGCATGTTATATGTCTTATTCATTTAGACAGACCATGTTTTTTTTTAACTTTTTGATTTGTACATCTTCTTTAATTTTTTTCGACATTTTTCAGATTATTGGGATACTATTGGCATTTATTGCATTGACGTGTGCCGCTTCACCTTCAGAAGTCAACGTGGTCAAAGAAAGAAATAGACATAATGTTGCTGATGCAGATTATCACTTTCACTATAGGCTAGATGACGGACGATACGTAAAAGAAACTATAACATTAGAAGATGCCGGTGGTGAAGCTCCATCAATAAGAACTACCGGACAATTTACATATTTTGTAGATGGTGTAGAATATACTGTAAGATATACAGCGGATTCAACTGGATTCCATCCCGAGGGTGATCATCTTCCACGAGCTCCTGATGCCCCAGAAGAGGATTTGAGAGTTAGACCTAGAATTTTAGGTGCTATTTCAAAGGCTGTTTAATAAACTATATATTATAATAATTGTTTTTGATAATTAAAGTTTTGTTATGGAAAACTGATTGTCTGAGTTTTATTTGCATAATTAAAAATAATTATAGACCATCTACAACAGGCGCCAATATATATTACACGTCAATTTATGGAATCATCCTTTTTTGCATTTGATTTGAGTTTTTATTTATTTCCGAAAATTTCTATAATATTCTCATTTAATTTTGAAAAAAATTATTTCTTAGAAATAACTATAATATGTTTGACCCAATCAATTCAATAAGCTGGAAGTATATGTTATCCAAAAATAAGAGTTAAAGACTTTTTTTTCATTCTATCATATAGGTAGAATGAAAGAACAAAGAGGTATCTAGTATAAAACTTGAATATTTCTTCAGGTATTAAAATACTAATATCGATCTCCACTTATTCTTAATTAAATAGTTCGAGTATTATTATTAATAAAAGAGATGTATTTTTTTATTTACCTTGAAAAATCTCGAAATATTAAAGAGTGGTACTTAATTATTCAATTTCTTTGTTAGAATAACAAAATATATTTGTATTAAGCTTCTTGAATCTTAAAGCAAAACAATCAAACAAACATATTTTTCTTAAGTGAGAAGTTATTAATAATGCTTAATTATTCAATAAACAGGTAAATGGTTTTTATGACAGAGAGTGTAAAAAAACTTATGTCCCCAATTTATGTTATGCATTACTGGTCAAAATAGATTTGTTTGAGTGAAAAGATAAATCCTGATATAAAGGTCATTTTTAATTTTGTAAGTGTTTAATTATTGTAGAACAAGACAATATTGGCTTATTGAAATACTATCATTTTTGCAATGTTTTATTAAGTTTATCCAGTCTGGTTGTCTGTGTGGATGTAATCAAAATTTAAAATTAAAATGTAACGTACTTCTTAGTGAATGATTGAGTTGAAATTGGGATAACAAATGTAGATTTGATGACAATAGATTATTAGTTACTTCTTGCGGTTCCACCATATTTGGATAAAAGCGGCTTTTTAATTGAATTCAATAAAGAAACAGATTAAATGTTCGCCTATATGTATTTTTTTTAAAAGATATAACTACCTTAAAAATTTTAAGGGATTGAATGCCACTCAAATGCTCAAAAATACACTGAGAAAAAAAGAGCTTAAAAGTAAAAACTAATTATACATTTGTTATAGATATTTTAAGTTAAATATAGACAAATTTAAACAAAATTTTGTTGGGATGGATTTATTTTAGCCATAGAACCATTTTCACTATGCCTCTATCAGACAGTGAAATCTCAGGAAAACCGTCTTCAAACAACAAACGTGATTAATATGTCTCCTCTTGGTAGTTCAAATGAATTGAAACACATCATATGTGACGCGAAATAAAATAGTAAATTCATCACAAAATTTTTTTATGAGCCAGCGATGGAGTATCAACTTTACAACAATCGTTATGAGCACACCTATAAATAAATGTAGACATATTTGTATTAGTGTGTACATATATGAATGAATGCATCTGTACATCTGTGTATAATACAATAAACAATAATATTAACCTCATGACAAAAAGTGCTCTAGCATTTTTTTACACCACTGAGAACTTTTGTCCCAAATTTGGGATATTATAAGGAGATAATATTTTTAATATGTCATCTGTTTTTTGTTTTTGCAAGTCTTACATTGAATCTGAACCATTATTGATAATAAAATAACAAAAAGTTTAAAGTATGGAGCAAATTCTGAAACCATGGTTGAAAAAAAAAAAACTATTCATTGCAATCCACCAGAACAGTTTTATTCTGTACTATCATTTGATTAATAAAAGGAATACCCACTCAACTGGTTTTTATTGAAGATGGTACTCTTTGTCAGTATATTTTTTATAATCAAAAATCTATTATATAAGGAAAAATAATACGCTTGCTGGTATGTAAATTATTAATAAGATCCGAAAAAACTTAACAATGAAGCTATATGTAAGTTATGTTTAAATTTACAATTAACTTATTAATTATTCAAATATTAGAGTAATTATCGAAAATTTGTTTTTAATCAAGTGTGTGTGTCAAAATCGATGAGGTTTAATTCTCGTTCAAATGTACATTCGGTTCATTCGAATTTTTATGTCATATCGAGAATGATGACGCAAAAAATATCAGAAAGATATACAATGAATAATAGCAACATTATTTTTTAATAATAGAATATCGCGGTAGAAAAAGTCAATAATCCAGTGAGTTAAAATAATATATAAAAGAAATGATAATAATAATAAAAAGAGTGAATTGTTTAGATACTCCACACATAGTTCAGTATCAAAGTTGGAGTTATTTTTAATCATTAGCGATCATAAAATACTGGAATTATATATGTGTTTCTTTGTTAAATTTGAGCTAAAACTCTGGTGAATTTAAATATTTTACGAATAAATGTTTCAAACAAAAGTTCTATCGGTCGACAGTTGAGTTATAGATCTATCAGACCAACCAATTTTGGTCAATCATGAATCGGATCTCATTTCTTATGTCTATCAAAATTTCAGCTAGCTATCATTTTTTTCGTTTTTGAGTGAACTTTATAACAAACAGAATGAAAGACATACGGGAAGGCGCTAATTAGGAGATTCTATGAACACTTATACTATAATATTGTTTGTGCGGTCAACTTTTTTATCGTTACAAACTTTAGATTATATTTAATATACCATTATATATACTGTTTATGACTATTACAAGTGAATATAACACCAAACATATTTAATTGTTTAAATATCTTACACTATACCTTAAACGTAACATTCTGTGTATCGAATTGATATTACAAAATATGTTAAATTTGTAAAATAAAAATAATCACCGGGTTTTATTTTCGTTTTTATTTCTACGGCACCATGTTGACATAAGTTGGTAATACTCCACAAGCATAATCAGTTATTTCGTGCGTGTCGATGCATCTGAAATAATCAATTATTCTGCTATTGTAAGTGAAAATAAGTAGTAAGTGAAAACGGTGTTTGAATTCATAAAATTAGAACCAAATTAGCATTATTATTCATACTAATGTTCACGATCTGACTGACATTATGGGAAAGACAGTATATTAAGAGGGGAACCGCAACAGCGTTCCTTGTTCCTCGAACATTTGGTGATACTCTCTTTTAAAACACTCCATTACCTGAAGGCAAAAATGCATTCTAGCAAAAGGAGACTAAACTATTATGGTGTTGCTGGAGCCGGTTACTTTGTTCTTTTCCAAGCGATGACAATTATTTTTATTTTTAGTGTTATCAATCAACCGCCTCCTTTATTTTAAATTATAGTTGAGTAAACTGCCGCTGCCTGGATTAGAGCCGACAACCTGCATTCTAAGTAGTCAAATGGGTGACGGTCTTGAAGTGTCTTTTGGTCACTGGGCTAGTAAATAATCGGGATGTTTGTTTTTTTAAATTTATTTTGCATCTCTATATTGTTAGTAATAATATATTGGTAACACTGAAACTTTTTAAAAACAAATTCGATATATTCTATAGTAGTAATAGATGATTCGTATTCATAGATAATTAATAATCATAAAATTATTTCAGAGTATTGCAATATTATTTGCATTCATTGCAATTACTTTCGCTAAGCCAGCTGCAGAAGTGGAAGTTATTAAAGAAGTAAACAGGCATAATGTCAATGATGCAGATTATCATTTTAATTACAAATTAAATGATGGAACACATTTTAAAGAAACTAGAAAACTAGAAGATGCGGGTGGAGAAGCTCCTTCAATTACAGTTAAAGGATTGTATTCATTTGTTGACAATGGTGTAGAATACACAGTACGATATACAGCAGATGCAACTGGATTCCATCCAGTAGGTGATCATCTTCCACGTGCTCCTGGTGCTTTAGAGGAAGACGACGAAATTGCACCACGAATTTTAGGTGCCATTTCTAAGGCTGTTTAATTAAATGTACCTATATTGTAAAAATTGTTATTAATTAATAAAATATTATTTAAAAAAAATTCTGGCCCTGATTTTATTTCAATAGTAGAGTCAAATTTGGCATCATTTCAATTTTATTAAACTATAGTCCAAAGCTGAAAAATTCATCATAAATTGCTTTCAAATTATTTTCTTGGATAAGCAATTCAAAATTCGCGACTCAACAAAATTATACAGATGGGTCCCGTTGATCCATACCACGTCTTTTAAATCGTAACAGATAGAGGAATAGTTTACTATACGACAAATAGTTTAATAAACAACTTTTTTCGAAACATTTTGCTTCAAATTCAGCAAAAGTGGTAAATACATGAATTACTAGTCAAAATATTTCGAATAAAAATAAATGGTTTTGTCTAAAATAGTATTGAATAAATCAATAATTTATATCACTTGAAAAAACCGTTTGAAAAGATGATTATTTAATCATTAAAATAAATATGGCGAAACTTATTTTTAATTTATTATTTATTTAAATAAAGTAAAATATTTTTTTTACTTATATTATCTTTATATTTATTCTCGACATATATATATATATATATATATATATATATATATATAGTTTTTGTTATAGTATATTAATTTTTGTCTAGTATGATGTAACGCTAGAAAATATGAACCGCATATACAAAATTTTGGTATAGTTGGTTATAGAATCACCTAATTATTCCATTTCCGTATGTCCGTCCATCTGTCTGTTTGTCCGTTTGTCTGATATCAAGATAACATAAAGACTGAGTTTAACTTCGTAATGAGCAAAATCGGTTATTGGGTCCAATGAGACCACGACCCAACTTTTGAACCATAAGATATAGAAGAAAATTTCAAAAACAAAAACTGTTTGATTTTAAAAAGAAACAACTTTTGTTTTAACCATTTTTTCGTAAAATATTTAGGTTCATCAGAATTTTAGCTCAAATGTATAAATGCTAATGAATAAAAATAGTTCAAATAAATCAGTTAATTATTATATTCACTTAGTAGAGTATTTAAACAACTAACTCAGTTAGCTGTTATATAATTAAATTTAAATGAAATATCGTATTATAAAATTACTATCATTTTTAATGATCCGAACTAAATTTCCAGCAATTAGGACTACCATAATGTCAAAATCCAAATTGATAATTATAACCTATGTAATTAAGCCTGCCAGTAATTTCGTTCAATATATCTGGCGGTTCTTACCTGTTAACATTTGATAAAATTCTTACTTTCGTCCTACCAACAGTATCGGAAGTTGTTTTCATCAAAGAAATTAATAAATATTTACAATACAGTAAATTCAAAAAACGATTTTAATTATAAACTAAATGAACGAACTCGTTTTAGAGAAACCAGAAGATTGAAAGATGGTGATGGAGAAGCCCCTTTAATTACAGTTAAATGATTAGATACGCTTGTTGAGGACGACGAAGAATACACCGCACGATGTATGGCTGATGCACATGGTTTCATTGCAAATCTTCCGCGTGCACCTAAACTTGAAGACGGCAACGTTGACCCTATATATTGGGTGATATTTGAAAACTTCTTTAATTCTAAAGTTTAAAATTTAAAATTTTTTTAAGTTAAGTTACATTAGTTAAATGTAAAATAATTTATCGAAGTATTAGTTTTTCTGGTGAACTTGTGCTACAAAATCAAAATTTCTAACGAATTGGGAATTTATTTGATTCGTACGATAGACCGATCAGCGGTAATTATTTATAAGTATTCTTAAATATTAAAGAATTTGTTTTCTATTCCAATTATGTAGGGCTTTCTAGAGTAAATATTTTCCGGAAAATAAATATTGAATTTCATTCTAAATCACATCATCGCTTTAACGCGGAAGTCAATACATTGATTAATCTGCCTTACGTCAAAAATCAAATAATATTTAAATGAAGGTTAACTTTTTTTTTTAAATTAATTTGACGATTCGATTATCTATGAAAACAATTCATCAAAAAATCATCCTTTAAAATAATAAAACCGACTTAACAGGTTTTAATAAAAAAAAAAATTAAAATATTCAATATACTTAATGAATTGGTATATTATGCATATTCATTTGAATAAATTGAAATCCGAATGGAAAATTTATCAGTAGATTTTTAAGTCACTTCTTTACATATCCCAAATATGAATAGAGTTTATAATGCCAAGAACTTTTTTTAACAATGGCAAACCAAAAAGAATTGTTTTTAAAAGCAACTATTCGATACAAAGGTTTTTATATAAAAAAAAAAACGTTTTTGTAAATAACTAAACTTATTTAAACAAGGTCCGGAAAATGAATTATAAAAACAATCATAGAATATAAAAATAATCTTTAATGATATACTGTAAATAAATCAAACGAGATATTAGAATTCGGAATAATAATTAATTAATGAAATTAAAAATATTGACAAACGAAAAATAAAACAGATAATAAATCATAAAAATAATTTTTTACATTGAAATTTCTATTTTAATTATACTTAAAGTTAATTAACTTCCATATACACATCTTCGATACTTTTTGTGTGCCTGCACATATTTTGTTAAAATAATTATTTTCTCATTGGTTTTCTTTCCCAAAAAAAATTTTCGGAAAGTGGGAGGGGGTAAAGTATTAAGGGTAAAAAATGGTTTCTCAAGATTTTCGGAAAAACTACAAGTTCTATGAAACAAAATTAAATAGCAAACTTGTAGGTAATAAAACCATCTACAACTTTTGTATTAACAATTTTTTCAAATAACCAAGTTTTTGGTGTTTTATTTTTATCTTTTTCAAAAAAATTTTTTTCTACGAAATTTGGTCAAAACTTACCTAATAATGTCCCAAATACACTGTAATTTATTTGATTTGAAATATTTCATCTTTCGCCTTATTTTAACTTAAAGATAAAAATAAAAAGCCAAAAACTTGGTTATTTGAATTTTTCATCAAAATTTTGAGTTTATGTTAAAAAATTGTAACTACAAAAGTTGTAGATCTTTCTATTCTCTACAACTTAGCTATTTAACATTTTTCCATAGGGCTTGTAGATTTGGCGGAAATCAAGAGAAACCATTTTTTACTCTTAAAAACTCACCCCCTCCTACTTCCGGAACTCAGATCGACCGTAATTTATTTTTCCTTTCATTTTTATCATATTATCTTGCGTTTCCAATGGGTTTCATCCAACTGTAATTTTCTTCAACTTTTTATCATTTTTTAAGGCTTCTACTCTGGTCTATTATGACTTACACTACAGTATATACATACGTACAGTCACTTCCTATAGTATATACATGAAAATAATCCTTTAAAATTTTAAGTTATTTTAGGTTTTTATCTAAACGACGTGAACAATTCGTCCCATTTTTTTTTAGTTATTCCGAACATATTTATTCTATCAAATTCTAATTTGTCATGAAACCGATTACATTCTCTCTAGGACAAAGATAACCAAATCTACCAATCATTTCCGTCATTATTTATTATAAACCTCAATGATACGACTTTTTTAAATTCTTTTCAGATTTAAAACATGGGATGCAATTTCTGTATGTATTCATAGGACCACATTGATCATTCGCAACTCGGTCATTTTTTAGCTTAGTGCACGCCATGGGAATTTCAGAACTTTTCCAATATCTTCATCAATTTTTGTATTATAAATACATATTTCGACTAGAATATGGACATGATCAATACAAATTAGGTAAGCGTAGAATTTACTTCGTATCAAATAAAATTGCTTTTATTCGAGTAATCATTGTTTGGAATTTGTAGATATTTTCGTATTTTTTATTTTTCTTATTTTATTATTATTATTATTTCTGTTTTTTTCAAATTGTGAATCTGAATGATTTCATCTTGTTTGAAAAAATAAACACTGTTTTTTATTAAATACTAGCTGGCCCGGCAAACATCGTTTTTCCACATATTTCTAATTAACTTAAACATTTTCTAAGTATAATAATATTCTTAACAACTTCCTCTATTTCTTAATACTGAAAGCTAAGGCAAATTAAAATAAATAATGATATTAATATATATTTTAAAGCATACCCGGACACGTTGCGGTGACAATTGATATTACATCGATTGCATGCAAAATTTGAAGCGGATTGGACGAAGGAATTCCGTTGTCCCATACAAACTTTGCCTCTGCTTTTCATCCTATTGGGGCTAGAATTTCAGAAAATCATTTCTTATGGGATGCCCGGTATTTGATGTGTAGCGCACTATTTGGTGTGGGATACCCGTGACACGAAATATTTATATATATACTCGTGTTTGATGTGGGACACCCGGTACTCGTGCAGCCACAATTCGTGTATATTGTGCTGTGGTTCTCATATACTTGATGAAAAATAGTAAAAGGAAGTCCAGAACCACTAATATAGAAAAGAAGAGATAAATAAATTCTATTTTGAATAGCTGACCCGCGTAAACATTGTTTTGTTATATAAATTATGTCTAATTAACATCAATATCTCCTAAATATAATAACATATTCTCAACTGTCTATAACTAAATAATGAAGCTGCGGCAAATCAGAATAAATTATGATATTATTTTATATTTTGAAGTATACAGACCCGGTTTACGCGTTGCTGTGTTATTTTTCGCATTTTAATAAATGATATTACATCGTTTACATGCGGATGCAATTCTACCCTTAGGGGAAGAATTTCAAATCCTTTCTTATCGGATTCCCGGTATTTAGTGTGCACCCGGTACATTTAATCCACCCGGTATTTGCCTGGTATTTGCTGGGGTACACCGGGGACCGCGTTCACCCGATAATTTTTGCTGTGGTACACATACACTTGATAAAAGGTATATGGACCTCCTGAACCAAGAATGATTCCGGTAATACTTGAACTATGCGATATGCACACTTTATATAGTTGACAGTTCGCCATACTGCTAGTGAGAAGAGATAAAGAAGTTTTATTTTGAATAGTTAAAGAAGTTTTATTTTGAATAGATAAAGAAGTTTTATTTTGAATTTCAAAATTAGGTTTTGGTTTCTATGGAAATGATGATTTGTAACATGTGAGAAAAAAAAAAGACAAAATATGATTCACAGCTAGGAACATTTTGTATCCGAAAATTAAATTGTCGTTTATAGTATTTTCCTTTACTTATTATTTATGTTTCTCACCGTTAAAACCTTCCCTGAACTATCACGAATATTTCAAGACCAAAATTAGCCAAATTCGGTCCAGCCATTCTCGAGTTATGCGCTTACCAACACATTTTGCGATTCATTTTTATATTATAAGATATACATTTTTTTTTTTTAATTTTCATTTTAAATTCATAATTAGACTAGAACATTTCATAATACATAGTTACAATGCGTATAAAAAGCAAAAAACCCAAAATATTATTAATTACAAAATTTACATCTTTTAAAATTACTATTATATTATTGCATAAACTATACAAAATAAATACTGTTTGTGTGTTAAGTGGGGTTAATAAATGATAACACATTTTTCTCAAATTACTGTATGTATTATCATTTTCTAAACAATTAAGGAGGTACTATTTTTTTACCTTAATAAAATTATTTAACTTATCTTTAAATTTTAAAATTGTAGCCAATGTATTTACGGGAATCCCGAATTTATTAATAACTATGTCTAAGTTTTTCGTGAACATAATTAATTAATGATGTTTCGTTTTTCTGCGACTGATAGGGAACACCTTGTCCGTTTCTGAGCGATTGTAACAAGAGTTTTTAACAATAGTGACGAGCAGCATTGTTTATTACATCCCGTCAAACAAACCACTAATTGATTTACAAATAAAACATATCAAAACCTATCGAGACTGAATCACATACTATTGGATTAGGGGTCATATTGGTGATAACGTTATATAATGGTTTAGTTAGTTAGAGGTAGAAAATTCGTAATAAAGAGGTTCTTCGCAATGTAAAGGAAACTGACTTTATGGAATCTACTACTACCTTAAAACATTAAATATATGTTACCGTTTAAGTTTCAAATACCTGAATATCCTACAATTATATATACATAGATTGAATACCATTAATGACACAAATATTTATTTTCTTATCATATGACGAATTTTATTGTATTATTATTATTACTTTTTTGTTGCTAAAATGTTCTTCTACATAATTATAAAACTAAGCAATCTATATTGGAAATTATAAAAACTTTTGGACAGAAAATACTTGCGACGGTTAAAAATTGATTCGTAAAAGTTTTTGTAAAAAATAATGAATTAATTCTGATAATTTTATATTTATTGAATAAATAAAAATTTTCATGATAAATAAACTATATTTAGCTTTAATAGTGGAAAATTTTAATGTCTTCATTTATCAGACTTTGTGTTTATGAATTAAAAATTATGATCTAATGATAAGTAATGACTTTATATTTTAATTATAGCGTTCAAGTCGTAATTGTATATAATTTCTAAATCTTATGCACGGTCATATTTTTCACTAAGGCAAATTATAAAGAGGAAGTTGGAAAATTTGCATCATGCAGTCGCGAATAGATTTGTATTGGGGAGAGGGTTGTATGGTTTTTGGAAGGCTGACATAATACCACTATAAAGCAAAAACAGCAATTCAATTAAATATTTATCCAAATTGTTCTGCATTTGGATTCAAAGCAAGAACTATTTCTAAAATACCTTGTATGTGGGTGGCCTTTAACAAGCTCCATTTCCGTGTATTTGAGACACGATCAAACATGGTACCATTTTCGAAATTAATTATTACTATAGTTTTCTGATTTTTGTGATATAATTAAAATTAGGATTTTTGAAATGAAAGTGGAAATTATTGTTCAATTCTAACACCATCTAATAGATTTGTTCGAGTAGTCCGTAAAAAGTATATAAATTGTTTAACTATTTGTTCTTTCTATCAAATATAAGATTGGTTGCACTTGCAGTTTAACATACGTAAGTAAACTTTTTTAAGGAAAGTGATTGAAATTGCCCCGATAAATTGCCGCGCGCATTTTCGTTTGTCATCGTTGATATGTGTGCATACATCCTAACTATAATGTTTTGGACAATAACGGTAAGTTGTGCCCGTGCTTCCATGAACGTATTTTTAAACTATAAGAGATTAAGGAAAAATTCAAGGACAAAAAATTTATTTTGAAACATTTTGTCAGTAACGGTTTAGTTTTTCGGCCAGTATATTATGGGAAAACGCGATCCAAATTTTGAATAACAGATACAGAAAAAGTGCAAACACAAAATAGGTTGTTTATAAAAATCAAACTACTTTTGTTTAAGGTATTTTGTCATTTGCTGTTTAGACTCATCAAAATTCCAACTAAAGAAATACCGAATAATATACCTAAGTTATTCTTAAGGGTACGGGGAGCGTAAAAATTGAATAAAGTAACAACACAAAGTAATGGAAAAATATATTTACTACGATTTATTTTGTTAAAACCTTTCCTTATTTCAAATTTTTGACTTTTGCATACATTTCATAACATCCAAAAGGGTAATTGGAAGAAAATTTGGAAGAAAAACATATCATTAGTTTTCAATTTGTCTCATCCAATTTGTCTGTCCATATATGTATCAAACATATCTGTTATATTAACAAGAAAGGGGTTTTCGTCTGATAATGTGATTTGTTTGTTAAACTACAACATTTACAAATCTCCTCTATTGATAAGAAATTTAAACAATCGCGTATAATATATATCCTAGTGTTTATCACAACACAAGCAAATTAACCTTCAAAAATGTATAATTTATTCAGAGTCTAGTGACAAAAATTTGTGTACGTTAAATTATGAAATCAATTTCGGTTAAAGTCTTATATTACAGATGATATTATCAAATAGTAAGCTATTTTTACAAACATTAACTACGTTTGTACTTTTATATATAAAAATAAACATAATGTTTTTTTTTTTAATGCTTTTTTCATTATTATTTTCAGTGAATCCAGAATTAAACTGGTTTTAAATAAATAATGACATGAATAATTATTAATAACAATATTAAAAAATATTAATATTTTTGTATTAAAAACTTTTGTTTTCGTATTAATTGAATAAACAAGTAATAATAAAATATATTTTCAATGTAACAATGAAAATAGTGAGTTATTTCGTATATTTTTATCGTTTCTTTCTTTATTCTTTTGTTTACTCATTTTATTTCTTCAATTTTAGATTTTTACTTGTTTATTTATTATCTTTTTTTTTTTTAGATATTCGTTTGTTTACTCATTTAATTTTTATTTTAGATTTTCAATTTGTTAATTATAATCATAATCGTAATACAATCATCACATATGTTACCAATACAAGTGAAATTTGTAATAAATAGTCAATTTCAATTAAATAATGAAACATTGAATGCACAATCAAATGATAACAATGTACCAACAAGTGGATCATATAATTTTATTGCCGATGGAAAAGAGTACAAAGTTGAATATACAATAAAATTATTGAATGATAATGATGACATTAAGAATAACAATCAATCAGCTGATAATATATCAACAATATTAAATTATTTTGATGAGTTTGAAGACTATTTTGTTCATAAAATATTAATTTTATTAAATTTAATATGTGTGTTTTTATTTAAGAAAAAATTAAAGAATTTGTTATTTAAAAAAAGTTTTTTACGTGAATGGTTTTAACTTATTGTTAATTATTAATTATTTATTGTTATTTCAAATTCATTTTAATATATGATGTTTTTAATTTTAAATGTTGACAAAAATTTTAAATTTTTAACTATCATATTGTTTTTTGAGTGTATCACAGAAAAATTGTGAGTTGTAAACTTGTGAGTCGTATATATCCTTGAAGACATTGCAATTGAACGTAGTATCTGAGGCAAATAACGCCCACCTATCTAATAATATTTCATAAATGGTAAATCGTGTGCATTTTAAGTATAAAATCAAGCTTTTTGCAAAGTTTAATAATTTGATCTAACATTCGAGTCTACAAAATACAACAAAATATTGTATTTTTAAAAATATTATACTTTTAAATAAACTTCCCTTATTAAGCCACCACAGTATAAGGTCTATCTGTTAACGAAGTTTTTCTTTAATTATCTTCAAAAGGACTCCTTAATAGTTCTTAAATTAGAAACCACAGCTTATAGAACTTTGATTACACATTTCTTTTAGTAATTGTCCATAATTAGGTAAAAAACCGTTTCAAAAAGTATTGTGTTTTGTATGAGAAGCGAGACAAATTAAACTTTAAAAAAAGACAATTTCACTTTTAATGACAAAATATATTTTCTTTATTTAAAATCATTTTTAATATGATAATACTTCGTTAACGCATCTGACTATGGCCACGCTTCTTGTATGATTTTCATCGACATTATAAACTTATTCTGGAATATTTCCAATGGACTACATTACGTACAGTTTTTCAATTCTTGTAATTATTCTGGATGCTTTTTTTAAATTAATTGTATGCAATTAAATGAATACCACCAGATAGCTTCTGGTAAAATAGACACACCAATATATACGCATCATCACTGCTGTATGACCATTTTCTTGGAGTTTATTATATAGCACCACGAACCAAATGATTTACACTTTTAAAATATTCAAAAAAACTGTCAATGCTCTCCTTGTTTTACCTTCGTGATTCTATTGGGTATATGATCAAATTGGCTTATAAGACCTACGCATGCTTACGGTGGACCTTATCAGTCGGATGACTAGATCTTACACAAATCGAAAATACTTAATTAATAGGAATCTCAATGAAATTTAACACATTTTTAACGTGTGCTACAGGTTCTTATACCCACTTAAGAACGTTTTTATTAAGATAACAATTATCCTTTAAACTTTAACCGTTTTATTGCATCAAAGGTTATAAAATGGTGCCGTTATTGTCAGTTCTTTGACAAATCGTTTGTTACTGATAATATGAATTCATCAGCGGCTTCGCATGCACTTCGTTGAGGCCGATTAAAGGCATCTATACGGAATGAAATTTATTCCAAAAAATTATATATGCTAGAAATTTTGAATATGTATTATTATCTCTTGGACCTTAGTTGCATTAGGTACCATATTATTAAGGATTCAATGTATTAAATCCATGTTTTTATTAAATCATTTAGGTATGGATTTCGATTGGAAAATTAAAAAAATGCTAAGTTATTTAGTATTAATTTCCTATTATAATTTGTTTATTTCGTTCTTGGTGTTTTTTATAGACGACTTATTTATTATATTTTAGACAATTTTCTACAAACTCTACATGGTTTTGCTCTGAACCTTAGAATGTGAAACACAAATACAAATTTATCGGTGTTTCCTGCAGTTTTGGAGCTATTCAAATTTAAAAAAAATCAATTTGTTTATGATTACTGCTCCATGGTTTTGAATAATTGGTATCCTTTTAAACTTTTGGTAAGGTCTTAAAAAAGTACGGAGCGTTTTTTCAGTGGAATTTCAGATTGTTTTCATTTTTTACTATGCATCTATAGGTATTTCTTATTATAGATCACACTATCTGATCTTTTTCTAAAAAAAAAAATCCCTCGAAAGTGTTTTTAGAAAACAAACAAAAATATTTTATAGCGAAACATCGTAAGCAACATACAGAAATTTTTCGGTATATTTTGTTACTTGATTAAAATAATAGTTGGTATTTTGAAAAACTCTAATATTCTATAAATCATATAAGCTTCGACTTCCTTAAATATATTCACCTAGAAAAATTTTTAATTTGTAAAGGAAATTTAGCATGCCATACATTAATGAAAATTCTTAACATTTGCATATAAATCATGCAAGTTGACCTAAACCATTCGAATGACGACGGATTTAATTTTTAACCGATAAAAATTTAAAAATGATTTTCATGGAATCCAAATTAGACAATTTTTTTTTATTTTCTTTAATAGACAACCCAGAGAAAAAAATTCTTGAAAAGATGAAATCGAAACATTGTATCTAAAATTGTTAACAGGTAATGCCGTATCGAAAGTATAAGGGATAAATATTTCAAGAATTATTTGCGCTGTTTAATTTAAATTTAATGGATAATAAACTGATATTCTGTACGATGTTCTAATAAAGATGAATTTTATAGCATCGACCTTTTATTAACTTTCCAGTGTAAAATTATTGTAATAGAGCCGATTTTATGAATCTTGAATTTTGATATACATTTACGTTTCAAGATGACTAGAATCCAAATTCAACGTTCTTAGAGAAATGTGAGTATTTGTGCGGATTTTTAAACGTTCGCTTTATATCTTCTCGAGATGATTGACATATCTTTTTAATTACTGTATTAATATCGTTTCAGCTGCTACGATTTTTTACACTGCAGAACATAACAAAATTTCTTTAATATTATCGAATAATAATAATTATATACACTTATTTGATCAATTAGATTTTAGTAAACACGTTTGAAGACACTGTAGTATTTTTGTGTCGTGTCAAATGTGAGCCTTGTAAGATTGAAAGGTCTAGATTTTAGAAAAATGGATTTTCTGTTAATGAGAAATGTATGTTGACAATCTGTAAGAAGGTGGTTTGCAGTGATTTCCAAAAGGGCACAGCGAGACACGTTCTTTTTTGAAAATGAAGCTGTGCGTCTAATTTTCGTTCTTGACAGAGTAACCTGTTCGCTTCTGGCAAAAGTTTTTTAATTCAATTGTGTTCCTATATAGTTTTATCTGCCGAGAACAAATAATAAAAATGGCGTGGAACTAAAAAAATAATACCCATAATCGTAATAATAAAAAAAAACATCACACTTTCATATGTAAATTAATTAGTAGTGATGTTATGGTTGTATTTAGTACATTAGAAAATTGTAAAACCTTCTTATTTTGAGATTGATCCAAATTGTTTTTTGTTACAAATACAATTTAATAATATATTTGAGATTTTTTCAAACAGATAAGAGATGTTGACTCACTTAAGCGAACTATTATAGATACCCAAAACAAAAATATATAAATACTATCAGAGCAAAGTATTCAAAATTAAATTTTAATATGCCCAATATTATGTGCCTTTACGATGGTATTGAGATACTAAAAATAAATTACGAGCTCAAATTTTTAATAAAAAAAATTGAGTCACTATGATTCACTACTGCCGTGAAATCACGCTTACAGGGGAATGTGAAAAAATAACTCATTTAAATCAAAATTACAATAATAATAATGCACTGATGTTAATCCACACACTGATAAAATTTAAAAAGCTAGCAGTGACATCTCGAAATAACAGAAAAAGTATTCAAAATTGACTTTAAATATACTCAAAATTAGCTCCTTTTTAGTTACTTATTAGGTGCTATAAAACTAAATGAGGTGCACAAATTTTTAATTTACAAAATTGAGTCATTAAGATGCACTACTGCCGTGACATCACACTAGCAGAACAATTCTGAAATCTATACTTAATAATTTAATGTATGAAGTAAAATTAGATGATTTTTAGTTGCTTTTATAGAATGGATTCAATACATTAATTTAATCAAAACTATCAAAAATATCCGTTCAAAATCCTACTAGCTTGACACTTTTCTTTTGTGAGTCATGTTGTACGGAATTATGGCAGGCACGGCATAAAAACACCTAGAGCTGTGCATCATAAAAACTGAATTTTCTTAATTAAAAATGCGAGCACTTAATTTACTTTTGCAACATCTAAATAAAACCTGAAAACCACCAAATTTTGAGAGATTCAAAATCAATTATGAAAACTGTGTCCTCCTACGAATACAATTATTATAAGCATATCCGTGGATTTTAATCAAGCTAACGAAAAATTTAACAATATAATACATATATTCATTAACTCGTGATAGGCAGCGGGCTTAATATAAAAACGTAAGCATTGACACAAAAGTAGCTAAGTTGTGTTTTACTTGATTCATTATTAAGAATAAAACGTGAAGAAAATGAAAAACCTGAGAAAAATTTTGGGTAGGTAACAACAAACTGTGAAAAATCATATAACTGTTTTACTTATTTTTTATTTGTGACTTTTATTATTATTATTTATATTAATAAATTCGGAGCAAAATATAATGCAAAAGCAAAAATCGTAGCTTATTATTTATTTGGTATTCAATTTTTTTTATTCAATTTTTTTTTAAATTTTTTTTATACAGTTAAAAAAAAAAACCAATTCGCATATGATTTAGCAGCCTTAAATTTGACGACGATTTTTTGTTTGTGTTAAATTTTAAATTTTTGTAAGTTGCATTAAAATTTTACAACCTTTCCATATAATGTTTTATGGCTCACGTCCTTTTTTGATTTAACCAACAAGTATTATCAATTTAATTAATTTTTATATATTTATGACTTTATATTTAAATTAAGGCTATTAATTTTTATATTACCGGTATATTTCCAGTAATCACACAAATTTTGTATTTTATTTTTAGCTTAGTTATTAATATAGAATACAACAAATTGAACATTAAAAAAACCTGAATGATGATTTAATTAAATAAAACGTCCAAAACTAAAGGGTACAACAAAAATGACGATCTTATTATTTCATAATTATTTCAAATTATAAAAGGCACGATTTTTATGGTGTAATCACTAAATTACATAGTCAAACATCTAAACGGACAATGATTAGTCAATGTTTGATTTTGAATTGCGCGTAATTATTCCTAATCGCTTTGTTTTGTTGACGCCCATGGACAGGTTCAGAAAAACCATAGGGTTTCAGAATAAAAAAGGCAAATTTCAAAAAAATTAAAGTTCTTTGAACTTTTAGCAAACTGCCTTAGTTTAATTATGAATTATGTTGTTTGGCTAATTATTCAATGAACGTTTAAGATTAGTATTTTATATATTTGTGAGAAATGTACCACTTAAAAAGTTTTTCTTCGATAGTAAATGACCGTCGATTTTTTATGTTTTTTCTCATGTTGAAAATTAATGCATCTATTTCAAATTGTAGTTTGTGTATTTTATACACGAGCACAGCGGGTATCGAATACTTAGTGATGATATTCAAAATCTATTTTCAAGCCATCTGATATCGTGTGCAAGCTGGCCTTGATTCTAAAAATCCATATAAACGCATTTATACAAATAGTCTAGCAGGCATCGGCACATGAGTAACAAAAATATTCATCCTCGATGCCAAAAACACAACTTCATATTGATTAAATAACTCTAAGGGATTGTTACTTTCAATCGGATAAATATTCAAGTTTTTACGATAAAGTTCATATTTTTGGAGACATTATTAATTAAAATCAAAACAAACAAACAAAAGAAAATATTGGAAAATTGGAAAATCCAGATTTCGGTTACTTTTGATTGAATAAAACATAAATGCTTTCTATAATCTTTATACAATATTGAATAGTATTATTAAGCGGGAATAAATTTATATAGCTGTTTTTAAATATATTATTACACAATATTCGTCTTTTACCATTAAGAATCAATGTTTCTCACTCACTCACGCGTTTCATGCGACTTACAAATACTTAAAAACAGGTATAGATTTTTTACTTATAAAGAATATTTTTAAATATATTTTTTTTTATTTTTCATTTTTCTTTATATATTTTAATGCGTTAAAAGTAATTGAAATGGAAATTATTTAAAAACATATCTCCGAAATTATTAAGTTAATCGTAAAAGGTCAAAAAATCTTTTTTTTTTTTTTCGTATTTCATCAAAGAATATAAAAAAATCGTTTTGAAGATAATAATGGATTGAAATTGTTAAAAAAATTTCGGTTTAAGCAACATTACACCGAATCTCTCCTTAGTAACATGTATTTATATCATCAGTAGGCCAATTTAAAGAAAATCGCTTAAAAAATTGACGTGCAACAGTTTTTGATACTCATGCGCCAATTCATACTAGACTAAAAAACAAATCTTTCAACTATCACATATTAAGCGAAGAAACTAATAAATTGAAAAGGACATAATATTTATATTTATAATATTTATAACTAATTCAAAAGTGTGAGACTGCCCCCGGGTATAAAAAACAAATTAGGATTCATTAATAAAAAAATTATTTGTTTTGATTACTATTTAGGGTTCACAACTATAGCAAAACCACTCTTATTATTATAAGCGAATATTTAAAGAGTTTTTGAATGGTATTTTTCGATAAGGGTATGTCAGAATGAAACAATGCAGATTTGATAATAAATAATGGTAAAATTTAATACTCGTTATACAAATTTTAAAAATTCTGTCCACCTAAGCTCTTGAACGTCACTTGTAGTGTTCGTAGTAACGTTTTAACGTAGCATTTAAAAAAATTTACGGCTACTGTTATGATAGAATCGACTAACATTTTAACAAATTTATGCAACTTTTATCATATTCTATAGATTATTTTTCTTATAGATATGAATTCTAAGGAATAATAAATTTTGCCGATTAAAAGTTATATAATTTGATAGAATCCAGAGTAGGTTAATAAATGTGTTGTTTGTAACAATTTCAAGAATTGACTGGAATGATTGATTGGAATCGTTTTTGTTTTATCAGATTAAATAGCGGTTTCTTTGTATTTAATACTTCACTTAATATAAAGAGGATTTTTTATCGTAGTAACATAGAGAATCAAGCTAATTTGCTCAAATTCGACTCTTAAATATACAGAAACATTTAAATATCGGAAAAAATCGAACGATTCATTAACCCTTGAATTTGTCAGTGCTATGCCTTTTGACAATTAAAAAATGTATCAATTATTAATTAATTTTCAAAATAGAATTAATCGATGTATTTTTTGATTAAATACATAAACATGTTTTTTTACTGAGACAGAACTTTGGTCCTGATAGTAAAAAATTTGTTATTTATTTATAAAAGCTGTTGTTGATTTGGATGGGTGGCATATTGCTACGAAGTGAGCCATTCTACGCCTTTTTACACTATCCAATCGCAAAAATTGAAATTTGTAACGATGGTAGGTGTAGAGCCTGCAACATCATCAAACTGTCTATACTGAAGTTCTTGGTCTCATAGTTAAGAGATCAACCGAGCCAAAATAAGGATTATTCAACATTACAGTTTCAGTTTTATTTTATAATATTTTTTATTCAATGAATCTGCCAAATTGACACCCCTGATTTTAATCACACCGATTCACATGATTATTATTTTCAATTTTCATTGAGATTTAACAATAAAAAATCGCATCAATATTTTATTCATCACTTTTTAATGAAATTTATAAAATATCTTCTTGTATAATTGGTTTTAGATATGTTTTTTCCAAGGTCATTAAAAATAAAAAATAAAAATACATTAAAATTGTATTTTTCACTTTTTCAGTAACAAATTATAAATAAATAAAAAAATCAAACCATATATTGATTGGTATATTTGAAAGATTTAGCGCTAAATTTAATTTTATATGAATTTATAACCATTTTTTAATTCAATTAACCTTTCATTTCAATCGATTGGTTCACAAAAAACAGCATGCTATTTGTGAATTTATATAAAGTCGTCATCTGATAAACAATTTATCACCATTTTTCAACAATACTTAGATCAACAATTCCATGATAGACTGCATTTTTTTCCATCGATTATATGCATTTTTTTATTAAAAAAAATCAGTGAAAGTGTTGTATTAAATCAAACATTTCAAGGTTTGTTGTACTCAAGATAACGGGATTAATTGTAAAGTTTCACTGTACTACAAAGTTCTCGAATCCGTTGTGTGATTATATTATTTTTTTATAATAATGACTAAGGTAATTTATCATAGAATTTTCTAAAATTAAAAAATAATTATTATAATTTGCATATAATTTATGTTGTTTGTTTTGTTTGTTTTGTTTCTTTTTTTTTAGATATCATTATTGTTAATATTCGTTTTATTATTAATTATAACAACATTTGTGCAAACACAAAAAACACCATCAGGGTTGTCCAATGAAAAAGTTTATTTAATAAAATATATTAATAATAATAATGGTTTAAATGGAAAATATAATTTTACATATGAATTGTCAGATGGTACAAAACGTTATGAAGAAGGATTCTTACAATTTCCAGGGACAAAATATGAAGCGTATAGTGTACAAGGATATTTTGAGTTTGTTACAAATGGAAATGAGTATAGAGTTAATTATTTAGCTGATGAAAATGGTTTTCAACCACAAGGAGCACATATACCGAGATATAATGATTTAATACGAACACCAAAGCGTGATTATCGTCAAACTTAATTTTAGTGTTTAATACGAAGATTTTCAGTGTACATAATTTTTTTTTTCATTTTACCTAATCCAGTTACTTGTATAATAAAGGCAAAAGTCGTTAATTTTTATAGTTACCATTTGATGAAATAAATATATTAAATATTAAACGCTTTTGTTAATATAAGGATTATTATTTTTAAATAATCAATTAAAAGTTAGTTCGAGTAGTTTTAGTTCGAGTAGTAAAAATTCAAAATCACAAACATCTAGCCAGCAATATTCTAACAACAAGAAATATATTAACACAATAACAATTTGTAGTTTACGTTTATGTGACAAAATTTTCGGATGTTTTGTAAAAAATCTTATTTCTAATTAAAAAAATTGTTTAAATTTAGATTGTTATATTATTAATAAGTAAGCAATACATATGTAAATTTCAATAAATAATGTAAGAATTTTATGCTGCTCTATAACAAAACTAATTTATGTACCTGGAATAAATAAATTACATAATTAATTTTTAAAGTTTTTTTTTTTTTTTTTTGGTCTTTTATATTTATAATTTTATAACTTTGGAAATCAATACCCTTGTATTGGACAGAGATAAGGATTTTTTAAAGGAAAGAATAATTTCAGATAAAATAGTTACTGGCCAGAATGTGCAACTATGCCAAAATTAAAAAATGAAATGTAGTATGAAAAAACTTATGTTTCGATAAATTTTGATTAAAGATTTTTCTGCGGTTTTTCTTATATGTGAGAATATATACTCAAATGAACAAAACTCGATGACCTGAATCTTTCACGCTTACTGAATATTATAAAATACACTAGTTTTATAATTTTATCAGTTTAAAATAAATATAATTATAGATAGATAAACATAATTAATTTTGATAAAGGCCTCAAGACAGTGTCGCATTTTTTGTTTTTTGAGTATAGATAAATTTTCTGTTCGTTCGAAGTTCATATTGTATAGTTTTATGGAAAAATCGTCCTTTTGTTAAATATTTTTTATATTATTCTGATTTTTAGTATTTGTTGCTATAGCGGCAACAAATGCATCATCCGTAAGAATTTCAATTGTCTGACCATTCCGGTTCATAAGATACAGCCTGGTGACAGACAGACACATAGACAGACAGTTTAGTCTGAGTGAGAGATCCCGTTTTACCCTTTGTGTACGGAACCAGCAGACATATAAGTTTCAATTTAGTAGCGTCTTATAAAACTACGGCTATCTCCTCCGGACTTACCTTATATCACTTTAAAATAAAACTAAATGGGGAAATTATGATTTTTCACATATCATCAACATTTCGCAATATTTTAAATTAAATTTATCATTTTTTGATAAATAGTTTTTTTCAATATTCGTTGTAAAAGGTATTTCTTTGGCAAATCAAACAATATTTAAAATTAAAAATGTCCACGAAAGCAAACATTTTTAAATTCGTAATTATTTTTAACTGTTTGTTCATGCAGCATATTCACTACCATATTTTTATTTATGGATATTATGCGTACGTTCAAATCATTTTGGTTTTCTGATAAGTCATCAAGAATATTTCGATTCTCTGGAATCGATTTTTTTTTCACTCGATTAGTAAAAATCAATTTTTCACAAAAAAAAAATTGATTTTTATTTCACATCCCTAAATATAATACATACATTTTTTTGAACGTAATTTGTGTATGGTTTTCAGTAATTTAAAAACGTTTAAACATTAAATCTCCAGTATATGTTAGGTATTCAAACAATTAGGTACCAATATCATTCGAATTGTTCACTTATTAAAATTTAATTAAAGATCTGTCATGAGTAATCACATCACTTATTTAGATATAACAAGTGAATATTTTATTCTATGATAGTGATTTTATTACATGATAGTCTGGTCATATAGAAACAACTTGTTTAGTTTCTTGTTGTTGTTGTTTTTGTTTTTTTATTTTTTAATAAAATATACTCATTATTTTTCAATATTAAATGTCATCGTACATCATAATCGTTAATTTATTGAAATATCACGTCTATTATATATCACTATAAGTAGAATTAAGAAGATTATTTTAATTTTATTAAAGGTGCGTTCAAAACAATGCAAAACACGATTTATTACGCAATATAGTATGTTCATTCCTTCTAGCGGAGTAGCGTAAGATAACTATTTCGGAACAATTCAATTATATTGATTTTCTTAATTACTATTAATAAAACCGTTTAAATAATAGTAATTTTTTTTTCCAAAATTGACGATTTATCCGAATATTAACAGTAAATGGACTGAAAATAGGTTTTAAATTGTCGCAAAATTAACATTCTTTCATTTTGAAGCTTTTGGTACGGGAACCCAAGCGGAGAATATTGGATTTAATCAACGTGTCAGGTTAACATATGGAGAAACTTTCCCCGTGGTTGAGTAACTTCACCAAATCTTAGCTCTCTATATTATGGTGCCGAATTTCAGTAGCCGATAAGGATATAAAAACGAGAAATTTGATAGTTGAATTTAATCAAGCTCGTCAGATTAAGGTATGGAAGTTACTTTTTAACTTTTTTTTTTGTAGGACTTGTAGTTTTGCCGGAAATCGAGATAAAACGTATTTTTCCATTTGAAACTCTCCCCCTAACCCTTACCAACCTTCGATCGCCCGTAAATTATTTTTCCTATCAAATTTTTGTCATATTCTCTTCCTTTTACAGTAGGTTTCATCTTCCTATTTTTTTTTTGAGGTTTCTAAAATTATCGACCGGGTTCAAATTTAATTTTTGTTTGTTTTTATATTTTGTTTTATTTTTTTTACAGCTTAAATTGTATGTAATTGATGTTTAATATCCCTGTAGTAATTAATGCATGTATAGATATAATTTTTATAGTGCTATGCTAATAAGTTTTATTTAAAATAATATTCTTTTTCTCACAGGGTCGATCAAATTAGAATCAATAAAACAATAATTTAACTATAATGTATCAATTAAATAGAATGTTAAATTATAGTAGATACATTGTGGAAAAGTACAGTAAAATGTCAATGTAAGTACGAGATTGCATAGAAGTAAGTAGGCAAATAAATTATTCTTAGGTCTTAAGTATGAAATATATAATTCAAATTTTGTTAAACACACGAACAAAAACTACGAACAAAAATTTCAATTTCAGTGTAAATAATTTATTTATATTAGTGCAATTAATTATTTTATATCACTTAATTATTAATTTTAGTGATTTTCAGAAGCCTCTAATAATGGTTATTAATACATTTCGATTTTTTCACCAATTTCCGATTACAACGTAGTCATCATCAGTATGAATAAGCTAGTTGTAATAATTCTCTGAGGAGATGTTACTCGTTGCTAATTTGGTGACGGATTTTATGTGAAATTTATTCGAAAAATCCTAGAGTTATCATTAATAATTATAAAATGTTTATTAATTTTTCTTCAATAACTTCAGCATTCTAAATGTTTGTAACGAATACTTACCATTTTGAGACTTTCAAAAAACATTCGTTTTTTTCGAAAACACGTAGTGTCCATTGTTCAGAACAATGATAATTACAGTAAATAGATAACAATAGGAGATAAAACAAGTTAAAATAATAAAAAAAGGATATTGGCCTGTAACACACAACTGAAGATGAAGTAAACATAAAAATTACAGTAATAGAATTCTATACATAGAGTTGTGCCAAAAATATGTCGCGGTTGAGAAGTATATCTAGAGTCCTTACTCTGTTTCTTATCAAAAAGCATATCTATTAATTGGCATGAAACTATTCAACACAAAACTTAACGCATCTCAAATTTTCTCTGGTAATTAGATTGTTCAAGGTTATATGCTAGTGCAATTTTACTGTAATGCGATTGAAAAAAATCGAGTGACCTAAAGAATGAGAATTCTAGTATTAAGTTAAAAACTATTATGTGGGTATAATTAGACTCCCTTGTACGCATTGGATAAATTCCAAGATTATTTACAAGAATATTTGTATTCAAAACTGAACATGAAAATTCATTTGTATTTCTACATACACAAAAATATTGAAAATGTCATACACGAAAACTTTGAATATCGCTTCATTCAAGAAATTACAAACTGAATTGAAGTTGCTTTTGGATGGAGAATGATTTTTCAATTACGTCAAAGCTATCATGATATCGTTACGACAAGTACAACAGAGGCCGGAAACAATTTAAATAATATGTAAACATAGCTTGACTAAAAATTATAAACATTCTACGGTTAATGATAGATTTTTAGATCCGTGCAGTGTTTTTGACATTTCGGCGCACAGCACATTTGAAAATTGGAGATCGCAACACTGAATACTTCTACATTCTAAGCCCAAAATCTTTTCATTCTTTCAATTGTACTTCGTTAACATTGTACAAGGAAGTAAAATTAAGAATTATAAAATACATAAGTATTATACAATAATTTGCTGTAATTTGTGTATAGGGTCTATTGGTGTAAAAATGACACAGATTTTAAACGTTTACATTTTATGATAATTTTCGATTTTATTGAAAACAAAAGTGTTTATTCCATGAATAATTTACTAGGCAACACTAACGGCATATACATTTTTACAAAAATTGAGAAACTTTTCTTGAAAAACGTGTTAAGTCTGTGTCATTATTTTTTTCGGATAAATCCGTTTATTGCTCCTGGGAAACACGTTTAGAAACAGGTCTTACAGTGACTTAGATTTATTGATTCGAAAATTTTTTGAACTTCCTCTTAAAAATAATATGTCCTCCTTAATTAACATAAGCAATTTTGGAGTCCATCTTCAGTATACGATTTCGTTTTTGGTATGTAAATTCTAGGTATCTTAACAGTTTTAAGCCTTATATTGATTCACATTTACCTCCAAAATCGTATAAAATTTTCCGCTGTACTGTCATACTTTTACCATACCAGCAGCCGTTTTAAATTTACTCCAAGCAATAAAATAATACTCACTCAGAACCAGTTTATACAATACTTGTGAAATGCAGCATAGATCCGTCCGGCATAATGTTATGTTAAAAACGGGACTACTTTCGAGTGCAACCGATTGCTTAATGCAGTATTATAACAAAAGTTATCCGATAAACTTTAAAAGATTGCGTAAAACATCTGTAGTAGTGACATAAATTATTAAACTTACATATCAAATATTATTGTTCGAAAAAGTATACATACTTAGCTTAGAGAGTAGTAATATCAATTAGTCTTTTAGAAACTTTACCGCTTCACCCAAAAATAAACAAAAATACATATCTAATTTTGTCCTATAATTTATTGTGTCTAAGTTTTACACCACTTGACCCTATAATGTTTTTTTTTTCTATGTACTTGTTGTTAAATGTCAAATTCATCTAAGATTTTTAGTTATTACTTTAGAATAAGAATTCTCTTATAACCATATTGATTGGTTCACAAGATATCCTTGACACTCCAAATGATTCTGATTGTTTATTAAAACAAATTAGATAATAATTGTTTTATAAGATTTAACTATATCTATTGAAGGAATTTATTTAATTTTAATTTTAGTTTTTCCTTACATAGAGGCGAGAGGCTTAACTATTTTAAATATATTATATTTCAAATACAGACGATTTATACAAATTTTGTGGCAGCGTCAAATGCCTATTTAAAATTATCTATCAGTTCTTAAAGTAATGTAAAGTACACTCATTTCAGTTTCAGTGAAATTATGGACTATTTTTTATGAGAATTTTGTTGGCTGTTTTAGATTTAATTTAAGGTTGAAAGTTATGCTTTTAAAATTTTAGTTTAAAATTTTTAGTTAATATCCAGAAAATAAAGAACACTTAGGAAATCTTTCTTTCAGAGGCCAAAATATTCTTAAACATGTTTATTTATTATAATATTTTGCGAGGTAATCGAGCTTAAGAACCAGAGCTAGAAGCGAAGGGGTGGAGGGTTCTAGTGCGTGTTTTATTTAGCAAATGTATGAGATTAAGATTTTGTGTTCTATTTGATTTCGTCTATCCACAATTAGTTACTAAGAAAGTATGAATCTGTTAGTGAATTGAATGGGTTAAAGCTGGAATTGAATAAAATTACATGAAGTTGTTTAAACAAAAATTTTGTTTGTTTTATTAAAAAAAATTAAATTAATTAAATTATTAAATTAAATTAAATATTACATTTACGGCAAACACATTTCACCCAATTGTTTTGCTAACTGACCCAAGAATTCCTAAGGGTTGGATGGGCGATGAGAATGCTGATACAGTTTGTGGGACAATTTTTCTACGGGTTGATTCTTCCATAGCACGATATCCATTTTCGTCAGCTACATAGTTAACTGTATGTGATTTGTTTTCAGGGTCACGGTATGTATAACTACCAGATACTTTAACAACGGGATCTTCAGCACCATCTACTTGGATTAATTCACCACGTTCCTTACGAATTTGTCCATCGGATGTTTCGTATTCAAATTCATAGTTTCCTTTACCATCATTGGTACTTTCATAACGAATAATTGTGGCTTCTTTGTCTTTATTTTCGTCTTCTTCATTACGTGTGTATGGATTGTATGTTGGGGCTACAGGTTTTTTATTATATTTGTTGAATGTTGGTAATGCAACGTTTTGGGTAAACTTGTTTAAGGTTGGTAATGGAACACTTGGATTATATTTGTTTGCTGCTGGTATATATTGAGAAGTGATTGTTGGTTTATTTTGAACAGGTTGACTCCCATATGTTGGTTTGTTGTATACATACGCAGACATAGTGCCCGCAATAGCCATACAAAATACAATCTGAAACAAAATAAATCAATTTAACGAATCGTTCTTAATTATTCTGGATTTTCAACTTAAAAAACTTTAAAAATTTGAAAAAGTATCAATGCATATTCTTGACAAAAGTTTATCAAAAAAGCTTATCCATGGCCTTTTGATAATCTTCAAAACATGAAAAATTCGAAAAAAAATGTTGACAATCGATTTGAATAACGTAAATTTTCCTACAAAAAGATTCCTTAGGGAAATCGCCACAATAAATGAGATTTCTATAATCTGACTAGCCAAATGTTGTCAATTACGGTATGCACAATCTTGATATAAAAACGGTGGGTGTGAGAGATTTTCTCGAAAAATATTTCTAAAAGAAAATTCAAATTTTTATTTTATATTTAGAAATGTTTTTGCACAAATCTCTTCCTTATACCCACCGTTTTCATGCCAATAATATCCATATGAAATTTCATAATATTTTTCTAATAATTTATCGAGTAATTTGTTCGCAATAGTCCGCAAAAAACCATACATCTGAATTGTTTTCATTAAAGAGGTTTAATTTTTTCTTTTATCATAAAAATAGGGAAGGAATAAAATTCAAAGCCAAGTCAAAGAAGACAATTAAGGCGTTAGAAATTGACGAGAACATGCAGGTCCATGTTGTTCTTTGGAATTCTTCCCCAATAGCAGTATATTCTTTTCTCTCAAACTTACAACTAAATTACTAACCTAAAGTAATAAGTTTGAGAGAAAACAAATGTATTATTATCCATTATAAAAGTATTTCGAAAAACAGCACAGATACGTGTATCATTTTTCTCCCGTTTGTTGATAACGATTTTGAATTATTCAAATTCTTTAACAATAGTACTGCGACAAGGAATAAAATTATTTGGAATACTTGGATGAAAAATTTTATAATGGCGATTTTAAGTCTACGATACGATTTGATTTAAGATACCACTTTCCAATGTATGCAGGTGTTTTAACATTCAATGGCGACAATTGAAATCGAAAAGTTAACCTCAGTACCTATTAAAATTTTAAACGTTTAATTTACAAAATATCTACGAATCTACGACCTATCAAAATCCATTCATTTTTCAAATGTGTATTTGGAAACGTATTTGGAAGTGTAACACACCAAAGATTTAGAGATCGATTGTTCGTAGTATCAATTTGTTTTTAATTGGTATTCGTTAAAAGTTTTTACGTTCAATTTACAAAATATCTACGACCAATCAAAATCCGCTCATTTTATTAAAAGTGATTTCATTTCAAATAGAATTTTTCAGTTTTATGCACTTTTCATTTTAACACTTTAAAACAGTTTTCTATTCTCGCAAAAATTATCAATGAAAATCACTTAATTTAGGAAAATAATAACAAACACTTATATTAAAAACTAAAAATTAAATTTCAAACTTACAATGGTCTTCATTTTGTATATGATTTCAACAATGATTACGTTACTAAAAACTTTATCTATCGCCAAATCTAATTTAATTTGCAAATAATATTTTTGGCTTTATATATACAAATTATCGGTATGGTTTTAAAATGGTTATACCGCACTTGCACATAAAAAAAACAAAAAATTATCAGATTTTTGAACTCTGAACGGTTAATGACCCTATCCAATAATTCACGAATTTGTGCTGTTGATGAGGATCTTGTAAAAAAAAAACGCAAAATATTTACCATGTAATAAGTAATGATATAAATTCATAATTATTTAATTTATGATCATCGAATAATATAAACAAAACGGGATTAAAATTTTTTGAAAAAGATATAAAAATATCCCAAAGATATCTTAAAATTGCTAATTAAATTGACTATAAAATTTTATCGATTCACATAAATCTTTCCAAACATTTTTAAATTCTATTTTAAGAGAATAAGAACCAAAAAAGACACATCTTTTATAAAGACCATTTCCTATTCAGTATAAATTGTATTTCGTACACAATTCTAAAAATAATTATTTAAATGTTATAAAATTTCGCATGCACAATCTTGGCATGGAAATGAAAAACTGTAAGCGAGCCTCTGTTTTTCTTGAAAAACGTTTCTTAATTGAAAATAAATTATTGATTTTTACTTTAGAAATGTTTTTTCGGTAAAAGTATTTGGAAAGATCTTCATTTTCATTTGCGCGAAAATCTAGTTTAATTTAAGTATGTCTTTATTTAGGAAATTTTATACTGATTTTTATTTCTATATCAATTTGCCCGAATTAGTTTCATTTTTGTGAGTTCAAATTTGATTTAACAAATATAACAAATACGGATGTTAATTATATATTTTTTTGTTTGTTTTTGCTCTAATGAATATAGTGTTTCCATCTAGTGAAATATAACTGTGTTATAAACAATATTTAATTTTAGTGTGAATCTTAAATTAAACACAATAATGTTAATACTTGTATTTATTCTAAGAACAATTATAACAAATATGCAATTGAATATTAAAGAAGACTTCATCAGTAAACTTTGGCTTTTATACTCATAAATCTATCAAAAATTTTTGCAATTCATTTTTACAATATAATTAACTTTTACGTTTGTTTGTAATAATAAAGATATTTGTAAAAATTTTAATAATTATTTTCAACAAATTATACGAGGTCATTTTATTTTAATACAATTACATAAAAATTATGTTTAGGTTTTTAGAAAAATTGGTTTTGTTATCTAAGATTTTATATTAAAATTTTATAAATAAATCTGCTTAAATCAACTTCCTTAATTCAATCTTAGAAAAAAAACTCTCCACAATTATAGACTTTATAAATCCATTAATTTTTTGTTTCATGCTTTTTTTATTGGTAAAAATTTATTTATTTAAGATTACAATGGTTAAAAATATTAATCACTAAATATGTATTTTCATATTAGGACATAAGTTTTTAACTTTTTATAGTCCTTAACGTTTATAAAAATTGATATTGAAATATTATTCTTCATTAAATTCTTAATGAGTAAAAACGCACACTATAAATAACACTAAATTAGCTACGTGAATCCTGGATGTTTCTTTATTTTTAATTTATTAAATATTCGTTTCGGATATTTCATGGTGAATGTTATTTCCAGGAAAATTCACCCAAAATTCTTATAAGATGCTTATACAAAAGTTTACATTTTAGTTTACATATATTTTTCAGAGTAAACTGTAATACTTGATACATTTATTGGACTAGAACCCATCGGTCTTGCAAGTGAACATTAATTGATTATCTATGATATCATAGAAAATCAAATTTAGATTAAATTAGGAATTTTCGTAACAGTTGGGTATATAGTCTAAAACTCATAAGCCTATTTTTACTAAAAACAGTAAAAAAGCTCAATAAGTAGATAAAGCGTTGTAGTAGGATAGCATTTTGTGATATAAGTTTGATTGGGGGAAAAGAAGCATACATTTTCGGAGTGTACTTGAATTCAATATTTAATTCATTTTTTAGGTTCCGTCAAAATCACTTGAAAAAGGCATCGATATAGGATTTTTATGTTCGTTGATTAAGAATTTGGAATTAATTATTAGCATAAAATACTTATATTGTAACCGAGAATGTCTTTTAGCGTGGTTAGCTTTACGTGGTAATAAATGCGGATTTCAATAAAATTTTGTTTGTAAATTTCAAAAATCTATTTAAGGATAGGTAGTTTTTGAGATTTCAGAAGTCAAAATTTCGGAGGAATTTCAACCGATATTTCAAAAACTATATGTTCTAATTGTAAAATAAGTGGTATTTTAGGATTTTAATAGAATTCGTCAAAAACAACCTTAAAAACCTCAGGTATGAACTTTTTAATGGATTTTCTTTTACTAGCCACCGAGTTCATGTAATATATACACCATTTAATAGAGCCAGAGAGGGGTCCGTTATTGATAATATTATTCTATTGTCCATAGTGTGGGCAGTAATTTATGATTTTTCTATAAATGGTTATAATAGTTATCATCAATAGAGTCTCAGGTGCAGAAATTAAATGAATAAATTGTGTTGCTAGCCATTAGATTATGAATTTAATTTCTTGTCTTTCAAGTGCACTTTAAAAATGCCGTAATCATATTTGCTGAATTATATTAAAAAATACTTTGATTTATTTTTATTGGACGGATAGTAAAATAGTTAGCGTCATCTGAGTAATAAAGCGATGAGTTTAGTGTATCTTATTTAAGTTTATTTATCTATTTCCAAACTATTTCAGTCTGATTTATACATTATGGGCGTTAAACAGAGGGTTGGAATTCTCTGTCCAAAAAAATTAACCAATTGTATTGAAAAAAAATAATGGAATCTCGGAAAAAACAGACATTTTGAATCATAGATAACTCAAAAAGTATTCAGTTTTCGAAAAAACCTTAAAGTACACTTTTTGTTTAAGATTTACAGGTTTATCGATTTCTGTTGTATCTTTTTATGATGGATGTTCATTCATTTGATTTAGTGGCACCCACCCCTTCGACAAGAGCGTTATATTATAAATTATAAAAGTTGAAGCATTCTTAATTACCTAAATTTAAAAAAAATTCGTCAAAATCGGAAAAGATTTAACCTGTTTTAAAGTAACACACTTTTTTGTCAAATTGTCTTCCATTAAATGGAGACGACCAGATTTAAATTCTAATGTGTAACTTCCAGTATCATTTAGTTTAAATTATAGCATTAACGTTATCTTAATGACTTGTTGTTAATACTTTATATCAATAAAGAAGTATATAAAGGAATTACCATGAAGATGACATCAACATTTCTAATATAATATTCAAATTAATAATATTTAGAATGTTTTAACTGTTTTTAATATTGTATTTTATTATTATTAGGTACCGGCTATTGAAAAGAATAAAATAAAAATAAAAACGACATGTCTTAGTCGCTGACATTACACTGATGGTGCGATCTGCCACCATCGGCAAGGCTAGCAACTTTATACTCCTAAAACAAATTAAATATTTATCTAATGGGTATACTGGTTTTTTGTTTGAAATTTTTTATTTTTATTATGTCCTTAATATATGTTAAAAGTATTTATTTTTTCATTTTTTTTTTCTTTATTAAACTAAAATTTTTATCTAATTATAATGTAATATTCATAAACGATTAATCAGTTTCACAAATATAAATATTACCGACTAGTTTAGTGATTTATAGGCATGTTCCATCATTTTTATAAAAATTGATTTTTTAAATGTCACCGTAATTAATGATTCCGTTATCTTGATAATTTTATTTCATTTTATATTTGATTAAAAATACTATAAGTATTGACGTAATGCATTGAAAATGCAGTCTTTTTCAATAAAAATGCATTTTTCTTGTACAGGCTAAAAAATATCGTATTTTTTTTAGAATACTTTACAAAAAAAAAATGCTTTTACTCTATCATTTGGAGGTCTCACAGCATTTAGTAACGGTGATATTTGGAGAGCAGCATTTCTTAAAGGGCCTATCTAAATTTATTTTCCATCGTTGGCATAAAACTGTAAAATTTTTAATACTTACAAAGAAGAGAGTAGTCTGGTACTTAAACGTCACAATTTTCATAGTACGAGGGTAGAAAAATTTTGTTTTATCATACGTTGAGAAAATAATTTGCATTTATTTTTCATTAATAAAACAATGAAAAAGCTTCTATGTAACACAAGACACTCCCAATGTCACTTTGGAAAAATAAATTATTTACATGATTTGAAATCATGAAAACTGTTTGAGGAAAAATGAACTGAAAGTAATTGAAACATAAATTGCTTAATGCATGAAATCCAATAAAATAATAAGCAACCGAAGCAAGTTGCCGAAATATAGACTTGGTGCTTTGTTGCCTACAGATAAGTTCTATCCTATCCATCATTAAGAGAAAGGTATGAAACAAAACAAATGTTTACTTGAAACAAATGATTGCATTTCTCTCATGAGACAAGTTTTTATACGAAACTAAAACATAAGTTTTTGACAAAAATAAAGTCATCTTCAAAAACAGGAACGTCAAAGTAAAAATATTGTTCAATTAAATACTTCTGTAAAAAGTTTCCTGTTGAACTTGTCAGTTATATTCTAAACTAAAACTACAATAAGTCATAAGGAAATTATTAATAGAAGTATTTATTTTAAATTAGTTTATACTATCAATTTCAATGTTTTAAAATCGGATCTATTTTGGTCGAATTTTTTATAGGCTGTACATTTTATTTACATTCGACATGACTTTTTTCTTTAAAGAAAATTCCCTCATATGTAAATTTAAAGGGGAATGGGGTAATGACGGTCACTGTACAATGGCGGTCTGTATCATTACTCCAAAACGAAAAAATTAGTGCTTGTACATACCAGACCTTCATATTACACTATTTACCTTGCTGTCAATAACCCGGTCAATTTCTACTACTCATTCGAGAGTGGTGTATCCTTTTTGTTTTCTGACGCTTTTGATATAAAAAAATACTAATACTTAAACGTTAATAATGAATTTTATATTATTCTGAATGTTTTTCTTACACAATACTTGAACATCAGAAAAACATTATATTTACTTTTTTTAATTACATTCTTTTTGTTCATATTGACACAAAATCTGCTAATGACAGTCATCTGATTGTCCTCAAATTATTAAGAAGCCAAAAATAATTCGTAGCTCTATTGAAAAGATGATTTGGATTTCAGAATCTTTAGAAAAGTCTATGAAACTTATTTAGAAAAGTCTTTGCTTAAAATTTTCAATTTATGGGCATTTTCCCTTAAATAATTCCCATTACCCCGTTCTCCTCTACATATTTTGTAATTCCTGCAAGCCAAATATCTTAAATAACCTATATTTCACTATTTTTTTTCTTTTTTTTTAATAAATATCTCATTTGCTAATCACATCTACTTTAGTCAATATTCTAATAAACCATATACTTAAATATATTATTTGCAACTATTAAAATTTTTAAAGCTGGAAGCGACAAACCGTTAATCACTTGCATGTATATAATAAATTCACTACCTATGTAATTTTATAACAAATAATTGACCAGTGTTTTTGCTTATAGAAAATGAATGAGGATGAATTAAAAAATAAATAAATTAAATCAATAGTTTTCAAGGTTGTAATTTGATATTTATAAATAACTTTGAACAAATCTATTTAAAGATAATTAATTTCATAATAATTATATTAAATAAATATTAAAATCCAAGTTAGTTGTGTGAAATCTTCAAGTAACAATCGTATATTAATTGTATATTAATTAACTAAAGTACACATCGATTTCATTGTTTTAAGCAGAGATAACGAGCTTAGTTTAGTATGCTTGTTATCTCTATATGAACCCATTCAGTACTGGCGGTACTGGAGAGTATCAATTTGTTTACCTCTATAGTCCGGGACAAAAACCAGAAAAATTATTTTTCAATAATTTCCATGTTATTTGTTTATAAGCCCTCAAAGAATTTTAAACAAATTTTTAAAATGTCACGATCAGGGTCTTTTTTTAAGGATGTTTCTCTTTTCTTTTTTTTTACACATATGAGACAACACTTAAGAGTGTTAAGGTGCTGCATTATCTAAAATGAGACATCTTTAAATAGACGCTTATATTTCGTGAACAATTTCTCAAAATAAAAATAAAATAAAAAATAAATAAATAAAATTTTCATCAATTTTATTGAAATTTGAATATTATAAAAACATAGTGTTTTATATTTTAATGCAAGATTTAAATTTTAAACCAACGCAAAATTTAAATTTTCATGGCGATTTTAGACACTTGATTTGTGAAAGAATTATGCAAACTGAATGAATATTAGTTCCACTCATATTACGTTTGACTTGAACATATAGTTTAAAGTGGGTGGAATCTCTTGGAAAATTTTAACTTCTCTAAGCAATCTGCAATGAGTAAGCGGAGACTTCATTATTTTACATTTAACCAGCTCAGTAGCCAAACGAGTGAAGACGATATAACGTTTGACTACGTAGACTAGGAGATTAATCCCGGCTGTGGCTGATTAATTAAAATTAACAGGGTAATTGATCAGAGAGTTGTTGCTTATAAAAGAAAGTAATAACCGGCCCCACTCACATCAATAATTTAATGTTATGTTGGGTGTATTTAAAATACATAAAGAGTAAAAATAGCTATGCGGGTGGCTTATGTTAATAGACGTATCTGCATGAGAAGCGGAGAAAAACCCCATTATTGTTGTGATTATTATTTTGTATTTGAGTTAGATTCTACAATTACAAAACACCTGAATATTAAGCCTGCTTAAGAATTTCTTTTCTTAACGGTCCGCCGACTGGAAGAGGTTGTAGCGGTTCATTTATTATTTTTGTATATAACTTCTTTAATGAAGCCTCCTTTTAAATTCCTTTTTATTTTAATAGAAAAAAATATATTCTTCGTTCGTACAAAGGACTTTGATCTCTTGTCCAAAGCTTAAGGAAGCATTCTAATTAAGAATATATATCATTTCGATGGATTTCAATTGAAAAATCTTTATTTTCCTAAACAGTTACTGCATCGCAAAGTTACTGCGCTGTTCGGTGATGGATGTAATATCAAATCCAATACAAACTAAGTAGTAATTTAAGTACATGAAGGTAAAATTAAATTATTGTAATTTAAGATAAATTAATTTATTTGCTATTTTTTGTACAGAACTTAATACTGTGAAATTTTATACAATAAAGAAAAAAAATAATTTTTTTTCACATAATCATTAATCGATCGATACATCCACAACGGAATTTTATAATTTTGTATTTTTTACTGGGATTACTATTATTTATATAAAATGTTGAAATATTTATTATTTGTTTAATATAGGTATATTTATTAAACTATAGCCAATAATTTTTGTATAATAAATTGATATTTTCTATTATTTATTTCATAATATAATTTAAAATCTCATTAATTACTTGCTTGGGAATGTTTATGGAAATACTTCTGTTTTTTTTTTAAGCATTTCTGAAAATTTCAACCTACACAACAGAAATAAATGGCAAAACTATGAATATTTTTATTTATTTATTGTCGTGTTTGAAGAAAAGAAATGCAGGTTGACATCATAACCTAAACATTGAAAGTATAATTATTATCTTTAAAACTTAAAGTCTATTAAGCCTTTTAATACTTTGTATTATTCAACTAGTTTTTTTAGTATTATTTTTATTATTCAGAAAGTATAATTATTATCTTTAAAACTTAAAGTCTATTAAGCCTTTTAATACTTTTCAACAAGTTTTTTTATAATTATTTCTAGCGAACTGTTTTAGCTTTTCGAAATCTTTTCGATAAACAGTTTTCTTTGTCTAATATATAGTAACAGTATGACACAAATAAGAAGCGCCAGGCAGTAATAATACCAGCAATAGATAAATTGCACCCAATAGATGTTCTAAAATGTTCGATAAAGATTGAAATTGGACCTATTAAATTAATTCGTTTTTCTGTAAATTCGATTTGCATTTATTCTACGATATAGTTTGTTTGATAAAACTGATCTTTGGTTTAATGTGCAAATATCTAATGTTAAAGTTAAATGTAAATGGGTTAGACAGTTGAATATTAAAGGGTTATATTTCTTATTTCAAACTAAGATAATCTTATTTTGTCACTCAGGAACTTTAAATTATTTATTTTGAGAAAAATCATTAGTAATTTTCGGAAAAATTACATGATCAAATTTAACTTATTAATATACTGGGGAATACCGGGAAGTTTTGAGTTTTAGAATTTCCGTGATTTCCCTTGTATTATTTTATTTTCCTTAAAAATTAAGCACGTCGGTAGGTTTTAAATTTTTCTATATGAATTTAGGGACTTCCCATTTTCTTACAAGAGAAAGGTCGTTTAAATATGACGTTTAAATACAACCGTATTAAATTTACGAAAACCTATTTGTGATTTATTTCTAAGAGACAAGGTGTACACTAAACGTATCAACGTAAGTGGGCCAACAGTTTTTATTCGTTTATTTACAGGATAAAGAAAGGAAATCAATAATTATGCAATACTTTGTTTTATTCTGTACCGTATAAATTGCTTTTTTTTCTTGTAGGTTTAATCACTATTGATTAAACATAAGTTTTACTTATCTCTTCCAAATGACCTTGCAAGGAGCAAGAATCCAAGCAAGAACAATATTATAAATCAGTCGTTCAACTTGTAACAATTAATATAATATACCTGCATTTACTAAAAGTACATAATAAGCTCTTTCATTTAGGCGAAACATTTACAACTTAATATATTTTTATCACCTTTAAAAAACACAGCGACCATTATTTGAACACCATCGTGTAATTATGAATATATTAAGGTAAATTATTTAAAAATAGTTGTAAATTATATTATATTTATATCAATAAACTTGCCATTGCTATCAAATTATTGAATGCTACCTGTCAATGATATCAAATTTTTTATAGGCCTTATAAGGAACTAACGGCTGTTCTAGGACCACTATCGGTTGTTTAACTTAAATCGAGGCAAAATGTGTTGTTTTCATTTAGTACCTTAAAAAAATTCATATACGACAATTCCCAGTTAAAAATATGAGAAAATAACAGGTTATTTAACTTGAAACTCACGTTTAACTGTGCAAATGACAATTGTTACGTCGACGATCGTAGTATACGAAGCGTGGGTCAAAATAGCGACACGAGCGACTCGCTATCGCATCTGTGGTCTTGAGTTTGATGTATATTAGTAGAAGGATCTTAGATGTATAGTAGAAGGAATATATACTTGCATGTCAATAGCTTATTTCCATGGATGTATTGAATTAATGTTCTCTTTTAATTGAACTGTTCCATTCGAAATAGATTATTCGAGTATAGTTACCTTACTTTTTAAAATAACAAAAGGATTGTATTAATTTTTAGAAGGTTAGTTAAAAATCAATATATCGTACTAAAATCATTTATTTGAAATTCGTGTTCAATTTTTTCAAATTTGAGTGTACATTTTATTGATATTGTTTTGTAGCGTTGAAATTTGTTATTTATTAGTTTTTCATTTAGTAAACTATTAACAAATAATAAGTCAATATCTCCAAGCAAATATGATTTAATAGTGCTATGAACAACAATATGAGACTAAAGAATTTCTCTAATTTAAATTTTAAAAATCAAAATTGATTATGTTATGTGAGTTGTTTTTGTGATGAAATTTATATAACAGAAATCGATTTTGATCTTGTCAAATAATAATGCAATGTTGATAAAAAATAATTTTTTACTTTTATGTAGTTAATTAATTTATAGATTCATTTCAATACATAATTATTTTTATTGACGGTATGGCATTTAAGTTAAGTTAAAAAACTAAGATTTTATTTGATTTTTGCATTATTATGCAAATTCATAAAAATTATACAAAAAAATTTTTGACCTCTATAGTGCAATCTATCAGAGATATTGGCCTACAGATAAAATATAAGTTAATATTACGAAAAACGCCCCTTGAATTTAGAAAAAAGAATTTTCGCTTAATTTTTAAATATTGGAATGGGGTAGGTAGAGCAAAAGACAAAGTTGTACACGGTCGCTGAAATCTTTATAACGCCACAGTCCATTACTTACTTGTTAGTTTAAATGTTGGTGGTAAATACTCCGTTCATGATAGAACGAGAAAAAAACACTCTATCGTAATTAAAATAAAACAAGTAAAGAAAGCAACTAGCATGATTTATTGTTTAGACACTCGACATATGGTTTAGGTATCAATATTTGAAGTATCCTTAATCTTTAGCATTCATAAAAAACTTTCAGTATCCAGTCTATACAGTTATAAATACGTATATACTAATATTAAATATTGTAATTATATATGTTTATAAGCTAAATTGCAGCTGAATATAATAATTGTGGAGAATTCAGACACTTTACGGAAAAATCATTCAAACAAAAAAATTTTTATTTTCTAAGGAAACAAATATATTTTGTAATGTAAATTCTCTTCTATTTTTCATTGTTCAAAAGTTGGATTATAAGTTGGACCCAATGGACCTATATTCCCTATGGAGAACTTAAACTTACATTTTATGCCTAGTATATATCATCAAAAGTTCATCAATTTTCGTTTTTGAGTTATAGTGATAACGGCCAGTTGGACGGCTGGACGTGTAGACATACGAAAATGGACTAATTTATTGCGATTCTATGAACACTCATACCAAAATTATGTTTCCGCAGTCAATATTCTGTAGCTTTGCAAGCTTTAGATAACAATTAATATAGTCTGACGTATTGTATATGTCGTTTATAAAAAATTAATATACTCGAACATATTGTATTTGTTTAGTAAAAAAATTAATCTAATCAGCTATTTAACAATTTCAGACAATTTTTAACAATTGGATTACATACATTAGGTATATAAAAAGGCGGGACAATTGTGAGTTGTATTAAGGACTAGACAGGCTTTGGAGACTCCAGTGCACCTTATTGCGATTACGTTTTCGGTGTCGTTTAAAAGAATATATTAAGACGCTCTAGGCTTATAATAAATCATAGTATAACAAGAAGTAGTAAACTTCTATTATAAAAGTTATATTCTATAAACACCTATAAATTAAATTAAATTAAATTTTAGAAATGATTTTTAACTATTAAATCTATTGTAATGCAGAATTTATGATCCCATTACTAATGAAGTCACCATTGTGGGTGGAATCAAGTACATAAATAATTTTATGGAGTTTTCTAATCCTGATAATTTCTCTCTCACGTGCATGTATGATTAAATGAAATAATAAATTCAAATATCTCATTTGATTTTATGTAGAGTAATTAATTTTTACTGAGAGCCCTCAAACGTCAGGTCTCTGTCAGTTTATAAAAGTGTAATGCTTTTCAATAATGCGTCCTCGCTTGTGGGTGATTTTACTTACGGTCTTTCTGAAAGGCTTAAATATTTTTCAGGGATTAAACTGACTAGAACCACCTTTACGTAATCAGGTCTTATATATTCGAAAAGGGTGAGATTTCAGTTAAGACAAGAGCTAAGAAAATTCAAATAATAATTTACATAAAGAAGCACTTTGCCTTTTTTTGCTATTATTAAAAATAACAAAACCAGAACGCCAATAATTTCTTCTCATATTTGTATACAAAACATAAACATTTTTGATATTATGAATGCAAATATTTTGGACACTATGTGTGTATGTGTAAAAGCTTTTAGACGCTCTGACTCCGTTATTTTTAATAATGGAAACCATTTCTATGTAAAATTTTATATTCGACAATTTTTATTTGAAATTTTGTTTCGAAGCTCTTCCACCTTTTAACCCAACTTAATTTTCTCCCGTTTCAAATGTATAGTGATGAGCAAAGAAAGACCATTGGTCTTGCTTATGAAGTCTTGGACTTAGTCTTGCTTGATCTTGCTCAATTGCCCTGATATTAACGTTCATTAATTTCCTATGCATGATCATTGATTGTTAAAAGTTTAAATTATAAATAAATCACAATTAATAATTAACTTCTAAGTCACTTTAGGTCATTGCAATCATAATAAGCTGCATGCCATTTTGTAATAAGTGCAAACCCTATAATAGTACGTTCCTGATTAAAGAGACAACTATTGCGTTACACTCAATGTGTTATCGACACTGATGTCTTGTTGCATGTTGCATGCGTGCTCTTTTCTTGCTATGCACGATTGTTTGTTATGAATTTGAACTGAACGCTATGTTTATAATGTAGCTATATATTTTATCTTAAAATCAAATAATGCGATCAAAAAAATTTCAAAAAAAGTTTATCCCACCAAAAAAACATTTCGAAGTTGCTTCATTTTTAGTCATATGTTTATTGAAAGCTGTTCATTTCAGCTTAGTTTTGCAATTAGTCTTGGTCTTTCATACTTGATCTTGGTTTTGGGTCTCGACCTTGCATGTTCGATATTGGTCTTGGTCTTGTTGTTGTATAGCTAATCCTAGCCTTGATCTTGGTCTCGGTTTTTTGCCAACGCCTAGACTGCAAGACCAAGACTATGCTCATCACAACAAATGCATAAGAGTTGATGAATTACAAGGTTGATCCTGGCAGAACGTGGTTTCCGTACTTTACATACTATCATATATCACTGAAATACATTACAACTAAACAAAATGGGCGTTAGTCAAATCGGTAAGTCTTTTTGATTGAAATTTTTGTTTAAAATGATATTAGGTATGAAGTAGAGTATATAAATTTTACAATTTTTTGAATCAAAATGAATTAAAGGGAATTGAGAAATTCTTAACGGGTTTTCATATTGTATTAAATAATCATAATAATATTTGGTATTAATAAGTTATAAAAAGAAGATGCGTTTTTATAAAGTAGTACACATTATTATATGCACTCAGGCATATTCAATCCCCATTAACCACTTTCACTTGGTGCAAATATAATAATAAGCGTTCAAAAATAATTGGGAGTAAGTATTACATTTGCATTAACTTCTTGCAGCCAAGATATAATATATTGACTTGATGCTTTTTTATAGCTTAAATCACGGACGAAATATTATAAAAGGACTACACACAATACAAGATATTTGTTTACGTATGTAGAATACTTGAAGTTTTTTTTCGTTCCTATAGCAATCCACTGTTTTTTTCAGCTTTTTATTTTGACAGGTTGACTGCACCCACTTTCCATATATGTCATTTCAGTTTATTGAACTGTACTACAGCCCATCACATCTCAATTTTATTTGCAGCGTTGCAGCAATTGGCGTTTTAACTAACCAAGTAAAACCTTACTTAGATATTCAGTTTATTCAAAAATTAGAAGGATGTTTTTATACTCATTGGTTTACTATTGTTTTGCAGTAGTTTAGCTTCAAAAATAACATTATTCAGTATTTTACTTTTCAGTGAGAAGTTCTTGTAATGGGCCGATTTAATGAATCTGGAATTTTGGCATATCTTTGGAGATTTATGTATCTGTCTAGGCACATATGTATGCTCGTTTTTTTCCGTCTTCAATATCATGGGAACAAGTAATGCTATCGACGTGGAATCACCACCATTCAATTGCTAATTACATAACTCAAAACTCAGTAATCGGTCCCCACGTTTTTCGCTGGAGATAACAAAACTAATAGAAAAGGCATTAAATACCCATATTGGTAATAATAAAGAAATTATTTTTGTTTTTTATTTTCCTCAGTGGGAAGTTTGTAAAAACTGCGGGTCACACCTAGACCAATTTTTTTTTTTTTTTGAATCAAATTTTAAATATATTGTTTAAGCATTATCATTTCTTTTAGATTTTTAAGAAAGGTACCTCGGCAGTAATAGAAAAAATAAATTAGTAGATAATGATCCGAATATTATAATGAACGAAACATATTCTATATAAAAAAAAAGACTTAAGCACCTTGCCGATCAATTAAGAAAGAAATTATTAATTAAAAATACACTAACTAACCTTAAAAGAAGTTTGTTAATTAAGGTTATTATGTGTATTATTATTAAATCATTACCCTCTTAATTGATCGGCAAAGCACCCAAATCTTTGTTTTATATAATAATAATATGCTTCGTTAACATCATTATCTACTAATTTAATATTTTTCTATATCTGCTGAGGGATCTTCCGTAATTTATTAATTTTATTTGTTAAATTCATTATAATTTCTTTATTAGTGATTGTATTTATTAGTTTATTTATTGAAATTATTCGATTGAAATAGTTTATTCTACAGATACAATAACTTGGTACTTATATTCAAATTTTCGAGTTTTCTTTCGTATATTTTACAATTTAGTGAAAAACATAATTTTGTTGCTAAGTATAAAAGTTTAACAACATTCCGTGATTTCTCTTTATTGTTTGAACTTCGTGGTTAACATAATTTAGTATCATTTTTAAAAGTATTAAGAACTGAAAAAAATAAAATAAAAATAAATAACCACAAGCAGCACAGAAAATAAATTAAATTATTATCGAATCATGTTAATAATTGAAACGGAGGTCCTACTTTTCAGTTAAATAATTTAATTTAATATCATTGTTAAAAATATTGTATAATAGCCTAAAGCGAATCATAATATACCTACAGTGATCGTGTAAAATCATACGATTATTCGTGAAATAAAGTTTAAATGCTTGAGAGTAATTTTCAATGACTTTTACGAAAATAATTAAATTGAAAATTGGAGTTATTAAATATAATTTTTACTTTATATTATGAATCCAAACTCAGACACTAGGAAACTCAAATTCGACTAGTTCAAGCTCTTAACATGGAAGAAATGTTCGTCCAGGTAACCTCTTCCATTAAAAAAAATCTATCTATAAAAATTATTGATAAGTTCACTTACAAAAAAACCTTAAATATTTTTCATGAAGGAATTTGGTATGAGCCATAATAGTTTACCATGATTTGGCTCCGTTGATGCTTCATGAACACTTGTGTTTTAGGTAGTTATGTTCCTAGAGTATGTTCCTGAATTTAAGTTCCTATGTTATAAACCTAATAGTAAAAATCGAGACACTGACTATAGTTTTTAAAGTTGACTATTAAAAAACATAATTTTCCAGATCCCAGTATTATCTTTCTTCAAGTCCACCAAAAAGATTAAAATTACTTGAGCATTTTCTCTTTGAAATATAGAACACTATTTTTGTACAAATAATTATAGGATAGTAAAAGATAGAAAGTGATTTTATAATTATTAATGAGAACTCCAGGATTTTTCGATTAAATTTCGATTTTTCCCCAATTTCCTAGATCTTATTATTTCGTATTTTATAAATACGTATTTCGACTACAAAGTACTCGTTGCGAGTAACATCTCCTCAGAGAATCATTACAACTAGCTAATTCATACTGATGATGACTACTTTGTAATCGAAATACGTATTTTTAAAATACAAAATAATTTGATCTAGAAAATTGGGGATAAATCGAAATTTATTTTAAAGAATCTATGTCTATCAAATCTCATGTCTACTAATCCTTAAAACTTATAATATAGGTAATTAAATGCATAATACACGTAATGATCAATTTTGTTGCATTATGTGTATCTATAATAACACTTTCATTTGAATATTATCTTTCAAATATCAAAAATAAGAAAAATATTTATTAAAATATACAATTCATTGCAATTTTTCCAATATGTAACAGATGTTTTAGTGAAATTTTAATCATACTTATACATTAATCATGTTACAATAAATAATTGTTAATAAGTAATTAATGTAATTGAAAATTTCTTCTATTCCTTTTTTTTTTTTTTTTTTAATTCAATTACATTGTTAAGTTTGTTCAACCTATTAATACAAAAACAAAAAATCAAAAATATTTTATTCATCAAAGATGCTATTTATTTTTGAACGTACCTACCCAAAATATGTATTACAAATATACCAATATATACTTCTCAAGTATTACAGTATATAAAATTACTTGACGCTAATAACATCCGTTAAATTTTATTACACGAACAAACATAATATGTATTATGCAAATATTCAATAAATAAAAATACTTTTATAGCTTATAGATAAATAAAAAAATTAAGGATGATACAATTATGTGTAGACAACATTCTTCTATTTAGCATATAATGGAATCAATTGACATTAAACTCGGAAAATAAATATCCGTATAAATAAATATATAATTTATAAATATACATGACAATATGCAAAGTATTCAATTAATTTCCGTTAGAAAGGATTATTTTACAACTATTCTTTTACTATTACTATAAAAATTGATTTTTAAATTAAAGATTATCAGGATATTCAATCAACAAATTTGTAAAATAAAGTTTAGTTCAAGGTTGAGTAATGATAGTTTTAGTTAACGAACATTTTTTTAGATATTTATATATTTTAGATATTTTATCTATTTTTAAATAATTTATTATATTTCCATAGCCAATACTGAGGTAAAATAAAAATTCTTTTTTTACTTTTCTATCTTGTCTTATCTTTAATAAGGAATCATATAAAAATATTTCTACTTTTATACATAATAATTCTCAATAAATAACGCCCAAATAACTACTTTTATATATTTCTATTTTAATAGTATTTAACTCCATCATAATAACTTTATTTTAAAACTAGTAAAAAAACCCATTTTAACTGTCTTTTAAAGAAATCTATTTTATAGTTCTGTTAAATTATTTTTCATTCATTTTTTTTAAATATATATATTATGCATGTCAAGAAAAAAATCAATGATCCATCGATCTATCCAGGAAATAATTCTCATATTTTTATAGTTGTACCAGTAAATTTTTGTATTTACTATTGATTATTATACTTTATAAGTTTCCAAACTTAATTAACGGATGTATAAATTAATTAAAACGAATTAATCTTATCTTGCTTCGTATATTTCAGCATCTTCAACTTTGTAATAACACTTTGTTTAATATGTAAAAACTAAATAGATGAGAACAAATTGACAAGAATTGAATTATTATAAAGTTAAATTAATTATTTTATAGTAGAAATATATGAAAGAAAGTTTTTTAGAAAAGACAATGAAGTTTTATTCTTAAAAACTTCAAAGCATATGATTTCTTTCCATAGAGCTTATCTCTGTTTTTAATCGTAATTTGAGGCTCATAATACAATAATTGTTTTCAGCCAATATATTTGTTAGTTTTCGAAATTAAAAGTTATATTATAATTATTTATTTTAACATAATATGTGTGTGTATACGATTAATGTATTGCATCAAATATTTTGAAAAAGGCTAATATAATAAATTTAAAATTTAAGAATCTAATCAAAATAGAGGTCTACATTGTTTAAGTACATAACAGTGTATAATCAAAAATCATTAATTATATACTAAATATAGAACTAAATACAAAAAAAACTATTTTGAAATATGTATACTACAGTGGAAAATAACTGCCAAATATTAATTGAATGATTCTCTTGTAAATCGAATAGATACCAAAATTTTTTCATTTACTAATTAAAACAATATACTTTAGGAGTCATCAATTTAATTAATATTCACTAAACTTGTAAATTGTATTTTCATTGCCAATGAAATTAATGAAATTTAATTAATAATATATTTCAAAAAACGTTATTTTAAATGGCCCATAAAATTTTGATTTATTATTATTATATTTGCTTATTGCTTTTTAATCGTACATTTTATTTATGGTTTTTAGATAAATTTTTGTATCCATCCAATTCTCAATTAAAAAAGCTATTTAATTTTTTTTGCAAAGCTTACAAAAAATATTTGTATAAATTAAATTGAACATTCATTCATTTTCAAATGCATTCAAAATCGAAATAAAATAAATGCCGGTATTGTAATTATTTGCGATTAAAGTATTCCATATCTTTGTTCATATAGTATTTTTCATATTTAGCTTTCCAAGAAATTTTACCCTTTTTTTTCTAAATTTCTATTAATAATACGTGTCTCCGTGTATTTGCTATGTAGCAAAAATGATGAGTAAAAATGTTTAAATATAATCATCTGAAGTATAATTATTTACCAATTTTGAAAATTTCGTTTCAAGTAGTATAAGTTAGTTTGAAATTATGATAATGGGCATGTAGAAAGAAACATTCTGACAAGGACCTCTCCACTATTTTCTATAAGAATCATTCATACAGGTAAACTATTTGCTAAAATAGTGACGGAAATTATCAAATAAAAAATTGTTAATACTCACAAAATAGATATGTACTTAATTTTTATTCTCTATGACTATTTAAAGTATTATAGGTAATTAAAAAATTTTCGAAATTAAAAACGATTATTTACGATGATAATTATTTATTTCATTAATAGTACGAACAACTAATCAAAAAACTTTTTTCATCTCAAAATTTCATTCCTACTCTAAACTGTATTATTTATAGAAAAATGCATCTCTATGATTTACGTCTATGTTGAATCTATAAAAATTTTAATGGTCTTAAATGGCTTGTTAATATAAAAAAATTCAAAGGAAATGCAATTATTATGCAGCCTATATGCATATAGATTAAATTTTGATTTGCATTTTTTAGTTTCTTATCTAATAAGGTCACTCTGTTTAAGATCGGCAAATGAAGGTCGCTGGTAAAATTAATTTTTTTTCATTATTTCTTTTTTTATATTATTATATTAATTAGAAGATGTAGTCAATTTTCATTGATTTTAGAATTAATATGAATAGTCATTTGTATTAATTCTTATCGGATATATCCCATCTACGTTACCCATTTAAGCTCCCGAATTAACTTCATTATCTAAATATTTTGTTTTTAGATATATTTGTAATTCACATATTTTCAACTTTTAAGGCTTTTTATAGTTACCCTTAAAAAGTATACCTTCTTGCATGCTAACCCTTGCGCTTTTTATTATTAAACTTATGTTTGACTTCAACCAATGTGATTTGGTCACACTCTTTTTTGTATGCTAGATAGTACAAAATAATTTTAATTATAATCACAAATTCAATTTTTTGTTTGTTTCAATTTTGATAGTTTATGCTTTTATTACACACAAATCGAATAACCTTAAATAATATTTATACTTTTAAGTATTTTCTAAATTAAGAAATTTTTTAATTTCATTTAAAGATGAAAAAATGTCAAGGTTCTGTCCAAAATATATTTAATTTATTTCAAATTTTTTTTGATGAGATCATGTTTTAAACTATCACTAAATTTTTTAATTTTATTAATTTAAGTCAAGATCGATCGATTTATCATCAACATAATCTTTGCGCTTCGTTTTATGAGCGCAATTTTCTTTTGATTTTTGTTTTCAAAATATTTATTGTTTAATTTAGCTAATATTATTATTACGTGAGCTGAGTCAAGGTTGAATAAATTCTTTTCATATTTAAAGAGTTTTAATTTATTTTAGGGTGTAATTATTATATTATTGTATTTTTTTTTTTTTTTTTTTGCTTAAGTTCATAGACAACAGTCAAGGATTCTTTCACTTAGAACGCATTTTTAGTACGGCTGTACTTTGATGTTGGTCAGATTAATTCAAAGATCATTTCAAATGTCTAAAATAAATTTATTAAAAATTTGTTACGCAAATGTTTATTTGCTAAAATAGTGACGGAAATTATCAAATAAAAAATTGTTAAGACTCACAAAATAGATATGTACTTAATTTTTATTCTCTATGACTATTTAAAGTATTATAGGTAATTAAAAAATTTTCGAAATTAAAAACGACTATTTACGATGATAATTATTTATTTCATTAATAGTACGAACAACTAATCAAAAAACTTTTTTCATCTCTAAATTTCATTCCTACTCTAAACTGTATTATTTATAGAAAAATGCATCTCTATGATTTACGTCTATGTTGAATCTATAAAAATTATAATGGTCTTAAATGGCTTGTTAATATAAAAAAATTCAAAGGAAATGCAATTATTATGCAGCCTATATGCATATAGATTAAATTTTGATTTGCATTTTTTAGTTTGTTATCTAATAAGGTCACTCTGTTTAAGATCGGCAAATGAAGGTCGCTGGTAAAATTAATTTTTTTCATTATTTCTTTTTTTGCATATTATTATATTAATTAGAAGATGTAGTCAATTTTCATTGATTTTAGAATTAATATGAATAGTCATTCGTATTAATTCTTATCGGATATATCCCATCTACGTTACCCATTTAAGCTCTCGAATTAACTTCATTATCTAAATATTTTGTTTTTAGATATATTTGTAATTCACATATGATCAACTTTTAAGGCTTTTTATAGTTACCCTTAAAAAGTATACCTTCTTGCATGCTAACCCTTGCGCTTTTATTATTAAACTTATGTTTGACTTCAACCAATGTGATTTGGTCACACTCTTTTTTGTATGCTAGATAGTACAAAATAATTTTAATTATAATCACAAATTCAATTTTTTGTTTGTTTCGAGTTTGATAGTTTATGCTTTTATTACACACAAATCGAATAACCTTAAATAATATTTATACTTTTAAGTATTTTCTAAATTAAGAAATTTTTTAATTTCATTTAAAGATGAAAAAATGTCAAGGTTCTGTCCAAAATATATTTAATTTATTTCAAATTTTTTTTGATGAGATCATGTTTTAAACTATCACTAAATTTTTTAATTTTATTAATTTAAGTCAAGATCGATCGATTTATCATCAACATAATCTTTGCGCTTCGTTTTATGAGCGCAATTTTCTTTTGATTTTTGTTTTCAAAATATTTATTGTTTAATTTAGCTAATATTATTATTACGTGAGCTGAGTCAAGGTTGAATAAATTCTTTTCATATTTAAATAGTTTTAATTTATTTTAGGGTGTAATTATTATATTATTGTATTTTTTTTTTTTTTTTTTTGCTTAAGTTCATAGACAACAGTCAAGGATTCTTTCACTTAGAACGCATTTTTAGTACGGCTGTACTTTGATGTTGGTCAGATTAATTCAAAGATCATTTCAAATGTCTAAAATAAATTTATTAAAAATTTGTTACGCAAATGTTTATTGTTTTTATATAAAATAATAATAATATTATTAACTTTTTCTACATTTAAAAAAATATTTATTAATGCTTTGTTTTTGTGGTGAGCGAACTGATTAATAGAAACGTAGTACTGCAATTAAAACTTTATAGCTGGTTTGTAGAAGATATTCCTGTAAATTTTTTGCTGAATACTTTGTTGTCGAATCAGTTATTTCATATTTCAGAAATGCAATACATTCCTGAAAATTTTAATCAAATACAAAAAACCGAATGATCCATTTTGGACTGAAACGAGTTTGTTTAGACAAAAATCAACCCTGTGGTGTAAGAAATCGACGATATTTAATTATAAAGGCTGAGAAATGTTTTGGACGTAAAAATAAAAAATCCATTTTAACAACAAAATACTGCTTAGTCTTGAGTTATTTTATTGATATTGGACCCATACATACGTGATAGAATGCTCGTGTAAAATATTTTCTTGGCTTAACCGATTAATTATTTATAATAATATAATAAGTTAGCATGTATTATTTAGTTTTATATGTTTATTCAATACGTTTTAATTTTTTTTTTTAATTTTCAGTTCGCAATCTGAATTTTAAGAACTATATTTTAGCTATTTTACGCATCATAGTATTTTCTTAAAAGTATAAAGCCCCCTGTTCTCGCTCTCACATTATTTTCTTGAATTTTGAAATAAGTGTGTAAAATATATGGTACTCGTGTTATAATTTTAAAATGTTAAGCAAAATTAAGCTTTACTAATACTATTCATTTTTTTCATCGTCTTATAAACTTTACAAACTGGCGCTTAGTTGGTTAACGAAGCAGGCCGATGTCTTTATAAATAAACGCCATTTTTTGTTGCAAACTGAAACTTTATTTGCAGCCCTTTCTATTTTGTATTGGGTATATATTAATTTATGATATCCTATGTTATAAGCAAGAGAACTCACATTTTTAGATAATTATATATTTGTAGGCCAACGGCGTTAGGCATTAGTCAAAGGTAATGTCAAAATATTAAAAAAAATTATTTAGTGACACTAAATTAGACAATACGTAGATTAGCTTCTATTTGATCGGCTTATTCCAAGTGATATTCAATGATTTGAACACTTTCTGTTAAGGCTTTATTATCAATGTGGGCTTATAAAAAAAGTTTTCTTAGTATAAGCGCCAGATGTGTGGTCGTGTCCGATTTCAATACTAAGTGTGATAATCACTTTAATATTATTTTCTAGCTTTAAAATAATCTGAAATTTATTATAATTATTCTATAATCACTTAAATTTTCTTTTCTAGCTTTAAAATAATCTGAAATTTATTATAATTATTCTATAATATCTAAATATTGCAGGACAACTAGAAGTTACTTAACTTCTAAGTTGAGTTAAGAGAATTACAAAAAAAAAAAAAAAAATTAATCAGTTTTATGAATAAAAACAATTGCTTTTTAATTTTTACCACTAAAATTTTATTTTTAATACAAATTTTTAATTAAATTTAATACATTTCAACAAACTTGATTTATGCCAAATATTTCAAATTTTCATAAATTATGGACTACCACAAATTAACGCTCAAAAATATTTGTAAAACAATTTTTAATTTTTGCCATCTTTTTGCTGTAAATAAGACGAAAAATTTAAAAAAAATGTCTACTTAGAAATAAAAATATTTCGATTTACATTTTTCCACGAAAGTTCGAGATTTTTTACATCGTCAAATTCAGAATCTATAGGTAAAAATATGTATCACATGTAAACATTTTGAACAATTTGGCTCTAATAGATGACTATAGAGACTCTTTAGGCGACAAAACTATGTTAAACATTTTTATTAAATTAAAATAATTGTACCGTTATAAAACGTCAAATATCAAACCATTTTATGTGACATGTTCACGCAATAATCTCGTGCAAAATATAGCCAAATTTTACAAATTATACGTTTTTTTTTGCAAAGGTCAACGCCTAAAGTTTTAATTCACATGTGCCATAATACAAAAATTTACACTGCCAGGTTATACACACATTTTTATAACAGGTTTCAAATTTCAAAAAAGTCATTACATAAATTTAAATATACTTATTTGAAATAACTAATCCAAAAAGATGTTTCAAGTTAATATAAAAAATTTTATGGAATTTTAATGCAAATATTTCTAGTTTGCAAATATAATTTTTTTTTTGGAAAAAAATGTTGTTTTTTACCAATCGTTTAATAAACAAATTTTGCCTTTTAACATTTTGAAAAAAGCATTGATATCAAGTAGCCACAAACAATTGTTGCAACAATGGGTAAGAATAATTTTGTTGTTGTTAATTTTCTATTTTAATATGACGATTTGTTTTTATTATTTACGTTGTAATTAACAGAATATGCCACTTTGTTTTATTGGCTTTCTAATTTTCAATTATTGATCATATTTCATATTGTTTTTTTTTTTTTTTTTTTAATTTTTACATAATTTTTATTTATTTTTCAAATATTTTTTTTTAGTTATTCAAATATTTACCAAAGTTAATTTTGTAAATTGTTTCCTATCAATCATTAATTTAAACAAATTTGAATTCCTCTAGAAACAATGCTTGCTAAATGATGTATATTTTATAAAAACTGGGTCAAAATTTAATGTTTCTGAAAGTAAAATATCTTAGATCGTAACTTCGCTTTAATAACAGTTTTTCTCCAAGCAATGAATTTTGGTCAATTCAAGAACCCGACAAATGTATTAATATGGAAATCTATGTTTTAAATCGTCATCATAGAGATGCAAATGTTAAATCAATTTGCATTTCAAACCATTTTGCTTAAGCTCAGTATATTTGTCACAAATTTAATTTCAAAAATGTATAATTTTCGCTTTAATAATTAAAAATCTATTTGTAAAGATATTTAATAAAATTTTTGGTTGAAATTATGTCAAATGTTGAAAAAAAAAGTATCAAACAAAAGTAATTTTTCATAAGAAATATATTTTGACTCTCAAGTGTAACATTTTTAGATTATAAGCTAGGAATTTTTTGAATTTTTAAACACCGATCACAAAATATTTTATAATAATGGTTTTTATTTTTGACTAAAAATCTAGAAAATAATCGTTTTTAATTTTAATTCTTTTGTTTTGGATTATCTCAAGTAAATAATATGGTTACTTTATGGCTAGTTAAGCTGTTGATACAAATGTATACAGATATAGATTAAGACTAAAAAAAGACTACCAAAATTTGCCTGGGGATGTGTGGATGAAAAAACAATATTTTTTTTTCAAACAGCTGAATTAATTAATATATAATATCTGTAATTAGTTAAAAAATAATTTGAAATATTTGAGCCATTAGCTTCGAATCTATAATTTTTTGCAACCATAATGAACAAACGAATTCTATTATAATAATATTTTATTCAGTATTTTCACTTTCATTAGAATGATTATAATTTACAAAGAACATGTTTAAAGTACGACCTTGAACTTTATTGTAAGAGAAAGTAAGTAATTAATTAGAACAAAACTATTTCGTAATTATGTATAAAAAAAAAGTTTAACAAGTATTAATTAATTAAATTTATTAGTTTGGGCATTTATTTTTTATAATAAGGCATTTGTTTCTTAGGGATATTGGAAACATAAAATTTAAAATTATTCTTTAATTCTTACATGTATTTAAAAAAAAAAATTACGTTGACGTATTTTGAACCATTTTTGTTTACCTAAAATAAAACAATTGCACACACATCGTATTTTTGATGAATACATTTTTTTCTCTTAAAAAAAGAGAGGTAGGATATTTGATATATTATTAATGTAATGGAAGCATCTTTGTTAATGATAAATTTCATTACATTCAAAAATATTTATAGTGGGTATATTGAAAAAAGATGCATTAATTGAAAGTACATCAAGTTAAAATAAGATAATAAAATAATGTATGTGTTTGTGTGATTGTGCATTTACATATAACAAATACTCTTAAAAATTATGTATTTTTACAGCATCTTCAAAGTAGTATATAAGACCGCTGATCAACAGAATCTAATCATATTTGTACCATTTTTAAATAACTAAATTATTTAGTTAAGTTCTTTGTTAAGTGTATTTAACATTTTTGTAAAAAAAAAATATATCAAAATGAAATTGGTAAGAATTGAATACATCATATTGTTGCCCAAAGAAAATTACGTTTCAAAAATAAGCGGTTATTATTATTTGAAAAGTTACAAGTGTGCTGTTTTTCTTTTCGTCGAAATCAGTGAAAAACGTGTTATAGCTATTTCAATTGGAAATAATCACGTGCAAATCGCGTAATCAAATATTGGAATTGAATACTCGAACATTATCTGTGTTATTATCTGCACATAGTTAACTGTTTAGGGAAATCTGTTTTAAGTATAACTAAAAAAATACTACGATATTTGTAAATTGGCATATGACCCTTATCAGTTGTGGGTTACATTCTGAAATCAAAACTTAGAAAAATCGCTTCAATTCTATTTGAACTATTTAACCACGAATGGTCTCTTAGCAACTACATTTTCATCTCTTCTACTATTCTAGGAAAGGGATGCTGCAAAAAAGTGCAATAGATCAACGTAACCGGCTTTAATAGATCTTTATACCTTAGGCAATTCAATTTTCTAGACTTTCACTATTTATCCAATTTAAAAGTATTGAAGCCTTCTGTCTCAAGTAGAATGAATTGTAGGATAAATATGTCAGTCAGAAAAACCACATGCCCAAAGATATTAATATTTGTGCAAAGGCAAGAAACCTGTATGTATCTGGAAAATAAAAATATTTTAAAATTCATCTGCAAGATAATCATAAAATATATTTATTTATTCCAGATTTACTTAAATTTGGTAAAAATATTAGAAAGAAAGTGTTTACCTCCTGAAATATAATGAACAAAGTTTTCGTTTCTTCCAGAAAATAATTTTAAATTATTTCTTTTGTTTTCCAGGTAATTGTATTCACAGTAGCTTGTGTAGCAGTCGCTTTAGCTCGACCACAAGGCCAAGATAAAGATGCTGTAATCATTCAACAACGTAGTGACAATATTGGTCTTGATAAATATTCATATGGTTATGAAACATCAAATGGTATCTCACAAGAAGAATCTGGTGATATTAAAGAAATTTCACCTGAAGAAAGTTTATTACGAGTTGTTGGTAAATACAGTTACACTGGACCCGATGGTGTTGTATATACCGTAGAATATATTGCTGATGAAAATGGTTTCCAACCACGAGGTGCACATCTTCCACAAGCTTAGACACCTTTTAAAATTCTCGAATACTTCTAAATAAATTTTTATACTTTGTAAATCTGGTCGTAAACTTGTACAGTTTTTATAAAATTGTTTGTTTCATTTTTTTTGTATATTTAATATATGTTTTTCTTATTCTGTAAATAAAAATCGAGTAAAAAAAGAAGTTATTAGAGTTATTATTATTGTATTGTATAAAAATGATTATGCAATCATGATTTACATAATTTACATGTTTGTTTTTTAAGTGAGTAAGAACATACATGCATACATATAGTATCCACACGTACCAACGATTGACGAGCAATGTGTCTGTTGTCTTGCTTGTAAAAGATGACACTAAAAATTATCATAATTTCATAATATTATTAAATATTTATTAAATAATTAACTCATTCACTTTTATTATTTTCTTCTTAAACTTGTTTTTTTTTTTATAAGTATTTTGATGTCTCTTTGATGATAAAAATTATAATTGTACACTTAAATTCAAGAAAATTAATCTATTCATTTTTTGCTTATTTTTACTTGTACTTGTCAATAGACAAGATACCTCAGTCAATACTGGAAACTTCTTTCCATTGTGATACTGATAATTTTTCGGTATACAATTTTCTAAGGATATTTGTGGGGCAAAATATCAAATCAATTGTTACAAAAAGCCTATCACTAACAGTAAGCTAAAGAGAATTGAAACAAAATAAATTAAAAGTAAAAAACTTTTACTTATCGTGTTATTGTTTCATAACATTTAGTTATAGTTGAAGATATCCGCTTCAAAATTGAGTTTCAAATTTTATGAGTACGCCATATTAGATTTAGTTATTTTTAGCTAGCTGTTTCATTTGATACCAATATTGTAGGAGTACGTTACAAATAACTAATCAATCATCTTTGATTTGCCGCCATGTTGAATGTAGAATGAAATCACATAATCAACCATGTATTGTCATCCAAACTGAACGTGTATACAATATTTCAGATCAATTGGTTGAAGGTATCTGTTCTCAAGATCCAATTCATCCAATTTGATTGTGTAGCTCAAATAAAAGGTCTTGAGTCACTGAGTGTTCTTAGACCAAAACGAATTCTCTTTCTTCATTAGAACTTGATGTATATGGATACAAAACTATCACAACACATAGAGAAAACGAAACTTCTCATATGAACTTGAAAAAGGCAAAAAATATATGTAATTCAATGCTATACGTATACGCAAATTAGCTGAATACGGCAGGACGATCTCGGAACAGTTTTCATCAAATTTATTTAATATATTTTAGTTTTTATCATGTATTTAATATAAACGAATTGGGACAGTTTTAAATGTTATCTCGAGATATTTTTATCTATTTCTGGTCAAATATTTCAAAATCGATTGTACATTTTACACAGAGACACACCATAATTTCTACACATCATTTAAATAAATTGATTTTTATTACTTTGACATAGTAATTTGAAGAAACGTAAATTATTTATGTGTAATGTATATAATATTTGTAATTATATTTTATGTTAATTACTTTATGGAAACAAAAATTTTTTTAAGGTTAAGATGTAGATTTTTTTTTCTTATTTAATGGTAAAAATTCACCTACACTGAAATATTTTTGAATGTAGGTGTTGTTTGATTTATTGAGTGTTTTTGAATTTTTTTATTGCCATAACGTAAATGATTCTATATAGAATTGATTTATCGTGAAATATTTTAAATTATTCACTTCTTGTTAAATAAAAAATATGGGTGATTTTCTCGGTAGCTTTAAAAAGCTGTCCCTAAAACATTAGCATACATATAAGACTTAAAAATAAATATGAAGCGAATTTTGAAATCACTTTCCGATAGGAAATAGATTTTGAAATTTTCTTTGGATTTATTAAATTATTTTTCTGATTGTACTGAAAGGTCAAAGTCTCTTTTTATTTAAAAAAATTGCGTTTTATTTTGAAAGATACGAGTAACTACTTATTTTTTAAGGCCATTCCAGAAGCTAATAGAAATACATATTACTCGTTTTGAAAGGGGAATAACATTATTAACAGATTAACAGCTATAGCTGGTAAATTATCAGTCATTGTTTGAAGTTCAATACTTTTTTATTTTAAAGTTCATAAACTTTTTTAAAAATTGGATATTGATAAGATGAAAAAACAACTTATAATGTTCTATGCAACAAAAATGCAAGAACTTGCATAAAAAAATGTATGTTTTTAATGTTACATGTTTTTCCAAATTGTTCTCGTAACGTGCTTCCAAGGTTATATTTTTCCAAACAAAACTACCTGGTTTTTAACATCTTCATTTAGGATTTCGATATCTGTCTGGCTGTGGTATAGTATCGAATAAACGGACGAAACAATTTGATTGTGCCTGTTTTGTTTAAAATGTGGCTTAATTGAAATTGTTCTTAGTTACAACTCACAAAAACCGGGTAAGCTATTTGAAGATTATTATTTTTTATCATAAACCACGTAAATTTTGTAAATTTCATTTGTCGAAACTATGATGCCCACTTAAGGGAGGTTGTAGCCTCTGTTATAAGCATACCCCTTAATGTAATATCTTTCAATTTTTGCACACAAATTCTTATTACGTATAACTTACTTATATAAATGTTAAGCAATTTTATATGCAACATATGGCCATGAAAACAAAGAGAATGTCTAAGAAATTTCCCCAAAAAAGAATATATCAAAAAGAATACAAAAAATCAATATTTGATTTTATATTTTGAAATATTTTTTGAGGAAAATTGAAGGATATTATTACAATAGCGAATGTGTGCTTCTTTCATGTGCTTCTTTCTTCCATCTTTTTTTTTCGGCTTCATTTCTTGGACTATATACTTTTTAACGGTGATATTTCTGGTCAAAAGTATGAAAGTATTTATTTTTTCAACTTTCATACTGTTGCATAACATTTTGCAAAAATATTATAAAAGTGTTCGAAAATGGACATTTGTTTTCACATATTCATGCTAGACAGACAGTGTTTCAAATTGTAAATTATATGTTAGATATATTTATTTTATAAATAAAATTCAAACATGTCTTTTAACACTTACAGTCAAGATTATTATACCTGCATCGATGTTATTATATAATAGTTTATGTACAATTAAAAAATACTAATATTTTTACAGCGATTTAATGGAAGCAATAATTCATATTATCATCATATTTTTACACACTTTTGTAAATTATTAGACATATTTTATCGATAATTATTTAAATATTACCGGTAGTTTGTAATAAACTACTAGCTGTTGCCCGTTACTTCTTTCGCATGGTTCAGCTGTATTTAATTACTATATTTTTCGAGACTTGATAAACGATTGTATCTATGAGTTTCATTTAATACCTCTCTGGTTTGTAGATTAAAATTTTGTTTACATGCTTGATGATATGGTATTTATGACTAACCTGGTTTCATAGAGTCTATTTTTAAATAAATTGACAAAAAGTTAAAAATTTTCTAGTTATTTTAAATATCTACGCGAAATTAATCTCTGTATCGAGCGCAAGAAAAATCTTAGAAGATAATTCTCCAATAGTTAAATGGGTGTAATTATAATTTTTTGTAATTATTATTTTCAGGCTTGGAGGGAATAGGGATTTTGCTGCGCGACCGAACTGAAAAAAATTTGACAGTAAAACCGTAAGAAAAAATGCGTGGAATAAAACCGTTAAATGAGACGTAACTATAGTAACAATGTCAAATGAACCAACAAGTGACTTGAATGCAATTGACAGTGATAATAGTGGGAAATTATTCAGTGCAAAAGAATTAAATACGTAAGTATTAGTTTATTCTTTATTAATAAATATATTAATAAATATATATTTATAAATATAAAATATTTTACATTGGTTAAGTAAGGTTTTCAAGGTTATCTTTCTTCTAAATACTTTCTTGTACTTAAATAAAAATTAATCAGCAAAATTTAAGAGAAAAATCAAGAAAACCTACATAAAATTGAGCACGATTTTTTTTGCAATTTGTGTCGATTCTACATTAGCCGAAGGAACTTCGTTCCTACCTGGTGTCCCACGACACCACATCATTTTTTTTAATATAAAATCTAATTTCTTCTTTTAACATTTTCCCAGAAAATTTGAATTACTATTATTGAAAATCGCTTAAAAAATTATAAAAATTTTGGCGTACAAATTTTGGCTCCTGGTTTGGTGTCATTTATATTTGAATGTAATTATTAGCACTTAGCACTTGATTCATTAATTGGAATAAAAATTAATAAATAAATATGTTTTTATTAAATTTTAGGCAATTTTTTTGGAGAACTGATAAAAAATAAACTGGAAATAACAATAAAAATTAATTAAAATTATGTTAATAAAAAAAAATTTTTTAAACATACAAAAATCAATTAAGGTAAAAAATGTGTCATCTTGATGCGAAGATATTGTGTTCATAAGAGATTTACAGAGCACCTTAATTTTCTAATCACAGAATTACAAAAGTAATTTCATTGCATCATTTTTCGTATTCGTTATCCTTTACTTATCAGGTAAGGAGAAAAAGATCGACAACAATCAAATGTATCTTATTTCATTTATATAATAAAACGAAAACCGTTTATCATAAGTTTTTTATAGATAGATTTTCAGTTTTTTAACGTAAGAAGATTGTTTTTGTTATCAAATAAAACGTTCGCTTCAACATCTACCAGAATAAGATACAATGGTTAAATATGCAATCTATAATAGGTAATGTATCAAAATTTAGTGCCGCAATTATGAAAAAAAAAATTTCTGCGTTTAAAGGATACTGTTAACTATATTTATTTAAATGATCTAAAAGAGATTCTAAGAAGAGTGATTATTATTTTGGAAATATACTTAAGGAAGAAACATTCGCGTAGAATCCAACATAGAAAATTAGTATCAACTTCCAAGTCAACGTTCATATGTAAAAAAATAAAATTTTACTATTTAGGTATTCAAAACTTAAGTAGTAGTTAAGCTACATAATTGATGTTAAAAAAAAAAGGTTCACTTTTTTATAAATCGGGAGCGTATAATGATACTATTAATAATTATGAAAATGAACACTACTTGTCTATTTGTAAATGATATCTGGTTTTCTATTCCATATCTTATATTTAACCATAAACACAATACGCTCCTGATTTTATACATATTATGTACCTTCAAACTATAAAGTTGATGTACGTAGCATTGTAAATACAAAATTATATGAACTGTGGTTAGGTTTAATGCAAATAATTACTAATATTGAATAGCCTTTCACCTTTTTCATTATAATCATATACATGTAATGCTTATGTGTATGTATGGCTTTATTACAACAAATATTTATTATGTAAGAGTTTTGATTCTAATTAGAGGAATATCATTTTGTATTCTATTATTACAAAATGTTCCAGGCTTCTATATTCTAGAAAATTAAAGGACCTGTATGAATTTCATGGGTCTTTTACTATAATTTAACAATAAGTATGATTGATATATCTAAATTTTAAATTTGAATCAAAATTAAATTACATATTTTAGCCAATAGCAACAAAATAGAGTACGCACTGATTATAAATTATATATTTCACATAAAACTAAACTGAATTCCATAACAAGCTTTTTAACATGTTATTTATACGGAAATACTTACAATTGACGTTATACGTAAGTATTTTCCTTTTTTGTTTAATTAGGAATTTTGATTATTTCCATATTTTGCTTTATTTGTCCATATTTTGCTAATTTTTAAATTTCAATCTCAGATCTATATTTGTTAAGTAAACTCGCTTCAATTGAAGTAATAAAAAAAAAACTTCCTCTACAAATGAAAAAGGTAATAATAAAAGTAATAAAATTAAATTATAATAATACTAATAATTAAAATTAATTTCGATTGTAATTTCGTAAAACAAACGTGATTTTCCAAGTTTTCACTTCTGCCGGCACCTCCGGAGTGCTACTGTTTTTTCTTTTTTGTTAACTGTAGGATATTAAGATGTACGAAGAATGATTGGTTTATATCTTCTTCTATGAAGAATAACTTAAAATTAAAATCAGTTGTCTTGTAAATTTGAATGTCGGACCAGGCAAAGATATCAGTTTTCATAATCAATTCTTCAATAAAACAAATATCGTATTGTTACTTCATAATATACTTACAGTCTATTTGGCATCCACAAAGCCAAATTTTTTGAGTTAATTTAGAAAGGAGTCCAACTATTCAGTTACCATTGTCGTAATTTAATTTCGACTACATCAAATACAAAAAAAAAAAAAAATAAAATCAATTTTCTAATGGAACGAATATATTGATGGTATATGATGCATATTGTAGATACTTGGGACATACTGTAGAGTTAAGATGCAAAGTCATCGATATAATATTCGTTTGCAATAATGTAACCAATAAACAATAAATATTCATCATCACTTATCGGGTCTTTTCATATATAAAATATTTATAGATATTTTTACGATATAATATATCAAGATAATCAATCTATCATCAAAATATCAACAAATCAATATAATCTCATATTAATCATAATCACAAAGATTATTACACTGACCTTTTTATATAAACTTTACGAAAACCGAACTACTTAGAATATCGTAATGCTAGACCATAATAAACCCATTGAAAAATCAAATTATTACTTGCTGTTGAAAACAAAGCATTTGTATGCAAATTAAGAAACAAATTTGATTCATACTCAAAGTTTCTAGTACAGAATTTATCAAATACTTTCTGTAGGTTTTGTTAAAGACCGAATTTAATTTAAACATTTCACAAAGATTATTTAATCAAGATTTTCATTTTTTCTGTGAAAAATGCCATTTTTTGGTATTTTATACGTAAAATATCGATAGGAAATTTATCAAATGATTTTCACATTTATTTTATGGGCATGAATCCTTTGTTTAATGTAATTTTTTTTCTTTTTTTACGTTACTGAAACCATAAAATTTCAGGTGAAAAATATCTTTCTTTCACGAAAAAGTTTAGATACGAGAGATTTTCCGTTAAATAATTTATTTCGTATTGTAGAATAATTTATTTTTACGATTATATGTAGCGTAACTAAGTAAATAGAGAAACCAAACAATGAACGGAATTATATTAAATCATTTTCTATGCGTGTGATTGAAAACTTATTTAATCTAATGCTTCAAAATATCAAAAAGCTTCACTTCTAACAACTCTTTCCTAAAAATTTTGTTATCAAAAAATGTCTGATAATGAATAATTTGTTTAGGTCTTTTCTATAGAAAACTTTATTTTGGAATTTCGATTGGATTGAAAAACTGAAAAAAAAATTTAAGGTTTACAACATTTTTGCAATCTTTAAGAGTGCTTCCAATATGTTAAGATTATTTAACCGTTGTGGTTTGCCCCCCTTGAACGCAGGCCCACTGTTAAGTCGTTAGATCGGATTGAAATACGGATACTCAGGGGAATTATAAGTCGGTTATATGCATATTGCTAACGTAACAACGACAATGCATATGGCAGCTTTCTTTACCAACATCATTCTAGTTTACACGTTAGGCCACAGTACATATGTGTGAATGAATTTCAAAAATAATAATACTATATGTACTTCGTTATGATGAAGCAGAAACGTTTATTTATTTGGAGAAAATGTAACGTTTTCTTATAAGATAGTTTACAAAATTTTTTCTCGGATAAATTTAAAATTAAAAAAATTTAATTTTATATTTTTACGTTAACGAAAATATATGCCAATAAACAAGAGAGTTGGTCTCACATTTTCAAAGAAAGGAGAGATTAATGAACGATAAGCAGAGATTAATTATTTTAGATTAATGAACGTCATATATAAACATAGGACTATATCACCATTTAATTGATTAAATTGAAAAAAAATTATTTTAGGATTCTGATAATATTAGAATTTTTGAGACTCATATCAAATGAAACATATTCGATAATTTTCACATTTAAAGAAGACATCAAGATCGCCAAATTGAAACTATTCTAAAAGTATGACAATTAACAAACTGTTAATCATTAAAAACACAAATACGTACTGTGGATTATGTGATACGAGTCACTGGATTAATTGATTGACGAATAAATTTATAATCAATCATTTCAATTTTTAAAAATTATATAATAATAAGTAATTTCATCAATAAATATTTAGTGTTACCTCCATACACAATTTTTATATGTATACCTATGTATAAATCATGTTCTTCTGGCAGTTAGCTACCTTATGGATGGAAAACATTAAATAAGGTCCTAAGAATCCGAAATAATATTTTAATGAAACTTATCTTCAAAAATAATTATTGGGCTTAGCTTTTTCTAGCAAATTTTTAATTAGTGTCTACGATATTTCTTTTGTGTTATATCGATAAAGAGGAACGATTTCAAATACTCTAACACAAAATAATAATAATAGATATAGATTAACATAGCCTATGTGTCCTTTGTAAAATTTTGGGAAATATTTTGACTATTATTTAGGAATAGTTTTTATTAGATCGATGCTGTATCACTCATGTACCGTTTTCAAAGTACTCTTAACAGTCTTGACTTCAAATCAACAACAATGATGTCGCATCGAAAAATATCTAATCCAACAGTTATAATCCAATAGAAATCCAAACTTAATCAAAAAGTGATTTAGCAGAAGTATAAGAAGCAAAGTAATTAATACTTTTGTTTAAGATAAGAACACTATTCACAAAGGTGCAAATTTAAAGAAAGTATTCAGTCTTTAGTAACTTGAAAATTTATATAATTAGACAAAAAAATTAACATACTTAACTCGACCACTTTTTGGGATAACATCACGTATGTAATCGACTTCATAATTTATATACGTTATGAAAGTAAAGTCCTAAATTCTTAACCAGTTATTTGTAGAAAGCAATTAATAAAAATTTGACTGATTCCTATAAATAAACGGCCCCTTAAAAAATGTCTCATAAAAAAAAAACAATTCGAAGTAAATTGGGGTTTTAAGTTTGAACCATACTTCCTTCCGGCTAATGACCGCTAGGAGAACGATCTGAAGGGTAATGGTAAGTTGGAGGGCAATATAAATGGCTCCATACTTGGATATTACGATTTCCATTCCAACTGGATTGTTTTACCATCGGTTCACCTTTGTTGTTAGAGTTACCTTGCAAAATATTGATTTGTTTTTATACTTTGGGGTGTTATGTGCTGAAAAAATGTTTTACACCCTCCTATTATTAGTTTGGCAACATTGGTTGTTGGGTTTTTGAAGGTTTCTGCTCTGCGATTCCCAGGTATAAAATGACTTGAAATTCCATTTTATGCATACTCAATTCAAATTAGAACCTAGCCTTTAATTAAGAACACAAAATATGTTTTTATTGATTGTAGTCAATTTTCAAACACAAATATTTATTGCACAATAAAAAATAATTAATCAAATAATAATACTATTATTTCATTATTAAAATTATTTTATTTGTTTATTTAACACCAATTTGAAAAATTATTTCAATTATTCTATGGCTTTTATCGTGGGGAAATATAGAAATTGTGCGCTATGTGTAATCACGCAACAATATTGATAACATATATTTGGTGAATTGCAACCAGTTAAATATAAAGGAAGGATTAAGCAAATTAAATTTTGAAATTTGAAAGACATAAAACCTTTAAGAATACAAATTTATTTTATGAGCACAGGTAATTTATGTTTAAAATATTTTTTTTACACAGTGAGCATAATTTACACATAATTTGAGAATATTATAATTATAATACTAGGTTTGTAACTTGGATAAGACTGTTTTTGTGAGTATTACATAACTATATCAGGGATTTTTGATATTTTGCTAATATAATGAAGAAATATCCTAAAAAATTTATTCAAGAGTGGATCTTCGATACAACCGCCTTATGTCTTATGTATATATATAAATTATCTTATGTTATCTAATGTGAAAATGTCTATGTATATATATATATATATATATATATATATATATATATATATATATATATATATATATATATATATATATATATATATATATATATAAATTCGTGCACTTGGAAGTGCATTATTAGTTAATAATATTCCATAGTAAGTTTAACTTCCAATCTTAGTTTAATAAGCACATATTGATAATACAAAAATTATGAAGTGTAACAAAATAGGTTGACATATAAGTTATGAATTGTTGATATAGAAGATCTCATATTTATCGACTTCGTTGACTTTTACACCAACAGGTGGTGGTAATGCATAAGCCCCTAGTATAAACGTAGGCGTCTTTAAAGAAATTAATGAAATTCTTTCAAATAAAAGAGACACAAATAAAGTCCACATTGTGGTTTTTTCTAATTTTCGCGCTGCATTTTTCGCTTTTATTTAAAAGTGTTTTGCGAGTTACATGTCTTATATCTCACGTATAACCATTATATTATGTCCACACAATTAATCTACTAAGTTTTTAGTTTTTATACTCACAAAACAAACAATTCTTATGCATAATAAAATGTAAGTTGCATAAATATTGTTTGTTTGCGAATATCTGAAATTTGTTAATTGTGTTTTACTATTTACCGGTATAAAATGTATACACATTTGAAATAATGAGTAATTTTTCTCATTAATTTACAATTTTATTCACAGCCAATAGTTATTTAAAGGTATTTAAAATTTAATGACTGCATATTTATTAATTTATACTTTTAAATAAATCATGAATAAATAAATAAAGACACCATTTATTAAATGTTTTTAGTTCAATTGTGTTTGCAAAACGAGATTATTAATAAAAATTATCACTAAGATACTAAGGCAAATAATCATTTTTCGTTGCTTTTAACTATGGAATCTTATAGGTTTGATCGAGAAGACTGAGAAGACACGAGACTCAAAACAATTACATAAATACATATTATACAATTTATTGAATGAAAATTTGAAATTTATTATACTCGACTTACACTATATGCATACATAATATGTCAGAGTATTTTAATTTTAGTTTGTAACGCTAAAAAATGTAGACGTCACAAACAAAATTTTGGTATAAGTGTTCATATAATTGCCTAATAAGCCATTTCCGGATGTACGCCCACCGGTTCATCATCTAGATAAAACAAAAACGAAAAGAGTGGCAAGTTGAAATATCGGTGATATATGCGAAACATTTAAAGTGATTTTAAGTTCGTGAAGGACCAAAATCGCTCCATTGTATTTAATGGATCGCTGGCCCAACATGGAAATCATAATACATATTTATTATACTTGTAAGACTCATCAATGAAGAAAAACTTTCAAAAATCGCCCGAGTGAATTTTCGTTTTCTGAAACTACTTTTACTTTTTTCACCTTAAATCTTACCTTCACAAATTTCGTCTCCGTAAACCATATGGATATTGAGTATAAAGTGTGTATGTAATATTTGCAAGAAAAACCCTGTATAGAAACATCTCTGTGATCAGATAGCATATTGTAATACTGTAAATATGAAGAGACTCCAACGCCCGATTAGTATGCAAACCCATGATTAGTAACATAATAATACATAAATAAAAATGTACGTCAGTGGTATTTTTTTATTTATTTTTGAGAAATTACGACATAAAAAACTATTTCATGACTTTTAATATACTATTCAATTATAAACGATAACTTCCCTAGTCAGCCTACACGTTTGAACTAAAATAACATGTTTTGATATATTATAACATTACTTAGAACATCAATTGTTTATAAAATTGATACATATATTTTCATTAAGCATGTAATTATACTTAACCATAAAGGGTTCTTGTATTGATTTATGCATATTAAAAAGGTTACAGTTCAGAAATGTAGCAACTCGGATATAAAATATTTTCTAAGTCTAAACAAAAACCAGTAGATCATGAAGACTCACTCAGTTCGTTTTATTTACTCTACTTGATTTCAGGATGTAAAACGCTGAAATCTAGAAAACTAAATGATTTGACTATCTGAAAGTCTTTATTCAAAAGCGTTTTAATTCTACACAGAACGTTACAAAAGCGTCTGATCCGTGGAAATGATTAGATTTCAGGGTAGAATCTCGTACTCAATAAACAAATAAATTTGGCGAAAGTTCAAAACATCTATTTTACTAGTTATGTCCATAACCTTTATTCACTTACTTTGCCCCAATCTGGCCAATCGTTTCTTACTTCATAAAAATGCAACAATTTCAAAATCCTGATTTTAAGCTTAAACTCAATATTAAATATATAATATTCCATGTTTAATTCAACCGTTTTTTTATATCAGAACGATGACTAGGAAGTCAGAATTTTTGAGTGTGGTACTGAATAAAAACAGGGATCTGCTGATTCCTTTTTAAGAAAGCTGATTAAATTAGTTCTTACAATTTTTAATTTATGTCATTTGATTTCATCACTTCATAACTTTCGCGCAAAGAAAATATTTCCAAACTGGAATAAAGTTAATTCAAAATGCGTGTTTATCCCTGAACTTTTCATTCAAAGCAACCACCTAGATACTGATTTGATTGTTTTTCGACTTATTTTCCCCTAATATTTGATCTATCGTCAAAAATCTACATCCCTAAATAATTAAAGAAGGTAGCTTTGCAGAACCGTTTGTACGTTAAAAAAAAATTGCAAATCGATGGATGAACTTACCATGAAGCAATAACCTTAAAGTGACTATTCCATTTTTCAAAATGTGTGTAAGCCTATATTGAGACAATTTTAAAGGAAAAGTCAAGAGGCATTTTTATTGAATAAATTGATGATTTAATTCATAGAGATGCCTTAAAAAGGAATTATCAATTTATGTTTACATAGAAATAAACTTAATAATTTAATTTACTGATCAATCGATTACAATTGAATTTTATGTCAATTCCTAATAAAGATAATTTATATTTAAACTATATTGCTTCAAAAATTATATTATATGAAACAAGAATGCAGAAATTTATCAATCATTCGTTGACACAAATACAAGTTTGTACAAAAATAATTTTAATATTTCAGAAAACAACTATTATTTCACATTCTAGTATTATTTGCCAAAGAGAAATATTAATTTATATTTTAATTTTAAAATGTTTTATAAAATATTTTTATCTAATTTAATATATTTTTAAGAATTTTTTAATTTAAAAAAACTTAAAATTTAAATGGATTTTAACAAAAGCAAAAATTTTATCTAACAGATAACATTCTTAAATGTGAATATTATCAAAGAAACTTGTAGGATTTATCGAATAATCATCGATTCTGGCTCCAATTTCCTAAATCAAAATTTTTAATTTTTATATTACAATATGTTTTTTAACTATCAATAGTATGAATTAGCTTATGGTAATTATGCTCCACGGAAATGTTACTCGTTGTTAATTTGTTACCAGTCTGCACAATTTGGTGATATGTTCCTTGTTGCTGATCTGGTGCACCGTTACAAAATTTTGATATACGAATGAGACCAAAATTGAAATTAAAAATTGTGAGTTCAAAAAATGAAATTTTACCCAGTAATATAACTAACTAATTTAACAAGGTGTTTGTATAATGTTTTTCGGACCCAAAATCTGTTTATAGATACTACCAATAATATCTAATCTAAGAACTAGAAAGCTGAAAGTTAATAAAACATTCATTAAAATATTGTGCTTGTTATTGATTACAATGTTACCATATTGATTGTAAATAATTTACAATCAATTTTATTTACATTGAAATAATTTATTATACAATTTATCTTTTAATGTACATCTTCCTTTTATTACAAGTCAAATCATCGTATCGTACATATGTGCATTGCATCTACAATCCTCTCCAAGTTATTCAATCATGTAGAGGGTGATTCAATTTCAATTTCATAAGTGTACAACTTTAACAATGGGATCTCGTTTATAACTTTTTAACGCTAATTTTCAAATCGAAAATATTTATAAAAAATTTCTTGCTTGAAACTACTCTTGCTTGAATTATAATATAGAATTATTATGAAAAATTAAAGTTAATTATTGTTTCTATTTGAAAATTAGAGGAAGATTACAGGATCATATATTTACAATACTAGTAGGCAATATTAGAGGATCATATATGTACTTTGTTCGCAATATTAGAGGATCGTATTCGTTTTGTTATCTCAGATTTGAGATTGACTGCATTTGTAACATCATAACCTTCGAAGCTATGTTGAACCATTTTGAAAAAAGTTAACTATTAAAACAAAAAAATTTTATACACGTAAGTTGAATTTTTTATTGTTGTTTACTGTAAACGACAAATGAGTAGAGTACTTATTTATTTAATTAATATTGTATTATAAATAAATAAGCCTGATATTTTTGCTTTCAAATAATTGCGCGGCACGGAGTCCATCTATGATATTACCACCTGCGTCGAGCTTGGCAAAAACAAATTTCCAATAAACAATAATTAACAATTAGTAAGTCAGTTCTAACTGATTATTGACGGTCAATTTCATTTATTAGAGTGATTTCAGTCTACTTTTGTAACAAAGTAGACTGAAATCACTCTAATAAATGAAATTGGCCGTCAATAATCAGTTTGAACTGACTTAATAATTGTTAATTATTGTTTATTGGAAATTTGTTTTTGCCAAGCTCGACGCAGGTGGTAATATCATAGATGGACTCCGTGCCGCGCAATTATTTGAAAGCAAAAATATCAGGCTTATAAAATTCCAAATAACAATAAAATATTGCACCAAGGCAATATTTTATTGTTATTTGGAATCCGAAGTATGATTCTTGGTTTAGTAAAAAATTCAGCTAATATATGGTGTTTATAGGAACTTCCATGTTAATTAGATTTATATGGTACTTTTTAACCTCAGATAGTGTCATTGAGTTTCGAATCATCTTCCTTATAAATACGATAACAACTGAAAACTTTTAATAAAGAAACACAAATTAATAACACAAGAATATTGATCAAGGAACTCCGGATGTAATGGAAAGCTTAACATAAATGATTCAAATCACTTAGGCCTTTTTGATTACTTATAAAACGCATTATGAATTTTTTTTTTAAATTAAAATATATGATATCGAAAGTTCTTTTATTGCAAAAAATTGGCACCGTGTATCTACATTCGAATGTACTTTTCAATACAAGTACCAGACAATGATTTAAAATTTATATATCGAACATAAAATTAAAAATTAATTATGGATCTACTTAAGAACATTAATTTAAAATTAAATAAAAAATTATCGCAAATTTAATGATGCATTAAATTAGAGAATGAATACAAGTTTCTGTTGTTTTATTCTCGTTAATTTGGGCAGGTATTTGATCTTCCGATATTTACACATAGATAACTTGATAAGTATTTATTAATAATTTAACTAAATAATTTAATAGTCACGGATCCAAAAAATTATTCAACACGATTCCTATTTATATAACAAACAGAAAGTGAATATATATTTGGTTTCATTTCTCAGAAGAGTTATGCAGCCTTGCTTTGTATGTTACAATTGACCCACGCCTACAGGGTGTATTAAGTATACTTGCATTAATAACTTCCTGCAAATCAATAATATGCTCTGGTTGGAATACCTGTCCCACTGTAAGGGTATTAAATTGGGACTTAAATTTACTGAATCTTAAATCCGGTGCCCAATCAATTTATTCCGAGACCACAGTTGCAACAAGGAGTATGTTCCCAATGAACCTATTCATTATCCCCCAATTAAAATAAACTGAAAAAAATTACTGTTTTTACTTTTGAATGGTGTGACCAGTCAAAAAATATATACATTTGGATAATATTCAATTAACAAAAATATTTCACCCTACTTTTTCCCTTGAGATGGGATTTTTTTAATGAAATATCACCTACCTTGATATATATCCTGTCTAGTAAACAAAAACTAATAAAAATCTAACTACTCTGTCATATTCAATCTTTAAATTTTTGTTTCACACCCCTTAAAAATTACGTAGGAATTATTTTTTCAAATTTAAATGGAACAAACTTACAAATGTATCTTATCCAACAAAGACCCATTCAAATAGTGCTACAAACTATGAAAAAACTTTGAGATACATTGAAAAAACTCATACGGGTCGACTTGAGAACCTTTAACTTTTTTCGAAGACTAAAAATAGATTTTAATTTAAACAAAAAAACAAAAATAAGTAAAATAAAATAAAAAAACCACATAAAAATTATTTATTTTAAGAAATTATTACAGTAAGCTTTTTTTAAATAAGCTTTTTCTCGCCAATCAGTTAGATTGGCATCGTGCAACATGAAAATTATTTTCTATAACGGATTTATTCATTTCATTCTTCGAACGAAAATAAATTCCTAATTTCCCTAGTTAAATAATATTTTGTTCTCTTCTTAAACGGCGAAAAACTATCAATTTGGCGGAAAGTATCTCAGTTAATGGTAAAATTGTATTTTTTTGATGAATAATTTACATAGCCTACATACCCTGGCAATGACTGAGTCCTCCTGTAAAATTGAAATAATTTTTTTTCTCTCTTAAACACAGCGGGTTTGACAAAATGATGAATTATTATACACCTTATACACATTATTTGAAGAATATAGGGTGTGCCATTTTTATATTTTACTTTTTAAATTTTTATGTAAATTATGTAATTGATGAATTCAATAAAAATAATAAAATGCATTAAAAAAAGTATACACAAAAATAAAAATAGAAAAAATGATTATAAAAATATTTAAAGTATGTAAATAAAAAATAATGTACATAATATGCTAATTATAAATTATTAAATTACCATTAACTTCTTACAATATCATCTCAATTGAATAAATAATACTATTATTAGAATATGGAAGTTCCATCCGAACAAATTCTAGAAGAAAATACATAAAAATTTTACTAAAGTTCAGTTTCAAGTTCAGTTAAAAATTTTGGTTACTGTATCGCTTTTTTGCACGACATAAAATATAGGGCACTTTCTGAATGTTTGCCCAAACGTCCATCCGTCATAAAGATATCTCAAAATCGTATCTGTTTTGGTTTTTGAGTTATCTTGATGCCAAACTGCTGATTTTAGAGAAATTCTGATCCAAATATTGCAATTGTTTCATATTGCAATATATAATATATAATAATAATATTTTGTAATAAAATCTGAAAAATTAATATATTTTCTATTTGATGGAAGAAATTAAATCCAGCTTCTTTTTAACTGTAAAAATGAAAATTGAATCATGCTTTTTCTTTGAAAATGACAATCGAAATTTATTAGTGTTGAAAAATTACATATCTTAAGGAAGTGGAGGTTATTAGATGTAAGTTATCAAGAAAAAGAATTAAATAATAAATTATTTAATGATGAAATGCATGAAATGTCGTCTCAACTAAAATTATACCAACTACTGAAACGAATTGTAAACTCGGTGCCACACGATGCAACCAACACCTTCTAACGTTGGATATTTGACGACCAAAATACAAACTACATGTGTCGAATATCATGCCTCCAACATTCGTGTTGGGCGACGTTTGGTCTGATGCCAGTTTTTTTTTCGTCCCATATTAAAGTGTTTTTGTTGGTTTCAAAAATATAAATTGATAAATGTTTGACACACTGCTTATGAATCCAATGAAGTAAAGTCAATTTTGGATTATTTCGTTTTGTTGTTAATGTTTTATTTGTATTTTCTTATTGCTTCATTTATTTAATTGTTTATACTCCATTTTAATTTGTTTATAATAAATTAGATTAATGTACAAATCAATATTATACCAGGTGTAAGGCTTATGTCAATACCCCGAAAAATTAAACTAAATCACTTGTGTAGAATGTATTTGATCAATCGAACATTTGTCCCATCGTGTAGCAGGTTTTACATGAATATTTGATCGTACGTTGGAGATCAACATTTGAATCAAACGTTATTCGCATTGTTTGACAGTGGCTTAGCTTATATAGAAGCAATGGGACTAGTTTTAATATATGGGACGCAACTTTCTTATAGCTAATACCATACTCAATACATAGTAGAAAACAGTATTTTTATTTTATTCAAATTATATTAGTTATTATCGAATATTTTTTAATAGAGTGTATTAGTAAGAATAGTATTTAATAATACTTTTAATATATTAAATACAGTAAATCTATCTTCGTTCACTTTATTACGGTAAATAAAGATGTGGACAATGGTGATGATTTTATGAATTTAAATAAAACAAATGAAAGTGAAAATGTTACTGAGATATTTTCAGTTGTCTTTATACACAACTTGTCCAATTTTACACATTACTTTTGTTTTATTATGATTGATTGATTTAATATTAGAAAATATCGATTAAATTGTATAATAATTGTAATTTATTACCCGCTAATTCTCAAAACTTGCGTTTGGATTTTTGCACTAGCAATGATTGAGTTAGAATGTGATAGTGACAGTTTTTGGGTTTTGCTTGTAGTAAAATTTATTTTGAAGATATCTTGATGATTGTATGCACTTTCAAAACAAAATACTAATTTCAGATACAATTCCATTATCTAGTGATCTTCAGTCACTAATATGCAACCCGATATCTATATAAAATATGGGCGTTTCTTACAGGGATGTAGTAATCAAAAACCTTAAAATGATCTGAAATGAATGAAAACCATAGTAGTTTGAATTTCCTGATACACTACTAGGCGATTATATAATATGCAATTTGTACTATGTTAATTCTTTTCTATGTTGCTGCAATGATAATTTGCTATTAACATATTAAATTGACATTTTTGAAAGGTTTCTGATTATCTTAATAAGACGCAAACTGCAATAAACCTAGCATTCTGCTTTTTAACTTAAAATACCATCCTAATAATTTAATAATTAATAATAATTTTAATTTAATAATTTTTCTAATTCGTAGATAATGGAGTACCTCCATCTTCTCCATATATGCTGTAACCTTTCGCCTTTCTTTAAGTACTTTTTTTGACATTTTGGAGTCGTTAATTCGTTGCTCGGAACAAAACCATTGAGCATTGGGTGCTTTAACGAACCAAACAATAATTTAATTTTACAGGTCATTTATTTCGACGTTGTATCAAATTCTCCATTCATCTACTTTTACTCCAACGTGTCTATTCCAGATCATCTTCGTATCAAATTTACCAAATTTTTCTTGAATGTTGTGTTTCGGCGAACAACCATATTGGGCGATTCAGTAGTATGTTCTTCAGGATATTACTGTTTGCATGGTAGGCCATGAATTCAGATAGCATTCGTTCTTTGATGAATTTTTTAATTAATTATCCATCAGATATCGAAGATTCATGAAAGATCTTACAATTCCCTTGAAAGTTTTTAACTATAAAGTTCACTGATATTTATTTTATTTCTGCTGATGCGATTACTATTGCGTTTTGTTGACATAGATTATGAGACCGACTTTCTTAGATTTTTTCTTTCAAACTTCTGAATAATTAAGTCTAGCTTTGCTTCCTGCTATCGATATCGTATAAAATAATGTTTGACAATGTTGCAGATAATCCATATCCGTGTAGAGTTTAAGTGAGCCACTAAGTTGATAAGACCTTTTAATAATTAATAGAAATAGTAAAAGTGAAGTTTAATTTTTTGTTTTTATTTAACTTAAGTTAAATTTTCATTTTTACTAAAGACCGCTTCAATAAAACTTTCATTTTAGAAGTAATTTTAGAATAAATTCAATAATAGGATGAGTATTTCTTAATAAAAGTTAAACCCAGAAATAAATTTTATAGGTTAATGATGACAGAATAAGATTAAATAAAATTTGCATGAAATAAGCTACACATAAAACAAACAAACAACAAAAAACCTATATGACATTTATATTAAGATGAAAGTGAACGCGTGTTGAAGATGACCTATCCAAATGCTTACATATTACTTTTATAATCCTACATATTAATTCATATTTGGTAATGTTATCAATATACACACAAAATATATATTTTATTAATATGTAACGATAAAATATAGTCTTTATTTTTTTTAAATAAGATGATACTGTTATATCATCAAAGAAGAAAGTGGGGCGAGGTGGGAACTTAATACTATCTATTTGACCAAAAAAAATGTATTCTACATTTTTGGGCCGTATTAATATAAATAAACAAAAATTTGATATTGTAGTTAGAAACTAAATCAGTTTGTAGCATTCAATTCAGTTCTAACAAAGATCTAAACAAATTATAAAAATGAAATTGGTAAGTACCATCAATCAAATAAATGTTACATTTAAAAAAAAAAATTCAATTGTTTTTTTAAGGTGTGGTCCTAGTGCTTTGTGAAGTGTATCATCAAGTTAGACTTATAATATATTTAAATTTACTATTTTAAGCTAGTGAGTTTAGGAGTTCGAGTGCGATTTGAGTAACGTTTTTTCTGCATGCCTATATGAATCATAGTAAGCGAAGTATGGAAACCACGCAAGAATCAACCCTGCATGTCGTCAGATTTTTTCATTTGAAATGGGTGCGAGTTGGTAAAAAAGTTTCAAATAAAAATTGTAGAGCATAAAATTATAGATTGAAGAGTCTTTTGTTTTTTTTGGCTAAAATTAAAAATAACGGAGTCAGAACGTCTAGAAGTTTTTAAACATGCACACCTAGAATTTACATACACTATATTAAATGTATGTGAAAATATATGTGTATATGTGAAGATGTTTCTAAATGTTCTGGCACAGTTATTTTTGATAATAGACAAAAAAAGCAAATAACAATTTTAATGTATAATTTTTGGATCAACAATTTATTATTACTTGAAACTTTTTTCTAGCTCTAACTCCGTTAACCCAAATTAACTTGCAACCCTTTCAAATTTGATGACAAATATAGCTGAACGTACCAGATTTTCGTACTGTGCATACTATTATTCATGACTAGAAAAAATTCCAGATTTACAGAAAGATCGTTACTTTAATCTCTCCCGAGCACGCAGTCTTTTTGAGCTTTGTAAAGTGAATGATTATTTTAGAATAGTAATAGACTTAAATTTCCAGTTTGAAGCTAATAGACGCAGACATAGGCATTAGTGAAAATTAAGTTTTAGTGATAATACAATTTACAATCAAATGTTGAAACACATTTCGCCTCTTTTTAATGACACTTTTTGAAACTTTACCAACACAAATATGCTATATTCATGAATTCGATGATGTTAGTACTTATGATGTCATCAATTTAGTCACTCACGGCTCTAGACGTTTGCTCTTAACCTACTATATGTTATTACTAAAAACTATAATAGAAATTTATCATTTCTGTACATCTGTTACTTTGAAAATTTTCATCTATCAGTAAAAATCTTCAGAAATTCCATTTCTATAGTTTTCTTCTTCAATTAAAAGCTTGAGTAAATAAAAAATAATACTTCATTAAAATGCTTTTTGTGTATGAGTTTTCATGATTTTCAAAGAATCAGTAAAATCCTTCCAATATCGGTTGCTTATTGATAATACGGTTAGTTATGGTTAATTTTAAATGACATATATATGGTTTATATAAAAAATATGAATATCAGACCATAATTGGTACGTAATCACTTCCCATCAAAGGTAGTGAATGTAATATTGTTTTACATATAGATATTATTTTCAATTTATTTCAACCCACATTTTACAAACCGGAATCGATATCGATTAAGCCTCTGTTAGTACGTTTTTCTTATTAGAGGAAGTTTATTTGAAGAAATTTTTGTTTTCTTTACAGACAATTGCTTTCGTCACAGTTTGCCTCATTGGTATGACTTTCGCAGCTCCCCAAAGGGATGGCGATGCTTACATAGTAAAATTAGAAAATGACAATATTGGAACTGGTCCATTTAGTTATTCATATGAAACATCTAATGGAATTGCTGCTGCTGCAAAAGGTGAAATTGAAAATGATGGTTCACCTGAAGGTTCATTACGTATTGTCGGACAATATCAATATCTTGCACCTGATGGTCAATTGATCAGATTAACATACATTGCTGACAAAGATGGTTTCCGTGCTGAAGGTGCCCATTTACCACAAGGCCCTTGAACTGATTGAATAGAAATAGTTTTAATGTTTTATGTCGTTAATATCTAAATTAATATTTGTTTTATGAATATTGTTTAGATCCATTTTTATTTTGTTATTTTGTTTTTCAAATAAAGAGATATTTTTATACCAAAAATAGAAATTTAATTCCATAACCCAAATTTAATTTTCGTTGAATTTAATTTAAACATTTTTTGAAGAAAAAACAGCATTTAGGGCCTTACTCTGAAATTGAAAAATTAAAGAAAGTTTAGAATCAGAAATAAGTATTCCACAATGAAGCTAAGATCGTTGCAATTAACTTTCCTAAAGAGAATTATGTGTCAGCACATCTTGTGTCGGTTAGAGTTTACAATGAAATGTAATTTGACCTTTTCAGCGGAATAAATTACATAGAACAAGATAATAAGAAATATTATTACATGTGTATATAATTCTATTAATATGGAGTCTCTTTTTGCTATTCACGTTTCCAGAGTTTGCATTAATTATCTTTCTGAAAGAATTTTTTCTATATTTTTTTATACATTCTTTGATTCCTTAAATACTTCTAAAGCTATTTTCAACAAAGTATAAGAAATGAAGACCTAAGAAAAAAAAAAGAAATTTAACTATTTATATCTTTTTCCGTTTTTTTTTTAAGTTTAGTAAAATCTGGATTATAAAACAGGACCATCCTACTTAGTACCCTAGTTATGTTTATAAAACATTTATCGATACATTGCCCAGAACGATATGATGAAGGAATCGATTTTAGAATCACTTTTCATCGATTACATTATAAAATAAAAAATAACATAAGCTCATACATAAATTCATGTTTTAAAAGATTCAAGAGTGGGGATTTAATATTTGTTATTGACAAAAAATATTACTCGTATTGTCAATAGCAATATGTTAATTCTATATAGGTGTATTTTAATATTCGTTTCTCCTATTTTTTAATGAAAAGTGCTTGTAAAATCTATCTTCATGTAACATTGCAAATATACAACATTAATGACATCATATCGTCATGGGATAAGAACATTGTGAGTTTTGTTATACTATTTATCCCATTGGAACAATTGAGTTGTACTGTTTATCCCATTGGTACAAGAAACATTATCTTTTCGAATTTTGTCGTTGTTTTAAATGCATTTTGTATTTGAGCAAAATCGATAAGAAATCTGAACTTTTTTTGAAACACTTTGAAATTATACAGCGCTCATTTTCGAGAGATTTATTTCACATTGTAGCTAATGTTGTTTTAAAATCCCAACTTTAGGGTGGAACAAAAATGACAAATGTTCAGAGACAAAATAATAGAAATTAAATTTTAGTGGTTTTTCCTAAGATTACAACAAAAGTGGAAGCAACTCGAAGATTTTTCGTCTAATCAAAGTGTTTTATTGAGACCAACCCAAAAATATCTTTGGCACGGCATTATTGTTTACAAGTTAACACATGTATGCAGTCTACTTTTGCCGCTTGAATGGAACCTAAAATTATAATGGTCTATATATGAATGACTCATAATTGATTGGCAGCGCTGTAGTATAAAGAAAACAACTGGAATTGTTTTTAAAGCCATTTTGACCTAAAATCATGAAATATTTTGATCCAAATACATATTCATAAAATTTGATACTAAGGTCAGAACTGTGTTGCCAACTGGCCAAATTATTATAGAAATAATACTCGCAGCCACATCTAGTACAATTTCATAAAAATAACAAATTAATATTTAAATAATCTAAACACTAGCACCGTCTGTTATTATTCAGTATAATTAACCTGCACATTTAAATATCTTCTGGTTTCTATATTTTTATTTAAAATACTTGTATCATCTTCATTTTGATTGGTTATTTAATATTTAAATACTTTTTGTAAAGAAAATATATTACTAATATATCCTCATTATACGATGGCATTTTATTCAGAATTTTTTTTTACGATTAATGTTTTCATATTTCCAAGGTTTTATGTAAATTAAAATATTAATTTATAAAAATCAAAAATAAGAAATACAAAAATAAAATGCCCTTGTTGTTTTGTATCATCGTTTCATTTTTGAATAAATTATTGATTGCTGTACATAATTAATTCTGAATTCGAAGTTGTCGGGGAAACTTAAAAAAACAAAACGTGAAAGACTGACTATCAAATAATTTTGATTTGTCTATTCAACGGAGATTTTTCTCAAACTTATTTTAAACTTGCTTCTTACACTCTAAATATTTGATCTTTTATCTACCGTTCAACAGAAAATCATCAGTCAATTTACATACCATCATATCTTTGAGCTATTTGTATATCAACATAGATATAATTAATATGAAAATTTAGATATCAAGCAATTTTTAATAAGATGTAAAGTTAATTTTCAAAGTAGTTAATTTTTAAAGTAAAGTTTCAAATTACTTTAACCATTCAATTTCTTTATTGAAGTTGAATTATTTATTTATTTTTTTTTTTAATTATTATTATCGAATTTAAATTTCAAAAAAGCCATTAAGAAAATCATACAAAAATAATTCCTGATAGATAACGCTCATGTAGAGTCGTAGGGAGTCTAAAAATAAGCGGGTCAACACATTTCAAAATATTCATGCCTGAACAATATTCTAACGCATACATTCTGTCAATAGTTCAAATATAAAGGACAATTCCGAACAGAATTGACTTTTTAAAGGTACTAGGTTAGATGTTATTACTGGACTGTTTGGTATGCGAACATCAAATTGTATAATATGATTTAAAAATAGTTCAAGTATAAAATATACGTAGAGTGTTAAATCAATTATCACTACGAGTTATTATTTCAATTTTTTTAAATTAAATTACCAATACAAATTTGTAAATTTTAAAATGTAAACAAGCAATTTTTTTTTTTTTTTTACAAATCAAAATAAACTATTTTTTCGTTGATAAATTTTATTATAATTATTTAAAAACCAGAAATGCTGCCTGAAAAAAAAAAATATTTTGGCTATAATATTATTATAAAACTATTTATATATGTATATGTATACAAAAAAAAAACCATGATTTGAATTTAAAATCTATGAATAGAAATTCTAATTGAATAAAATAATTGAAAACAATTCTTTAACTCCATTTATTTATAATTAACATAATGAATATTCCAGATTTAAAAATAAAAATATTTTCTGCTCCGATTTAAAATGTTTTTTTATATATCGAAGGTTTGGAACTTTCTGAACAACTTTCGTATCGAATCTGATAGTCTGTCGGCCCGTGACCACGAACATAATAAAAAAATAAAAATATTTATAAATTTATATAAATTTATATATTCTAAATAGTCCATTTTACTTAATTACCGATATCTCCTGAACCATTGATTGAACCGAGTTATCTGATTGTTTTTAAATATTTAATTTTATAATTTAATTTTATATAAACATCCGTGGTATATAGGCATACATTAGAAATTCGGAACGAATAAACAAGAATTAAGAATAAAGTCAGCCTATATTCGTAGAAAGTTTTATGTTATATAAATTTAGAATATATATATATATATTTTTTTTACCTCTCATCAAAATTGCAACTCAATCGAAAGCCGATCCAGACATATAGCTATTAGAATAAATATATTCGATTATCAGTATTTTCACATTAATATCTATACATCATAAAAAACTCGTCTAATTTGAATAAAATGTTGTAGTTAGATGCATGATATAGTTTAACGTAAGTTTGTTGAAATTCATTCAGCTGAAAATTACAAAAAAATGAGGCATGCTTCCTTGTTTTCCTAGAAATGTAAAAAAAGCATTATGGCATATCCAAATAACAACTGATTCGTCGAAGTTCTACCGTACATGAAGCTATTTAAGTGTGCAAATTCGTACATCGTGAGGAAGGTTAAGTCAATTACTGGCAAGATATTTTAAAACAATTTACCAAAAATTTTCTAAATAATGTTTCATTTCCTTCATTCACGAACAATTAATCAATTCCATTTTTGAAGAAAAAAAAACAAGTTATAAAAATTTTCAATATATCATTAACGATGACTTCCCATTTAAAAAATAAATTATCATTTAAACAAATTAATAATTATATTTTTCTAACATTATATTATTACGTTCCATGATGCAAATCAATGTCATCTTCTTCTTACAAGAATGTGTGTGATCTTTATAAATCGAAACATGTTATGAGTCAACACCTTCACTAGGTTATTTAAATATCAAATACTCTATTAATTAATAGAAATTTGTATGATTTTTTTTTATTTTTAATTAATTACTTTTATGGTTAAATAATACCGCTGGTTTGGTGGTGGGTTTACTTGATGGAGATAACAACCATGCGGTGATGAAATTATTATTGATATTTCGATATTTGCAAAATTTGCATTTCAAATAATTTTATTGACATAGTTCAGTGGTGGGACAGATATACTGTAAAATGTCATTAAGATTTTTTTAATATAAATATAGCAAATTTTTCAAATAATGGTATAAACTAAAGTGTCTTTACACAATTAACAAACAACATACAGAAAAAAAAACACCTCAAAACACCTCAAAATGAAATTGGTGAGTTTGAAAACAGTGAATTGTTGTGATAATAAATAAAGTGTATTAAAGTGAAGTGAAATTAAAGTGTTGAAAATGTGATAACTGATTATTTTTAATCTTTTTTTTTCAGTCAATTGTTTTCGCTATTGTCTTCGTTGCCGCTATGGCATACGCTGCACCTCAACGACCATCTGACAAAGATTCAGTCATTCTTAAACAAGAAAACAGCAATATTGGTGTTGGTCCATGGAGTTGGTTGTACGAAACATCAGATGGTACAGCTGCACAAGAATCCGGTGTAATTGAAAATGAAGGTACCGATGATGAAGCTATTGCTGTTCGCGGTGCTTACCAATATGTATCACCTGACGGTGAATTAATCCGTGTTACCTGGGTAGCTGACCGTAATGGTTTCCAACCAACTGGTGACCATTTACCAAAAGCTCCATAAGCTGTTTTAACGTGATTTTTTTCCTTGTATATATTGAACAAATATGTTTATATGTATATTTTCGTTCTAATCATTTTTGTAAATTTTATTGTTTTTCCTATTTTTAAATAAAAAAAAAAATGAATTTTTTCTAAACGAATTTTTGTATTTTTATTTTATAACACCACTGTGTTACACAATTTTAGTGATCTACATTATCTTAAGAATTTTGTAGGAAAATGTAGTGATGACAAAAGCAAGACGAAGACCTGAAAAGGTATTGGTCTTGGAGATGCATATTCAGTCTTGGTCTCAGTCCTGTTCTTGCTTATGTAGTCTTTTTTCTTGCTTGGTCTTGGTTTCCTCTTAAATATTGAAGTTTTCTGTAATTAAATACGAGCTCGTTAAGTTAGTTAATATAAATAAAATTTTCTTTTTTTCACGAAGCGGTACTTTCTTTGGATACATAAGTCTTGTTGCATGTTGTATGCGTACACTTCTCTCGCTTACGTTTCTTTGTTATTAATTTGGACTAAGTGCTATGTTTAAAGTTGTTTGTGTCTTTGTGTCTGTATAATTCGAACAAAGTCAATATAATACTCGTATACAATACATGATAATGAATTTTAATATAACGCACACAAGACATCAGTACAACATGAATTGTCTTTGTAGATAAATTAGGAAAACAATTTTTTTATATTTAGTATTGAAATCTTATAAAGCAAACTACAAAAACCGTTTTGCTCCACGAAAATAATATATGGAAGCTGCTATATATATTTTCACTCATATAGTCTTCGTGTTGCATACTCGGTCTTTGGTCTTGGTCTTGCTGATGTAAAGATAATATGTGCTTCGATCTTGGTCACGTTTTTTGTTAGTCTATGACTGCAAGACTAAAACCAATTACTAAGAAAATAAGAAAATAAACTTGCTCAATATTAAATTAGTAATGGGGACAGATGTGTTCTATATATTACTTGCTTGCAAGAGGTGAGCATATCAAAGAGAAAGTAGATGAGACTGATTTATCAACTTTTTTCGGTATAATTAAGAAATTATATTCGTATTTCGCGACAGATAATTTTAAAATCTCCGATAAGATAGTCGAAAGCCCCTTTCTTATCTTAGCTAAGTATTAAATAATAAAATATTAAATCTGTATTAAAACAAGCAAAAACTCGAACGGGAACAACTCAAATCCAACTATTCGTTTTTCATGAAAATATACTACATATATATTTTATTTTTGAAATCGACATTTTCCTTACGAACTGTTTATAAATGCAGATTACCAAACTTGCTCGCCTAATACAACCGCCAAACACGTGCATTTGGAAAACAAAAATGGAAACATATACAAAAGGTTGGCTCAAGACCACTCCTGACAAATGTCCTTAAATTAGAAAAAACAACTCATCTAGGGCTTTCATATTACATTTAGTTTAATAAATTCCCTCGTTAAGGGCAGAAAAAATATTGTCTTTTCTAAGAGAAACTAAGTAAATAAAAAAATGACAATTTTTCTATTAATAACAAAAGAAAACATTTTATTAATTTATAATAGAGATATAGACTTAAGTTCTGGAATATTGACAATGGTAACTTTTGGTAAAATAGACACACCAATATCTGCGAATCAATATTACTACATGATTATTTTCCTCGACTTTATAGAATATAGAAACACGAACCGTCTTTTAAAATATTCGAATAGCTGTCCGTGCTCTCCTCATTGTATTTTTTCAATGCATGCAATTGGTTTTTCCAGTCCATTTATGGTTATTATACCGAGATAAAATCAAGCAGGCTACTAAGGACCTCTCATTTTTGCAGTGGGTTTTATAAGCCGGATGTCTAGATCTTAGAAAAAACCGAAAAAAATAAATTAATATGTATCTAAATCCAAATTAACACATTTATCCAGTCTTATAGTTTTCTTTATGTCCAATATAAACAAGACCTTGAAAACGGTGGAGTTGATGTCAGTTCATTAACAAATCGTTCGTTACTGGTATGATAAAGTCACCAGACGCTCGAATTTATTTCATTCAGGTTATACCGACTAAAGAAATCAATGCGCAAGGAAATTTTTTTACAAATACTATTAAAGCCTGAGAAATATGAGATTTACTAGATACCTCCTGGGCCTTATTTGTATCAGGTATGTTATTAGTATACTGTGCTCGTAGAATCATTTAATAAGAACATTTACGAGTGTATGTTCATCAAAACTATCAAAAAAAGTCGAATTTAGTCGTAAAACTCGAAGTTTTTATAATAACAAACTTTATTAATATTAAATACAGATTATTTAATTTTAAGAATGTTTGTTAATATAAAAAAGAAGTGTTTCACAACCAAAATTAACAAGATGAAGAAGAAAGTTCAACAAATAATATTGAACCTTATTGTAAATTAATAATTTCTCATGACTTTTATGAGCAATATCTGTAAAAACATATCTTAACAATTCTATAAAAGACTGTAATTATTTCGTCTGATTTGTTTATATGTAATAATTACTATTATTTATGTTATTAAAATCTACAAAACAGTGGCGATTACTCTTATAAAAAAATATTTTTTCTTAATTAAAAATAATTTCGGCAAAAAAAAAAATTATAATAACAAAATTAAATTAAAAAAAAAATAAAGAAGTCATTGAAAATCTATTTTTATATGATTTGCAAAAATTATACTAAAATTTATGGAAATAAAAATATATAAAACTATTTCTTCAAGCATTTTTGTGTTGAATTAATATATTAAAGAAAAGAAATTGAATAGAATTAAAAACCAAACACATCTGCCGAGCTACCGAGAATCGATCCTAGTTCTTCCAAATTGCTCATCTTGAATGCTATCAATTATACCACAGATACTTGATAATTAATTTCTGATCTCTTTATGTGTAATGTCTTTGATCTATCAATTTTGTATATTTAAATGTATAGAAACGTAACGTTTTGATAGCTTTCTTAAATATCATAATAAAATTACATAGAATAAGTCAAGAAAAAGTAAAGGTCGACAGAAAATAATAAATATTTCCACTATTATAAAATCTAAAAATTTGATTAAATTTATGAAAACAGTTTGAAAATTCGATACTTAAAGCTTAAATTTCAGTTACGCAAATTACTTAATAATTATATAATAATATTTTGAAACAAGTGAAGATAAGTAGCCGTGTTAATAATATAAGTAACCAATATTTGATTATCAATTTTTGAACTATTTTTGAATATTTTTAGTAATTAGATACACCTTAGAAGTTTATAATGTAATAATATGTACATTAATTATTATAACATTAATTAAAATACACATTTTACAATGACATGATATGTATTAAAAAAGTGTGTTAATTACTTAAAAGTATGTTAATATTTGAGCCGAAATTGTATTAAATTTTTTACAGCTTATGAAAAAATATTTCTTGCTAAAGTTGGTTGTTTTTAAGCAGCAAACATTTTTGTATTTGAACTTTTCTTCTCATCGTTTAAAACTAGAATCATGGATCTATCAAATTTAGATGACCGATATAGCCCATTCAACATTTTAGAGCTAGAATACACCATCCCAATTTTAACTTGCTATCTATTTTTGTTTTTGATTTATCGCAATGGCGGGGACATGGATAGACATGGATAATTAAGTGATTCTTTATGAACACCTAATCCAGTACTTTGTTAGTGCGTTCAATATTTTCTAGCGTTACAAACTTAAGATTAAATTTATTATATCCTTATACATTTCGTGTATTTCGGGTATAAAAATTAAAAGAATGAAATAATCCGACTATTTAATGCAGGTTCATTTTTTTTTTTAAATGAAGCCGCTTTTGTAGTTATTACTGACAAGTAAAAATTAAGTTGTAAACCTTTTTAATTTATTTAAGTAAATATAAATTGCATAATTAGTAATAAAAATGAATTTTTATGTTTTACCTAGTAATCCAATTCAATAATTTAACGTTGCTTTGAATCTGAAGATTTTTTAAGAACATTAAAAATTATATTTATACTTGGAGTGATTAGATGTGATTAATCAGAAGTCAATAAATTTCGTATTCACGTTAAAGATGAGACCTATACGACACTTTGTTAATTGGTGCATTTATCGTTTAAGTGGAGTAGATTTTTAAGTTACGCCAATTATATTGCCGAAGAACTAAAAAAGAGAAACAGAATTTAGTTTATGTTTCGCTCTTCACATTCATTATTCTGATTTCAAATTAATAAATACATATCGATGACTTTTCTTTTGTTTTTACTTTACAAAAAGTTATTCATCCTATTAGTTGTATCAAACATTTATTAAAATTGAAATTTTCATAAAATATCAATATATTAAAAAAATTAGTGAAAAATTGAATGTCCGCGATTTGCTCTCCTCCAACTAATTCAATTTGAGTATTTAACTACTCAAATTAAATGTCCTGAGTCACTGAGTGTGCTTAGGCCAAAAGTTTCTATGTTCATTAGAGATATCAAACTATGAGTGTAGAAAATCTCATAAAGAGTTGAAATATCAAGTTGAATGTCCGCGCGTTGATTTCATTCACCTTACCCATAAGAAATGTATCAGTGACTTAATACCTATCACTTGAGCTATTAACACTCAAATTCGATGAGTGGGATACTGTTGAGACCACAACAAACACGCATCCCCTTAGTTTGTGTGATTTGAATGATTAATAGTATCAAGTCTGTTTGAAAATGTCATAGTTGTTTAGAATTTAAGAATCAAATTTAAGATATTAAATTATTATCAACAATTAATCAGCTCTCCTAGAATAAATATAAGAAGAAAACAATTACGGTATGCCATTTGGTTCTCGAGATATTAAAATTAAAAATATTTATTTTTATCTCTGCCTTGCAGTTTTGTTGATTAAAAAAAAATTTATAACATAGTAAATGTTCTGACTATAACATTGTTAACATAGAAAATGCTCTGACTATACTATACCAAATGATTTGACGCTGAAACTTCATTAAACACATATCGTACAAGAGGCATTTTTTACTGCCATTGGCATCTTGACTAAAAAATAACGTAGTGAATTTAACTAAATAGTATGCTAACCGTTTTGCCAAATAATTATCTGCTTTATTTAAAAACTAGCAATGCATCCATAAGAAAAAAGTCAGTATACTTTTGATGAATTAGAATACAAGGTTGCAACAATTTTTATCCCACATGACCAGAAACAACTCTGATCGGAATTTTGTTGAAGATTTGTTATAATTTTACTATGTCGGAAATTGAAAGCACATTATTACTTACCATGTACTGTAAAAAATAGATAACATTCTTGTATAGAAATTCCAATTAAAAGATTAGATATGTCGTGTAAGATCCCAGCAATAAATGGTAAGTTAGTAAAATCTGTCGATTTTCTTATATTACCCTCATGTTTTCATTTAAAGATAAGAATAAATTACCTTCATCTCTTAAAAATAACCACAGGGCGTTTGCACTATGGAAATTTTCATTTTAAATTTTTATTACCGAAAATATCACTAGATCTTGGAGCAAATTAAATTGTTTTGTTCACCTATTGTATCAAATTTTAAAAAGAAAAGAAAGCAACCAAAATATATCAATTGAAGAAATCCAACTTAGCCAAAAGTCATGTTATTTGGAGATTTTCTTATCAAATGAAATACTTGTAAATGTGTATTTCTTCTGATTTATTACAATAAGCGAAATATAATTGTAATAAATAAAAAGGATAAAATAAAAACCAGATTTTTGACGAAAAATTTATTTATTTACACAGTAAAAACAACAATGGAAAAATTAACCATAAACGAACGAAAGGGGATCATTTGAAAAACTTAACATACTCAGTCAGGTAAATAGCTTATTGTTCTTTTGGTAAATGGGCACCTTCAGCGTGGAAACCAGTTTCGTCAGCGTAGTATTTGACTAAGTATTCTACTCCTTCCCAGAAGTATCTGAATTCACCAGCAACACGGAGAGCGGTTTCATCTTTGTCAATTGTAGCTAATGAAGCGTGTTCTGATCGTGATTGTCCATCTGATAATTCAACGTGGTAAGAGTATTCACCGGTTCCAATGTTGTCGTTTTCGTAAGATTTGATTTCAACATCTTTGTCTTCAACTGGGAGTGCAAGAGCAACAGCGCAGATAGCGGCGAAAACAACGGCCTAGATAGATTTAAAATAATTAACCATTAAAATTTTGAATATTTGAAAAAAATTTTGAGTACTTACGAATTTCATTTTGAGTGAGTGTTGTTTTGTTGTGTTACTTGAAAGATAACAAAAAACTGTCTGATAAATTATTTTCAAATAGTTCAGCTATTTATACAAATTGAATTTGACAAGCATACCGGTCTAATCTTCCACCTCCATTCATTTACCGGTCGGTGTAATTTTAGAAATGCCAAAAATTTGCATACTAACTTAAATTCATAAAAGTAGTTTTTTTTTAAAATTAAAACGTACAATTTTCTAAGATCCTTCAAGTTACATATCCTATGACAGTAGGAAAATGGAAAAATCTGACTTCAACGACACTATGTTAACTTGAGCATTTATTATTTAATTGGAGTGGAATTTTTAGATACGCAAATTGTATTTTCGAAGACCTAAAAAAGAGAGACAGAATTGAGTTTTTGTTGCACTATACACATTCATAATGCTGATTTTCAAATGACCATATACGTATCGGTGGCTTTTCTTTTGTTTTTAATTTATAAAAAGTTATTCATCGTATTGTTGTATTAAAAATTTATTAGAATTGAAATTTTTATAAAATATCTATATATTGAGAAAATTAGTGAAAATTGAATGTCCGCGATTTGATCCCCCTCAGCTCATTTAACTTGAGTATTTAAATACTGAAATTAAAGGTCCTGAGTCAGGGAGTGTTCTTACGTAAAAACTTTCTATGTTCATTGGAACAGGAGATATCAAACTATGAGGGGAGAAAATCCATAAGACATGTATCCGTGACTCAAAACCTATCATTTGAACTATTAACACTCAAATTCAATGAGTGGGAGACTATTGAGAGCACAAAAAACGCTCATCACCATTGTTTGTGAGATTTGAATGATTAATAGTATCAAGTCTGTTTGAAAATGTCACAGTTGCTTAGAATTTAAGAATCAAATTTAAGATATTAAATTATTATTAATAATCTGCAGCAATCAGGTCTACTAGTTACATTTTTAATAACCCCAGAAAAATGAGATACTTCCAGATTACGAACGTTTAATACAGCTTATAGATGACGTTGTTTTGTATAATCGATCTGCATTTTTGCTGAATCCCTTTACAATTTATCCACACAATATTAGTACTTATTTTAATGATTCAATCAACTCAATTATCAAAACACATTTTGCCGGGATCCAAATAAAAAAATAAATAAATCTGAAACGTGTAAGAAAAGGTTTTTAAACTTAGGCTTTTTGTTATATTGCTTAGCTTATCCAAACGAATTTCATATTGATGAAAATTATTACACATACCAAGGAAAGATGATTTTACAGGGAGTTCATATCAGAAACTTTTGAAATGATCATACTTAAACGAAAATTTTACATTCGCACAAATAACCTGAAATCTCAAAAATCATTGAGATGGAGTTACTGGGCATTATAAAATATTAATATAATTGAAATATTTAAAATTGGAGGTTAGAATGGAACAATTGTCTTCAAACATTTTATTGGTTTAAAAATTTGATTTAGAACATAAATATGACTAAATCGCAAAGTATCTCAATTTGAGTTCAGTTTGAGAGCCGACTGAAATTATCCCCTAGTCATTTTTTTTCAACATAACTAAAAAAAAAAAAATTAAAAATTGAAACTATAACATGAAAAATTGTTGTAGAAAATTCCATTTAACATAAAAGAATCACGTTTTATAATTTTTTCCAGTAATTTGGTTTCTTCAAGCATTCTAGATGTAGGAAAATTGATGTAGGAAATTGGATGCATAAATCAAGATTTATTATTTGCCTTTTTCTGAATTTGTTGCCATTTTTATACAGTAGATATTTCTAGAAAATCCCTATATTGGGTCTTATGAAATTATTAAATAATACATTTCGTCTAAAAAAGTTATCCGTATTCGAATTGAGCTTTAAATTTTCAATAATGTTAACTAAATACCAAATGTTATTGATTACTTTTCTTATAAATTTATATCAACTTTCTTGCTCTTTACTTATTTATGTGAATCTTAAAATATTATTGGCATTAATTATTACTTCCGAGTTATCTACCGATAAATCGGTATAATTCCAGTTTTTCTCCGATTTCAAAAATTATATTATAAGCGGGTTAGTTTTCACTAATATGTCGATATCTTACGAGATGTTCATCCGATGAAATTTTAAACTTAGAAATATAGTATGGTTTAACATAAGCATTAACATAAGCATTGTGTAGGTTCACATAAGTCATACAAATCGTGTTAAATTCAATTATTCTGAAAAATCGTTATTTATGAAAAATTAAAACTTATCGATTTGTCTCGAGGAATTTTTTTCGGTCCGTTATTGACAGTGTATTTTCTAATATCGTATTCTCATAATATATCGATAAAGCAAAATTAGGTTTAATATATTATAAAAAGATAGGTTTGGAGATAAGGGTAATTTCTCAATTCCGTTATTAATCAATTAAGACAATAAAATAATTTTAAGATAGATAAAAAATGAGATATAGATAATTTCCCAATGGGAATAAATAACGATAAATTTTTATAAATATAAAAAAATTTATTTATTTACACAGAAAAAAAAAACAATAATGGAAAAATTAACATAAAATAAAAACGGAAGGGGATCATTTGGAAAACTTATTATACTCATTCAGGAAAATAATTTAATGTTCTTTTGGTAAATGGGCACCTTCAGCGTGGAAACCAGTTTCGTCAGCGTAGTATTTGACTAAATATTCAACTCCTTCCCAGAAGTATCTGAATTCACCAGCGACACGGAGAGCGGTTTCATCTTTGTCAATTGTAGCTAATGAAGCGTGTTCTGATCGTGATTGTCCATCTGATAATTCAACGTGGTAAGTGTATTCACCGGTTCCAATGTTGTCATTTTCGTAAGATTTGATTTCAACATCTTTGTCTTCAACTGGGAGTGCAAGAGCAACAGCGCAGATAGCGGCGAATACAATGGCCTAAATAGATTTAAAAAAATAATTAAAGCCTTATAATTAAAATTCAAGTTGATAGATTTCGGAAAAATTTTTAGTACTTACGAATTTCATTTTGAGTGAGTGTTGGTTTGTGTGTTACTTGAAAGATAACAAAAACTGTTTGATAAATATTTTTAAAAAGTTCAGCTATTTATACAAATTTAATTTGACAAGCATACCGGTCCTATTCCACTTTCATTCATTTACCGGTTGGCATATATTTAAAAAATTTGCATCAAATACAAATAATTTTTTTAGATAGTGCCTTGTTTTATAAAAAACCATAAAATTTTTTACCCACAAATTTAATCCTATGCTGAAATTAAAATTGTGTGTACTAATTTTTGTCAGTTCCCGACTTGGTGATGCATGTCAACTTAGCGAAACAAACTTTCCCAATTAAATTCGTAATAGGCTCATAATTAGCCGTTAATTAATCGTTAATTAGTAGTGGAAAAAAAATCGCTCTAACCTTAACGGAGAAAATTGATGTTGGATAAACATTGACTGCCATCATAACGAAAAGCTTATTTATTTTTAATCAAATTTTTAAAAGAAATACAAATTTATCGCTCTGACCATAACGGAGAAAATTGCTGTTTCGCTAAGTTGGCTATCGACTAAGAGAAACATGTTTCTCGCACTTCAATTTTCTCCGTTAAGGTAAGAGTGATTTTTAACGATTAATTACGGGTAATTATGAGCCTATTACGAATTTAATTGGAAAAGTTTGTTTCGCTTAATTGACATGCATCACAAAGTCGGGAACTGACAAAAACGTATTCTTGATCGAAAAAAAAAACATATAAATTTTAATTGTGCATAATTTCCATATTTGTGGTACACAGACAATTTATAGCTAAATAGTTAAGGTTTCCTGTGCCAAAATACTGGAAGTCTGTGAAAAAATAATAAATAGCTACGTTGGCTTGCAATTTTTTTGTAACTGTTATAGGCACACCTTTCTTCTACTGATAATGAAAAACGGAATTAAAAATTCTTCACTTTTTTCAAGTATCTAAAGTTTAGGACAATTAATGTAAGAAATTGGAGCCATAAATAAATATTAATTTTTTTGTTATTTTTGTGCAGTTGATATTTCTAGAGAAATTCTATATTTGATCATATAAATTTAATGAATAATGAATTTTGTCTAAACAAGTTATTCATATTCAAATTGAGCTTTAAATATTCAATTATGTTAACTAAATAATATATATCAAAGTTCTTGCTGTTTAAATTAACGTCGTAAAGTAAATCCGAGAAAATATTATTGAATAACATAAATTATAACTTCCAGCCAGTTACCCACCGATATCGGAATTATTGTTATTCTGATTGCATAAACAATTTTTTTTTGCTCCGATTTCAAAAAATATTTAATATGTAGGAAGCCTATCTCTGTTTTTCACTACATGCCGATATCACGTGAGCCGTACACGCGACTTTAATGAAATTTTATACGTACATACATGGTATAGTTTTACATAAGTATTTTTATTGTAAAGGTTGACAAAAGTTATTCAAATTGTTTTAAAGTCAATTATTCTGCAAAATCGTAAAGTATAAAAAATTTGTATCTGAAAAAAATCGGCTTACTACTACAGAGAATTTAATTTAAAAAAATTAAAGAAAATTGATTTTATTTATCTCACATCAATGGGGTCAATTGAAACTCAATAAGCCAAGCTGTTTCTAAAACATAACTTTTTCAGTAAATGTATGCCATAAAGAGTAGTTTCACAATTACTGCGACCCTTTCATACGATTTTCATGAAATTTTCTATGTACACGCATGATACAGTTTTCCATTGTGATTTTGTGATTTGAATTTGATTAAAATCGATTATTCTGCATATTTAAAAATACAAATTGGAACAATAAATCTGATAAAAGTTAGCTTAGTTCTCTTATCAAAATTTTAACTCATTCAGTGACGACGTTGTGGATATAAAGCTACTTAAGTAAGCATTTTGAAGAGTTTCTCAGTCTATTTTTAGTAGTGTATTTTCTAATACTGTATTCTCATAATGTATAGAGTACAATGAAGCGAAATTAAGTTTTATTCATTATAAAAATATACAGATGGTTGCCATGGCAAAATTATAAATGCTACTGAAAGTCCATTAATCATATTATATACATGATATTCCTGGCAATTGGAATTGAAGAGCTGGATGGAATAGGGGCGTAAGTTTAAAATTTGCATTTTTAGAAAAACATAACTATAGATAAGAAACATGTTTTGGGTACATTTATGTTTTCTAGGGTTACAAATTACCTTAATAATATTTTAAGGCAACGTTTAAGTAAACTTTTTTCAAACAAAAAATCAATTGATTTAAATTTCTGTACTTAAAAGTTTCAATTTTTCCGCTGATTTTTGTAGGCCATCTTAAAGTAAATAATATTATTTAAAAAAATTGCTGTCTCTAATAAAATAAAATAAATTTAATTACCGTATTTTGTTCAAGAATCGATAATCACAGATTTATATTTACCAAAAATTTGATTCAATACTCATATCTGAGTACATATTTGATCAGATTCGTAACTTAAGTAACTTTAAAATCTCAAAAACATTAATAATGAAACAAAAATACATATTGGTAACATTTAAAGAAAATCACAAAATAAATTGAAAATTAAAAAGTTTTTGATACACAAAAACATTTTACCAATATTTTAAGCTTTTTAAACTTAACGTTTTCAGTTATAAACAATTTCAATAATGACAGAAAATCGTCAGATTTTTGTTTATTGAGTGTTATTTTTGGGCACTGCACAGGTTCTTTTTCTATAAGGGTTTATATTTTTTAATTTTCTTGCTAATGTTATCTTTACTACTATGATAATTTTACTTTCACTATCATTTTCACGGTTAGATAAAACAAAATCAGGATCATAAAACTATCATCATAGTCTATCATTAATGCAATATTAAGCTGTCATTATATTTATAGTCCGGGAGGTAGCGTTGTATTGTTCATTATGATTTCAAGCCGAACAATTTTCGATTTTATTGAAAGTTTATGCGAAGTTAATAATCGAATGGCGGTTCAGCAGGCGCACACTATGTGGACTAATAACAAGGTGTAGGAATACTAAAATATATTTCAGGTCGCTTGAAATTAATAATAGAGATAGTTTCAATAATGTAGTAAATAAATAAAAATAGTCAGCAGAATATTTACGGGGGGAATAATTGTCAGCTGAATATGACATTTTATTGCCTTGATGCAGATTGCATGGCTAGTCAGCAGAAATTATACCGCCGCCCACCCTCTCGAAGCCGGCTGAATTTCAAAACAGTGTATGACTGCTAATAAACATTCAATTCCAACATGAATTAATCGACTTGAAATGATATTTGCTTATAGTGTTATTTGCAACGCTACCTACCGGTGTTATTATTCTACTGATTGTATGAAAAAAGGCGTATTGTCAGCTAGTCAGTTCCGATTTTTTTTTTTTTTTTTTTTTGTAGAGCTCTCTATTTTTGTCATATCAAAATGAAATTATTATGGTATGTAGGTAAATAACACTACTAGAACCTTCATAAAATAATAATCAGAGCAAGTATCCTCAAGACTGTTGAGTTATGAACTAACTGTAATCAAATATAATTAAAGTAAATTTAAAGTTTTTTGAACGTATTATTCTCGAAATTCTGATTTTATTTTGTATTCTCATCATTAGGTTTGAAGATAAGGATAATTTCTCCATTCCAATATGAATCAATTACAATAATTTTTATATAGTTAATAAAGGCGATTTAGATAATTTCCCAAAGGGAATAAATAACGATAAAATTTGATAAATATAAAAAAAAAAATTTATTCATCTACAAACAAACAAAAAAACAACAATAGAAAATTTAACATAAAATAAAAACGGAAGGGAGACATTTAGAAATCTTATAACAGTCATTCAAAAAAATAATTTTATTTTATTTTGGTAAATGGGCACCTTCAGCGTGGAATCCAGTTTCGTCAGCGTAGTATTTGACTAAGTATTCTACTCCTTCCCAGAAGTATTTGAATTCACCAGCAACACGGAGAGCAGTTTCATCTTTGTCGATTGTAGCTAATGAAGCGTGTTCTGATCGTGATTGTCCATCTGATAATTCAACGTGGTAATTGTATTCACCGGTTCCAATGTTGTCATTTTCGTAAGATTTGATTTCAACATCTTTGTCGTCAACTGGGAGTGCAAGAGCAACAGCGCAGATTGCAGCGAATACAATGGCCTAAATAGATTTTAAATATTAAGTATTTAATCATTAAAATTTTGAATTTTTGGAAATTTTGTTTTGAGTACTTACGAATTTCATTTTGAGTGAGTGTTGTTTTGTTGTGTTTCTTGAAAGATAACAAAAACTGTTTGATAAATTATTTTCAAATCGTTCAGCTATTTATACAAATTTAATTTAACAAGCATACCGGTCTTATTCCACTTTTTTTCATTTACCGGTTGCAATTTTTAAAATTTGCATCAATTGCAAATAGTTTTTTTTAAAGCGCCTTGTTTAAAAAAAAAAAATTAATTTAATACTAATTAACCCCATATTGAAAAGTGAAAATTCCTGAAAATAGTGTAAATGTAGTTGAAAAAAATTTATAAATTTATGTGTATTATAATAATAGTCCACATTGTATTTATTTAATATGTTTCTGTATAGGTTGAATTTGCGTGGAATTTTAAGGTTTTAATTCCGGTACCCATAAACATGTCACATCGTTTATAATTATACTTCTGAAAATTTGTATACATTTTTATTATATAAGTTAAAAAAGAACATGGATTTTAAAAACGGAAATATAAAGTGTTTGCAAACGATTTTTATAAAAAGTTGGGATTTAGAAAAAAAAAAGTATCACATAAAAATACAATTTTACATAAAAAACGCTATATGCCTTGTTTGGCTATTACTAAAATTAACAAAAGTAGAGCTTCCAGAAATGGACCCAGTCGCATTTAACAATTCTCATACATGTCAAACGCCTGTAAAGATTACAAAATTTCTTACTTACTATTTGTTACTAAATTTTCTTAACGTTCTAGCAATGTGAAATTTGATAGTAAATAAGGAAAAATTTTATGCTGGACAATTTTATCTTTCCCCTTTCCAAACTCTCTAAAAAAGAATTTCTTTCCAGTTTTTTCCGATATTTTTATTATTGATCCCATTTAAATTACTAAGAAAATTACTATGGGATAGAGGAGGCTGGAAAACATAATTTATGTGATCGAATATCTCAAATAAGTACAATTTTGATGTTTTTTATTATTGTTATAGGATTGGGAATTCTTCTATTGTCCTATTTAAATTCTTTAGACAAAATCAGCCCTTTCTAAAGGGGATCTAAAGGGGAGTCAAATAATTACTCAATATCACAACGTTGTCAGATTTGGACTACCATTTTTTTAATGGAATAGATTAAAGCTCGGAGTTAACAACATAAAAGTTTATGCAATACCAGCCTTAAGCGAAAGAAACAAATAGAATCGACTGCAAAAAATAGGAACCATATTTCTTTTTTTCTAGTTCAAATGCAGTTTTTTAAAATTCCTTCGTATGGACGAAAATTATTCTTAGAAAATAAAGATAACTTAATTTTTAATAAATAGTTTAAAAATAGTTTTTTTTCTAAAGAAATAACTATTAATTTAAAAGAATAAAAAAATATAATTAAGGTCACTGATTATCTTCCTCAACAGTGATTAATGGCGAGTAAATTCCAAAAACCATAATTATATTTCCGTGTTATAAATTCTCCAATAAAATACTTAAAATCGTCATAGTCACAAAAAATATAATGGAATAGAATCTAATTCTGTTGCATTTAATTTATTGGCGTACAGTATTCTTCAGTTATCGAAATCTTTCAGTAATGTTAAACTAAAAAAGTTTCAAATGTGTTTTGTTTTACTTCATTATTTTGAAATTTAATAAAATAAAATTTCTTCTTTAAGAATCAGCATTTGGCTTTTTACGTATATAAACGAATCTTTCTTTAATAAGAGAGTACCATTCAATGTCATTCCTATTAAATCTTCAAAATTTTGAATAGTTTATAATCGAAGCTTAACAAACGGAACTTAAGAATATTTCTAAGCAAGTTAATACATTTTTTAATGTTTGATTATGTCAAAAGTGCCAAAATGGTGTATGAAAAACTAAAAAAGATTATTTGGAATACTATTTTCAAAATTATTTATGTTCCAAAACACCTAGAATTGTGCCTAAAAAAAGGTAGTGAATATTGAACCTTTACTGGCTTATTAAATTTTTGCTTTACAATTAGTTTAAGCAAGATTTCTTCTGGGTATGCCAAAAGTCGAAATTATGTAGATTCCCAATATTCTTTCAAATTTGAAAGTGATTATGGTAAATGATAGGTGAATTTTACATTTCCACGTTTTACATAATTGTGAATAATATTTAACTGACAGTACTGTCTCAATTGATCCTTCCATAGTTCTATGACAACTTCAGAAAAAGTTATTTTTGTTTTTCTAGAAACAGATTTCTTGTTACCATTGGCACACCTCTTCCTTATTGGACAACTCCATATCCAAAAATAAATAAAAATTCTTTCGAAATATCCTCTCTTCTTCAACTTCTATGTATACTTTAAGCGCTACAAACTTTAGACTAAACCATTCAGGCATATTCTATATATCTCGAATATACAGATTGAAATAGATTGCTCTAGAAAAGAAGATTGTCCTTGACAAAGCATTAAATAAAATACAGTTACATTACGGCGCAATTAAACTGTTTTTCTTTTAATACAAAATTGCGCAATGCTAAAATAATTATAAAAGAAATACATTAAAAATAGAAAATTTTTTAAACACCGCTACATAAACAGGATTAATTATTATAATTAAGAATTTGCTGTTAAGTAATGAATAAAAAAAGTATTGATGATAAAAATTAAAAGTTTTTGGCAAAAAAAGGTGAAGGCCAAATTACTGCATACTTAACTAGTTAATTTGAAAACTTGTTCAGAATAAAAAGAAGCGTCTCTGATTATTAATTGTCAACTAAACACTGGAGTCAAATTATAGGTATTTATTTTAGTTGGATGATATAGCTTTCAATTTCATTGAATTTTTTTTTAAACTTTTTTTTTTTTTTGACTCTTCAATTTAGAATAAATTATTTATTTAAATTTGGCATTTGAAATATTAAAATTCCATATTAGTAGACGATTTTTCCTGAGGCGAGGAGATGATCATTTCATGATCAATGTATAAATACATCATCGATTAATTATTTTTATCATAAAATTACCAGCTATTTTTGTAGTAGTACTAACAAAACAAAAACCAAAAATGAAATTCGTAAGTAATTTTTAATTGTTGTTAAAGTGTTTTAGTTAATAATCGAGAAAAAAACCGGAATTTTTATGTATATTAATTTGAAATATTTGAATACCGCGAGTGAAAAAACATTTCGCATCACCTCCCGGAAAACTATGAAAATCGTGAAAATTTAGTGCTCTTTAACGATTGTTATGAAAGGGTGTTAGTTAGAAAATAATTTTCACATAAAAATAGTTACTCCGTTACTTTTAATAAACACCTTACAAGACAGAAAACTTATTTTATGTAAAATTTTATAATGATTTCTCAATCTTCATAGTTTCCGAAGGGTTAAGATACAAATTTGTTTCTTCATAGTTATTATATATTTCAAAGTACTTATACCAAAAAATGCAGAATTTTTCTAGACATCTTGATTTAAAAAATTATTTAACTAACATAGTCTATTAAGTGTGTTTATGGGTCTTTATAACCAGAAATGTGATATAATATATACACCATTTTCACGACCAAATAAATAAAAAATGGAGGTCATGACAAAAAGTGTTCATTAAACAATGTTTCTTTAAAAAATAAAACTAATTTTTTCAGAAATATTTTCTCCAAAAAACTTTTCGGATTTAACTTCCATTTTCATAATTATAGTCATGAATATGGCGTTTCCCGAAATTTACCATAATGTGTAATCAAATAACATTCGAACTAACAACAACTAACATTCGAACGAAAACAACTAACATTCGAAAAAAAATTAGATTCTAAGAAAACTATTAAGATTCTCCACAATTTTAGCTGTAATTTAGCTCATAAATTATGTATAATTACAGTACATGTTTCTTTTTTTTTTTTGTTTGAGTATTTGTTTGAGTTAGTCCATAGCAGTATGGACTAACATAAATATTGATTATATTTTATTAATGATTTTACTTTATTTGTTTTAAATAAATTTCTCACTAAAATAATACAATTTCATAAATTACATAATCACAATTATTAATTAAAAAATTAATTTCTCCTTAGGCCATTGTATTCGCCGCAATCTGCGCTGTTGCTCTTGCACTCCCAGTTGAAGACAAAGATGTTGAAATCAAATCTTACGAAAATGACAACATTGGAACCGGTGAATACAATTACCACGTTGAATTATCAGATGGACAATCACGATCAGAACACGCTTCATTAGCTACAATCGACAAAGACGAAACTGCTCTCCGTGTTGCTGGTGAATTCAGATACTTCTGGGAAGGAGTAGAATACTTAGTCAAATACTACGCTGACGAAACTGGTTTCCACGCTGAAGGTGCCCATTTACCAAAATCACCATAAAGTCAATATATAATTCGAAATATATCAACACCCGCCAAATAGCCTAAAACGATTTTGAACGATATAAAGACTATGATTTTTGGTTTTTGTATTTTCTCCAATGTACCATAAAATTCTCTCTTTTTATTCTGTATAATTGTTTGTATGTTTGTTTTTGCAAATGTTTATTTTTAGTATTGTACAAATGTTTTTTCAATAAATTTATTATGTTTTTTTTCACAATAATTTCTTGTTTTATTGTCTCTTAAATATATTTCAGAAAAATTTTGGTGCTCTTTAGTCATTTTTAAGGCTTTTAACTGCCACTATAACAATTTTTAATAAGTATACACTAATACTAGACATCTGCAATTAAATGTACTTTAAAAAAAAAAAAAGCGTTATGCATCTCTTTGAAAATTAAACTGGTCTTATTAGTTATACTGTATATTAACTCTTTCAAAATGATCAAAAATTCAGGATAATACAGCGTTTTCTTCTGTGAGGCTTCAAAACGAAACTGAGTCAAAATTTACCAAGGTAGTATATTTTTTATTCGAGCTTGAATCTAAACGAGTAAGGCTCGTGGTCCATATTTTACAAAATGGATGGACACCTTGGAAATTTTTGTTTCCTTGTTGATGAATACCCTACAAATATAGATTTACGACTATTTTCCCAAATAAATCATGTCAATACTCTTTCCGGCTTGCGTTTACAAAGCCTACGATGCTTTTAAAAGTAAGTATGCCAATCACTAAAATAAAGCAATAAGTTTGGTATTGACTTTGCCTTAAAATGATGACACATTTAAAACTTAGATATCTTTATTTTTAAACTATAGATTGTAAAAACGATATAAGGGAAAAAGAAATGCAACAAATTGCATGTGTCTTTAGACAGTGTCTTCAGTGACAGTTAGTAAATAGAACTTTAATATTACAGGAACTTTGTTTCTCTTCGAAGTTTGATAAGTATAGATAATCATACTTAGCCTGTGAAGTAACTACCGTAAATAATTTTAATTGGCTAAATATAATATATAAAGAATACTGAACGAAGCATAATGTGAAATGTTGATGAGCGGCATCTGGTTTTAGCTAAGCTTTACAAAAAGAGACATCTAACTGACAATAAAGATTGAACTCATCAATTCGTAAAATGTTTTATCTATTTTTAGCCTAACAGCTATGAATCGTTATTTAGGAATTTAGGAAACTGCTAAATTAATCGAGAAACAAATTATTGAAATTCAAAACCACTGGCCTAACTTCTACAAATATATCGAAATATGAGTGTTTAAAAAAGTCAATACAAGAAATTAATACATACAATCAGAATTGTTTCAAAATTCAAAGTCTCCGATTTTGTTAAAATAAGATTTCGATCGGATAATTTTTGTTTAAAGGCTTATAAAAAATTAATAACTAAAATCTTACACAGTAAATTACTAGCATAAATTTCAATGCAGTAAATTTATATAATAAAGAGCATGCATGATATATGTTGATAGTGTGCTATGATTATATTGTCTTACTCACAATGTATTGACACTTGTAAACATATACAGTCTGTGCGCCTCGCTTGTCTTTATAACATACTTAGTTACAGGAGTACAGAATATGTACATATAATTGCGAAATTAACAAAAGATAGGCATAACTACGGCTACTATCCATCGTGTTGTATTCGAATTATGTTCAAATTATAATTATGCAATAAATTCTAGTAAGATAATTTTAGTAATTCTAGTAAGTACCACTATGTAATTCAAAACACAATTTAACTTGAATTGAAGTATCAAATCATAGCCAATTTAATTCTTTTTTTAATGCATATTAATATACGTATTGTACGTACGTACCCCCATTTATCTATGTTTCAAGAGATATCTATTATTTCTATCTCCAAAGAATTCATATATGAATTAGATTGATGTATCGAAACTAAGAGTCCATCAAGCAACCTATGAAAATTATTCCAACACACGCATGTCGGCAAAACTATAAAACGGATATTTATAAATATTTGACAAACATTACTGTACTTGTTTCAGGTGGTCCTTTTTTACAAATATCTCCCCTATCAAGTTACCTATTTTGTAACTTAAATCCAGAATTTTTTGCTATTAAATAATATTTGTTATAATAACGACTATTAATTATTTATTGTTTTGCTTTTTTAATTATTTTATTTGGCTAATTTGTCGCTAATATGTCGAATAATTCAAATTCTTGTGTTTTGAATTAGCTTTAAGGCGGTGTATTAACAGCTATTATTCTGACAAAACGGATCGTTCTTCTAAACAGCTGTTTATTTAAATGGCATGTAATATACATTGTATTTCTTGTAGTTTTCTAACACAAATCTCTCAAACGACACTTATCCAAAAGGTGTGAAATTTGATATGCAATATTGACATAAAATTATAGGGCTTATTGTAAGATTTTTCCTGAAAAAAAATTTTATTGACAAATTTAGGCTTTCATGTCAATATTGTGTCTACTAAATTTCATTACATTTAAGTATTTTTTGAGTTATTTGTGATAGAAAGTTGTATGTAGTAATGAGCAAACTAAGACCAAAACCAAAGCTGAGACAATCTTGGTATTCTTCTGGGTGTTGTTTATTCAATCTTGGCCAGACTCAAATACTTCGAGTCTTGTTCCTGGTCTTGGTCTTGCTCAAATACTTCAAGAGTTGATTTTGGTCTTTGTTTTTCTTATCTGATGTGATACTTACGTTTTTTTATTATTTTTCTATTCATTATCAATACGTAGAACACAGTTTCTTTTTTGTATTACAAGACCTAGACCAATTTTGCCCGCCACTAGTTGTATGCTTGTAATTCCTGTTAATAAAAGTCCTTAAGTCCCTCTTTACATACCCAATTTTGTTTAAAACAAAGGGTGCAGTGCAACATATATGAAACAGTATACTAGTTTTTCCTAATATTTCAAATTTTCATATAATCCTTAATTTTGTCACTATACTTCTTTTGTTTTGTGTGACAAAATAGAAACTTTTGATAAATGCAGTAGTGAAGGGATGTAATTTTATTTAATTGAAAAGTTACTTGCAATTCCGGTTTATGTGCATTAAAATTACTTGGATCTCAAAACAAACAAAAAAATAAATAATAAATAAATTAAACAACGAAAACCTAAAACAAGTATTTTTTACTTTCCACTGCAATTTTTTCTGTAAAATTTTTAAGTATAAATATCCAAAAATTGAAAAGCTTAAGCATAATCATCACAATTGTTTTCAAGAAACAACATTAGAAAACCAATACAAATTCAAAATGAAATTTGTAAGTACCAAAATAATATGTTAGTCAGATTTATATAAAAAAAAAGTGAAGTGTAGAATGTAAAGTGACTGGTTTCGTTTTATTCGATATTCGTTGTTGAAAAATTCCTAATTTTAATTCGAAATTTTTTATTTAGGTCATCGCATTCGTAGTTTGTTTCGCAGTAGCTGCTTTGGCTGCACCTCATGAAGATTCAGATACTAAAGTTATCGAATATATATTCGACAACGCAGGAACTGGTGACTACACATATAAATCAGTTTTATCCGATGGCCAATCACGTTCTGAAACTGGGCATGTAGTAAATGCTGGTACTGATGATGAACACATTGCAGTTCTTGGTGAATTTGAATGGAAATGGGAAGATAAATTATATAATGTAAAATATTCTGCTGATGAAACTGGATATCATGCAGTAGGTGATCATATTGCTCATTAGATAAAATATTGCAAGCTAACAACACATGGTTATTGAGACTATTATTTAAAAATAAATTGAATATGTACAAAAATTATAATTTTTATATGATAAAATAAATTTTCTTTTTATACAAAAATATTCTTTTGATGTTTGTTTTTGTGTTTTGATATGAAAACCAATTTTGTAGCGTAAAAATTTTAAGGTTATGATGAAGAAGTATCAATGCCTTAAAGTAATTTAAAAAAAGTACCTACATATGGTGAAATGTTATATATGTCGAGTATAAATGTTTTGCCCATAAACAAATTTTTAGAATTTTGATATTTTTAGATTAAGTTTATTATATTAATAATTATAAATATTCCTATTGGATGAAATCTTTTCAGTTCTACATTTTGCAACTATTTAGATATCTGTCACTTTTCATCTTCAAAAAACTTTAAATTTTTCTGGGTTATCTTTCCAAACATATTATTTATAAAAACATAATTGTGTAGATATTTTTTTTCCAAACATAGCCTTTCATTGTTTACTTAATTTGGATTGGGAAATAACGGGAAATATTAAAAAAAAAGGCTAAAAACAGTGTGCCGGCCATGATGTAAAAAATGGCAACCAAATGAAAAATGCAGGTTAAATTTTCTGAAAACATGGTTTTCATTATTAAATAAGTATTAAAAACAAAATGAAATCGAAAAATAACAAAATTTTCCTGTAAATGTTTTTTCTTTTTGTTGTCTCAGTTTATAACGGTTTCGTTATAACGAAATTATAAAAAGTAAAAAAAGTATTGTTAATAAAGAATGTATATTTTTTAAATTTAGTTTGTGGTAATTACCGTAGGAACAAATCATTAAATCTATCAGCTAATACGTTAAACGATATAATAAATGACGAACCTACTAAGCACACGTACTCTCGAATTCCTGACTTGAATTTAAGAAAATACCAGAAACGGAACAAGTCAACGAAAAGATGAAGTTCGAAATCAGACGTAAATTCAAATAGCTTAAATTATTTCAATAATTGTTATTTTTAATGTTATCAATTTTTACTATAAGTAATTTAAAATCTAAAAAATGCAACAAACTTATTTTAATTTTAAAAATCTTTGTTTTTGGGCATTAATAAACCATTGTAGTTATTAAACCAGGTCCATCTGTAGATTCTCTTTAATAATCTTCAATAGGACGTCTTAAAATTGTCCATAAATTTAAAAAAACCAACATAAAGAACTGTCATTATACATTTCCCATAATAATTTCCCTAGGGTCTAGCCAAAAAAACTTTTCAAAAAATATTGTCTTTTCTAATAGAAACTATGTAAATCAATAAAAAAAAATTACATAAAAATTAAACATTACATAATTTCTTTTTCAATAACAAAAGAAAACATGTTATTAATTTAAAAAAAAAACATAATCATTGGAGAAATATGGACATCGTTAATGTATACGTCCACGTTATATGTATGATTTTCAACAACATAATTCCGTCATTCTGGACTATTTACATTGAAAAACAGTTCAGTTTTTTACGCCTCCATATAACTTTTGGTAAAATAGACACACCTGTATCTGCAATCATTTTTCTGTTACTTGATCATTTTTTTCAATTAAGTCGGAATTTAATATTAAACTACGAATCAAACGTTTTACTCTTTTAAAAGATTCAAATAACTAAAAGATGTGCTTGTTCTACCTTTACCGTGAATGCATATGCATTTTCAGTCCATCCGTGATTATTATATTGAAATTAGATCAAGGACCACATACGTTTCCAGTCCAGAATTATTAGACTGGATCTGAGAAAAAACGAAAAAAATAATTTGATATGAATGTCAATACCCTACTTTATCGTACCCTACTGTTCTCGAACCCCAATATTAAGAAGAATTTTTATTTTAAGATAACAATAATTATGGGTTTAAAAGTTACGGTTTTATTTCATTTAAACTAATAAAACACAAATTATTATAATTATGTGATATCTTATTTAGAGCAGTCTAATTAATTATTAATTCAATAAATTATGTATAGGCACTTTTATTTTAATATTAGCTATTAAAAAAGTCAATATTGATATTTAATTCTAAAATATATCCGTTCGCAGGTTATAATTTCATATATTAATAGCCCATCCAAAATAATCTCTATGCATAAATTAAATGAATTAAAATAAATTTTATACTAAATTTGCATTTTATTCATATACAAGTTGAAAGTGAAAATATCATATAACTTTCATATGAAAAATATTTTAAAACCAAGTGAAGATATCAACTAACTAATATGCTTTGATTTTAGATTCTCAACATACATTGCTATAACTTTTTTAAATCATGAGCTAAAATTGTGGTGATTTTTTATTTAAGGGTAAAAATTATTCAAATAAAAGTTGTTTGTTTTGAAAACAAATCAAACATTTTTATATTTGAATTTTCTGTGTTTTTAATATTTCAATAGTTGGATCATGGATCAATTGAACCCAATTGACTGATTTTGTTCGTTCACGCATTTAATGTCACATTTTAGGTCTTTAGAATTGATTGCACAAATAAAATTTATTAGTTCTCTTTGAGTGTAATACATGAATATTTAATTAAAGGAGTTTGTCCCAATTAATCCTAGAATACCTGATTAAAAATTTTGAATTTCTCCTATGATATTTATCCTGGTTTACAATTTGTATATAAAAGTCAGTTTATAAAGGATCTATAGCTTGGCTAGGCTTGAACGACCGAAAAAATGTGGTTATTAAATTACAAAATTTCACTCGATCCAACGATTTGATAGAACCAATCTGGATCAAAATTTACAATAATAAAAAAATTCATTCATCACGTTTTCAAAGACGAACCTTTTATTAAATACCGGAAAGATATTATTTGCTGTTTTAATTCATAAATCAATAGTTTTATTTTTGAAAACTGAATATACGGACATTAATTTATTAGAAAACACCCAAACCATAATAATAAATTAAATATTTGAATAATTCTTTTTTACTGCTTCACAAATTTTTGTTGTGTCGTTACTTCGCAACCTAAAACGAATACTGAAGATTATTTTAAATCTTTCAAAATAAGCAAGGTACGGACGTTCTAAATTCTTAATCAAACAAAAACTGAGAAATGTTACCCATTTGTATCTTCAGTAAGGCAACATGTAAATTTTGGTTCTCCAAGAAAAGCTTAGCTTTCTTTTTATCCGACTTCAAAAAAGAAATTCTCAATTCGATTGTATTTTATTTTTTTACCTCAGAGCTTTCGACTTGGTTAATCAATTTTAATGATTTATTTGAAAGCTGATACTTCCCACGTGGTCCAGATCTTATGTCACTAAAGAGAGAGAAGGGGAAAAATCAATTTTTTGTTTTTGTATTTCGTGGTTGTACACGACACAAAGGTAAGTCAAAAGTTAAAAAATTTAAAAATAATGAAACAAAATTAAAAAAGTATATAAAATTTTACCTTGTGACCAATTACCTTTCGAAGTCGTTGCCTATCTTATTCTAAGCTAAAAAATCGATTGGTTGGCGTCGACTGAGGAAGGTAAAATTTTAAATAATTTTTTACTTTTTAGTTCATTTTAAAATGCAAATTTTTTATTTGTAAATCAAGTTTAAATTTAATTTTCGAGAATCGTTATTGTATTGGGTCTATTGAATTGATACTAAATTTATTATCCGTCAAATAAATACTCAATTGTACGATTATAATGTCTGAATTCTTCCATTTTTATTTATATGAAAGTGAATCATATAGATTTTATAGTTTATTGAACTACATTAATTATTTATGCAAAATTTATTTATTCAAATGTTTAACCTTTATAATCACTATGTTACTAAGCCAATAAGCCAATAAGTGGCGTGTAGATTTTAATCTTCATATAATATCGAAATTACACGTTTTAAGTAAGTATTTAATTGTAATATGATTTTAAACATTAATTATTTAATTAAAAATACTTATTAATGAAATAATTATGAAAAGTAACTGACTAAATGATTAAATGATTTAACTTTTCTGTAAAATGATTTTGTATTAATGATAAGATCACGAAAAAATTTCTTAATCTAATGGTGTAGTAATTGTTTTCCACACATGAATTCCTTACGGAGCTTTGATTGTATTACTCCCTATCTTCCAGATATCTATAAGACCTTTACCCGTAATGGATAAAAAATGAATTTTAGGAGAGAAAATTTCTGCATAAAAAATGGTTACAAATTTCACAAAGCTATCTAGTATCTAAGGTTTAAAGGTTAAGGTATAAATCTATCTAAGTAGGGTATACAAATAAAGGAAATTAAAAGGTGAAAAATTGATTTGGAAATTGTATAAAACTTTTATGTTTCAATTTAATTAAGAAAAATAAATTGGTATAAAATTATTTACAGATGTATTTTATTCATTTGAGTTTGAAATATCTAAAAGAAAATAAATAACTTAAAAAATCGAGTTTAATCAAGGAAAATTTAAAAGTAATACTTACACTAAAACGCCCAAATCAAGATTGCTTAAATAACAATGAAAATTTAAAGCTTAAGTTAAATAAATACTTTTATCAAGTTTGTTAGGGGGGGGCTCATTTGGTCTCGCCAACTGTTGAACAGATTACAGGCATTTTACTTAATTTTGCTTTAAATTTAATCTTGTTTTGTCTAGTTAAGAGTTTTACTTTAAAATTTCCTTTTTTCAATCGAATTTTTATTATTTATTTTATTAATATGAATGTTAATCGTACTTAAAATGTCTTTAGGAGTTTTTTTAAAATATAAAACAGCAAATTTCGGAATTCAAACCTAGAAAACAATTTAAAATTCGATTACGTTAAAATGAATTGTAAAATTTTATTGAAGGAAGTTCGATGATTGATATTATAGTTGATTCAAAATATAAAAAAAAAAAAAAACCGATGCGCACACCTACCCAGGTAAACAATAAAACGTAAAGCGAATATAGCCAATCGGTGTGAGCTTAAGGTATTTGACGTAAGTAACTATCGTTAATTGATTATTGTTAGGAATAGGGTTATCCTCATAAAACATGAAGTTTTTAAAGGAAGTCAATTTCATTTAGGTACTAATTTATTATTAGACGCTAATCCGCTTGTGATCCATATAATTTCATTAATTTAATTTAGGTGATTAACAAATAAATTAAAAGATATTTTAAAACGCATTTTGCCTTTAGGCATTTAAGGGGTCTATGGCATTTGATATCAAGTATAAAAAAAAATCGAATGTGTTTGACAATTAAGTTTTCAAGGTTATATTACTATTTTTCACAAATTTTGAAGAAGATGTGAATAATTAGACATTAGAAAAAAATTAGTATTTGCTAAATTAGATACCAAATTTTATAACAAGTTTTTTTCCTGTTATTTGAATTTATAATGAAAAAATCTGCGTGACAAAAGAGGACAAATATGTGTGAATTAGAAAAAATTTTCATATATAAAGCGAATGAATTGAAATCGATAATCATAATCAAATTGTCTGTTCAATTTTACTTTACAACTTTTGTAAAAAATCAACAAAACCTTTCAAAATGAAATTCGTAAGTAATACTTTTTCTTAAATATATAATTTTTAAGTGATTGTTATAATTAATTTATTTCTTAAACTAAATTAATTCATGCATAACGTTAAGGCAGTGATATCGATTTTACATTTACGGCATATTTTTGCTGTTTTTTGTGGCATTAAATTTTAAATTGAGCTTTTGCAAAAAAATCCTGTTTTTAAATGAATTTTTAAACTATAAACAATATTGAAGTGAAAATTAAACTTTAAAAATTTGTATTAAATTAGTTATGAACAGTATAAAAACGTTAAAATTTAAAAAATTAAAAACGCACCATGACGTAATAATGTTAAAATACTTTTATTGTTTCCATAGATTTCCTATAAACAATATTACTTGTGTTTGGAAAGTATAACCATATGATTGGGCATCCATATATAACGTTATTAAAACATGATGATACACAATATTAATAACATCATATGTGGATGCCATCCATGATTTTATATTTTTAAAACACAGACAATATCTGCGTGTGATATTTAAATGATAACATTTATTCTGCGAACTATCAGAGTGTGCCCCGTACTGAATCTAAAAATTTTCTTAATTTGTTATTTTTTAACTTTTGAATTATAAATTAAAATTATTTTATTTCATTATGAAATTAAAAATCAAAAAATTAGATTTTAAATATGCAAGGCCAAGGGCTATCTCGCAAAGTTACACCCAAGGAAACTAAATTCTTTCCGGTGTTCAAGAAAATTTCACGATGTTTTTTCCTTTACAGGTTATTGTATTAGCTGCCCTCGTTGCTTGCGCTCTTGCCAAACCAGTCGATGACAAAGTTGTCGAAGTTTTAAAATACGACAGCAACAACATTGGAGTTGGTCCATACAGCTACCATGTTGAATTATCTGATGGACAAGCCCGTTCAGAACAAGCTGAAGTAGTAAATGAAGGTACTGAAGACCAATACCTCCGTGTTGCTGGTCAATTCAAATACTTCGTCGACGGTGTTGAATATTTAGTCAAATACTACGCTGATGACACCGGTTTCCACGCTGAAGGTGCCCATTTACCAAAAGAAAAATAATTTAGACCAATTGCTTCCCTAAACTGATGTTAGACTTTTATTTATGATGTTATGTTGTGTTTTGTGTTTTGACGAGAGAAAAAAGTATTATAGAAAACTTATACATTTTTATAAAATGAAAAATTTCCAAAAAAATTATAAATAAATTGTTTAAAAATTTATATTATTTTGTTTTTATTTACACTTCAGGAATTAATAAGGAAACATTTTTAAATGTTGTGGAGCTCAAGATAGGATTTTTGGTTTTATTTGAGCGCTTAAATATGGGAAATACCTTACCCCTTGTTGAGTACTTCCAACAAATCTTCTGTATGGTGCCGTGCGTATACCCTATCCGATCAAACTACTAAATCAAAAAAAAATCGATAGTTGGATTTCTTCGAGCGCATCATCTTGAGCTATTGTAGGTTGAATTTGAGTTAAAAAGCTTACATTTTGTTAATCTGATTATTTTTTTTGTGTTACGCAAGAGAATAGGAGGTCCACAAACTGCCAAAAATTTAACGGCATCTGCGTCATGCTCAAATCGTCCGATTAGTAAAATGTACACTTTTCAGCACGTAATTAACTTGCCATATATTAATCATGATTAAATACAAATATTGATTTCTTCGTTTTAATATTCTGATCTGCTCCCCTATACGTTTGGCACTAAATAGATAACTTAGATTTGGTATTGACAGCAATCTTAGGTATTAAATATGACATCAAAATTTTATCTTGCTATCTCTTTCCGTATTCGAGTTTTATTCGTACTCGGAAAATGACTTTTACGATTCTCGAATTTCGTACAACTTCAATACGCGACTGACTTGCAAGATGATCATGCTTATTGGCATCGGATATTCTTTTTACAACAATATTGCCCATCCCTTGGCAAACGTTAACAAATGAGTTACAGGATAAAAGTGTCATTACTTTTTAGTATTGAATACTTTTTTTCAATACCCAAACTTTTGCACTCTTATTCGAGAGTTTTTATTCAAGACTTATACTTGTATGAGTACCAAAAAAAACTTTATTAAAGTTATCAATAGTTATCGATTTTTTTAATTATAATTTCAAAGTAGCGATAATGTATCATATCTAAAAGTATAGACTCTTTTTGATACCTCAAAGCAATAACCCTATAGTCTATATAATAGGGTTTGAGATAGAACCTAGTTCTTTACTAATACCCAGTTATTTGATCTTTTATCATTAGTACTGTCGAATCAACAGGATCGTAAACATTTAAGTATTTAGTCAAAAGTATCCGTACTACAAGTTATCGAGTATATTTCGATCTCTCAAAATATTAACACTTCTCCCAATCTCAAGGTAATAGATCAAAACTTTATCCTACTGAATTTCATAATAACTGGGTTTTAGTAAAGAACTAAGTCCTACTGCAGCATACCTGATGTTGGTAAAAAGCTATGTTATTACAAAGGTTGCTACTGGAACATGAATGAAAATATCACTCAGAGTAAAAATATCGTCCTGTATCTGTATATTACCAATTGAGTAGTTACCTTCTTTCAAATTTATGCCAAACCAAACAACTATTTGGGGGGTCCAGTGGATCATCATCCATTTTAAATATAAACCACTTTAGTAAGAACCATTCTTTGAAAGGATCATTTATACTTGCCCCATCGGCGAGGGAATTTTGAACAATATTTAGAAATTATGATACAATTTTTGTAATAATTGTCGAATATAAATTAAGTCTGTTTTTTGTTATCTTCACTTATTTTTTATAACATTTGACGTGGAGAAACAGCTCACTGTCACTTGGTTCATGAATATCGTCAATTAAATGATTTTAAGGGCTTTAAGTGCGTATAATATAGTTAATTGAAATGTGAAATTTATATATTTAATTGAATTATTAGGAACTTACTAGGTATATCAACATTGAGATCAGTCGATAAATAAATTAGTGAAGTAATAGAAGTAAGCAATGAAAGTAGAAGCATACGCTTAGGAAGTTTGTCTTTTAGGCCATTTTTGCGTACATTTCGAAGCCCTAATATTATTACGCACCTGTAAGGGATAATGTCATGAAATATGATATTTAACATTGCTAATATACAATATTTTTGAAATCATAACTTACTACCTTGTAACACCATCACGTTTCGAAACATCCGCTAACCGACCTAAGTTTTTGACTTGCATACAAGAAATTTATTTATGCTCTGAAGATGGGAAAAAATCTCTAACCTTGGTTAACTGCTTACATTGCAGTTGGTAACTAACTGATCTGCAAATTGACCTAACTAGCCGTCAAATTTGATATTTTTAAATGTAACTTCTCCTGAAAAACAAAATTATTAATACACTAAAAAATTGGTCTTTTAAAATAATTTATTTTTAATTTTTTTATTAATTTTTTTCAATATTTAACAAAAAATGTACAAAAACTTCTATTTTTTCTCGTCATAACATTAAACACAACATAATATCATAAATAAAAGTCTAACATCAGTTTAGGAAAGCAATTGGTCTAAATTATTTTTCTTTTGGTAAATGGGCACCTTCAGCGTGGAAACCGGTGTCATCAGCGTAGTATTTGACTAAATATTCAACACCATCGACTAAGTATCTGAATTCACCAGTAACGCGGAGGTATTGGTCATCAGTACCAGCATTTACTACTTCAGCATGTTCTGAACGGACTTGTCCATCAGATAATTCTACATGTACATCGTATTCACCAACTCCAATGTTGTTATTGTCGTATTTTACAACTTGGACATCTTTGTCTTCAACTGGTGCTGCAAGGGCGCAAGCAACGAGGGCAGCTAATACAATAACCTGTTATAAATAATAAAAAATTATTAAATAATATATTTATTTCCTTGATAATCAGACAAAATCAACATTCTTTGATTAGAAGGTCAAGTCCTTGCCCTTGCATATTCAAAATCAATGTTAAATCAGATATTATTGTAAAATATTTGCATAATTTATTGCGTATTTTTCCATTCAGCTAAGCTTGACGTCATAAAAGACAGTGACAGTTAATCAAAAAAATGTACAGTTTTAATTGTTGTAAATTGTTTAAATTACTGCATGAAATAAAGTCTAATAATGTATAAAAATGTTTAAAAAAATTGATTACTTACGAATTTCATTTTGAAAAGTTTTGTTGATTTTTTTACAAAATTTGTAAAGTATAATTGAATAGACAATTTGATTATGATCATTGATTGAAAATTTGTGGCTTTATATATGAAAATTTTTTCTTATCCAAACATACGTTTTTTGTCAATATAATTTTTTTATTATAGACTTTAAAACTGGATATAAAACTTGTTATGAAATAAAGGTGTTCTGAGCTTCTGTGTAGTAGCATCCTCTAACATGTTTTTTTGCATAGCATATAATTATACAGTTAATTTTTTCAGAGAATCCATGAATCTCCGTTAGTAAATCTTGAATTTTCTTTATGTAACCACAATAGAATTTCGACTTCATAACTTTATCAGTCGAACTCTAAAAAAGACTGAAGATATCACCTCGCTTTGATAACGATGTTCTTGGTACCACATAATCATCAAAGTTGGACATTTTCAAGTCGTTGATTCGTCAATCGTTTATTAAAAAAGTTAACAATCTGGTAATTGAATTGAGCGTTAAATTGTAGAGGTATATTATAGTTTTTATTTATTATTTAGCAATAACAACCAACATTTTATAAATTTTCTTAAAAAAATATTTATGATTGTTATTGCTAAATAATAAATAAAAACGTTAACAATCTGATTAATTGATTCACATATTTAAGTTAATCCCAATAAATTATAAAGCCTTTGTTGACTTCCGTCAAATTCAACTTTCGTTAATTGCAGCGCTAGACATTGGTTGTTTGTTGACATAACGACAATCACTTTATTTAAATTAAATTTGAACAACTCACTGAATCAGATACATAATCTTATATTATCCTCCAGTATCTCTTGGAACTCTTTTACCAATTATTACAGCAACAATGTTCAAACTGCTAGATTTTTACTACCCGGTTCATTTTTTTAGCCCCTTTGTACATTTTTTTTTACTCATTTTGGAAAAAAAACCAAGGTTTGGGGAAAACAAAATTACCATGGCTGCAAAGTCTGTAAAATCAAAAAGCTTAAGGATGGCGATAGCGTAAATAAAGAAAAGGAAGCAATTCAAAAGATACGCAATATTAATCTAGGCCACAAATTTCTAGAAGTCCAGAAATTTGTATATTATCTATGGCAAAGATTTGTCCATAGGTTTTTATCTATGGACAAAGATATTTTACGAGCTAAACGATCGTAGCTATCTGATCACAATTTTAATACGATAATATTTATGAAAGATACCTAATGCAAGAATATTATCATCAATAATATTTATTTATCTCAGAACTAAGTATATGTATTTAATTATTTAATAATGAATAATTTTCCTGTTTCTTTTAGGTTAACGAATGTATCCAAGCCCAAAGGTAGTATCATATTTGGATTAACGATTATCGATTGGAATTCAATTTCTAATACACGAATTATCGATTAGTGAATTTTACTTTTGCGTTTACTTTGACCAACTATGAGAATCATAACACATCGGAATTCTCGAAAACAATCAGATATTGAAAACGTCTAGTAGTCTATTTTAAGCTAAGATCAAATCATTCTTGGAGTGAAGTTCAATTTGACATCGAGTGTAGTTTTATCATATAATTGTAGTGAGTTAATAACTCCTTCGAAGTTATCGATGCGTGTATCTCTTTTAAATAATTTTGTGAATTTTTATGCAGCTCTGAGAAAAAAGGTTTCATCAGGAAAGTTTCAATCGACAAATATCATCGCAAAATCATGGAATGGGATTGACTTCAAATTCATGGGATATGGTTGTACAGTTTTTTTGATCCATATTTTTGTTCGACTTGTTCAGATAACATTTTCAGTTGAATTTGAATCTTTAGTTTTATAAATACACACATCAATTATTTTAAATTTGTAGATTATCCATAAATTTATCGTTATTGGAATAGACAATTTTTGTGGTTTAGTTTATTATATTAACATATCGTGTTTTATTTTTTTATTTTTTTTTTTCTTATTTGAATACTAATCAAAAAGTATGAAAAAAAGTTTATAACTATAAATTCAATTTAATAGTAATTAATAATAATTTTAATTTTTATTAAACTTTTTCATATTTACTGAAATATAGTAAAATTCCTGTGTAACCATTTCAGGATTTAACTTAAACCCGTGACGCCTGGACCTAAGACGTGGGGTGTAAATTTTGAAATCCCAAAATTTTTAGTAAAAAAATCTCTAGAATAATTCAAATTATAATACATAATTTTTTATATGAAATATTTAATAATTGAATATGTTCGAATCCAAAGTTTTTTTTATAAAACGTTACTTCAATACACTCAGTAGAAATAATTTCTTTGAGTTTCAAACAAAATGGATGGGTAGGAGAAAAACTTAAAACAATTCATCAAATTTCAATTGAAAATAAGAACCTATTTTGACTTGAAATTTCGTTCATTTAAAGTAATTATCTGTTACGCTATAGGCAATTTTTGCCGTTTTCGAGAAAAACATAATGATGCAAAGTTTTCGAGAATACCGGCAAATAGTTTGAAAATAGCTCTAAAATATTAGTTTATTTATTATAATCAAAATTTTTCCATAAAACATACTTCTAATATATAATAGTTATGGTTTTCGTTGATTTAATATGGAAATTGGTCAGATAGGAACTGCTCGGAAATGCTTGAATATTAAGATCTTTTTTTATTTCAAAATTTCTCCATTAAATTTTCGACGATTTTCCAAAGATAGTTTAATGATAGAAAATGCTGGAAAATACTTGCAAACAGCTTGAAAATATATTCCTTCAAAATGAACACGTGAGTTGAAAATTAAGTAAATTAAGTGTCATAAGCGTGTCTTTTGATGATATCAACCTCCAAACTCTCTTTTTACAAACAAAAATATCATTTTGGCAGTTTTTTAGTATTTGAAAAATCTAACCTTACAAACACGCATTTAGAGAACGGAAATATGAATTAGTCATAGTGATAATGATTGGCTCGGCTATTAATAAATTTTTTTTTCATTGAATTCTACTATTTCAATCTTTTTCTCGAAACTCTCAGCTTGTTCATATTTTAGAGCATTAAAAAAAATCCGAGAATTATGTCATTTGCAAAATAATTTCCAAATTAAAGTTTTAAAATAATCGCAAAAATATTACGCAATATAATCGAAATTTAATTAAAGATTTTAGCAATAAAATTGTAATAAAACATATGAAAATAATTATTTTATATCTTAACTTTTTTTTATAAATGTAGTTGCGTTTATGGTTAGTTAGTTAATGATGTACAAGAATAGAATAAATTAATTGAACAACTTTAAAACAACTATAAAAAATTAATATTAATCAACTAGTAATGTTTAGTTTATGTTTGACAAAAATAGTATAGTCGGCAAAGCAGGTTTAAAGTTCTACCAAGGAATTTTTTCGACATGAATGTGTTTTGATGAAACACATTGAAAAATAAACCAGATACTGATAGTAGACATTTTGAATGTTGGTTTGGCGGAATTTACACTTATAAAATAGAAGATGAGTCTAGTAAAGATAATCTAGAAATGGACACGTTTGATAATTTAGCTAAGAGGGATTGAAAAATTATATAGAGAAAATTTTGATTACATTTAAATCGTGGCGATAAATGTGGAAAAAACACATAATATTGCAAATCAGTGTAATAATAAAAATTTTTCATAAAAAAAGAACCGCATTCAAAAAAATTAACTACAGAGTAAAAAATAATTTGTACAGCGTATTTTATAGTTTTTATTTAAATCTTTTATGTACTAAGTTTAATTACTAAGTGAAGTTCACATCCAGAACCGAATTACTTCCTGAGTGATATTCGGAAGGCATTTGATCATTAGTATCGGATGCCGACTATCCTCACTAATGGTTTTCTATGGTGTTCCATTTGACTTGCTCAAAGTGAATACTGGTATAGTTCCTTATAACGTCAGTCATAGCTGCATACCTTTCCCCTTCTCTACATATGGCCCTTCCTATTATTTTTACTTATTCCGTACAGTTATGTATTGTTTAGAGAATGATTAAAAAATTGAATTGATTTATAAATTTCTATAAAAAATTTATTTTTGACCAATTACCTTCCTCTGCCGATGCCAACCAGTCAATTATTTATCTAAGGAATAGATGAATACACCTGGTCTACGAAAGGTAATTGGTTACCAGGAAGTTTTTATTGAAGGTTTTAATTTAAAATTATTTTTTACATTTTAGTTCATTTTTTTTTTTTCAGAGAGGATATTTTTTTGAAAAATCTTTGTTTTTTACTCTGAATGATATATACAATCATAAAAAACTTTCCATTTGGATGAAATTTAATCACTAAAAATTGTTTCCTTATCATGTATCATCTTTGGGATATCACTTTTCCCAGAATCACAATATACATATACATGTGTTTTTTTTTTTTAAATAAAATTGTTTCATCTTGTTAGCCGATTTCAATAAAAGGAGGTTTGGAGGTTAATAAGGTTGAATTGAGCAACCTCCTTTTACTGAAATCGGTTATAAGGGTGTAAAAACTTTTCTTAAAAAAAATCATTAAGGCTTTTTGAAAAATTTATGGTGAAAATTACCTTCTTCCAGCCTTAGAAAGAGACAGGGGGTAGAAGCTACATATACAGAACTTGCTGTGTTATGTGTTACAGAACTTGAATGTCATAGTTTGCTGTGTTATATGCTTAGTTTACCACGCTATAATGATTAATAATTACTTGAACATAAAACCAACTCATGTTATCCGGAAGACTTACATTCATTTATTGTTCAGCATCTAATTAATTCATAATTTACAGAAGAAAAAATTTAAAATAACAACACAAAATTATTTTACATTTTAATTGTAAAATTTATTTAACAAAAAATAATATAAAAAAATATGAAAACAACAATACAATAATAGAAAAAATGGCAAATATTGGGGGAAAAAAGTATCAAATTTGCTATATTATTAAGGAATTTATTTAAGCTTTTACAATTTGTGGTCGGAAACCATTTTCATCAGCAACGTATGTAACAGTGACCACTTTACCATCTGGAGCAGTATATTTATATGATCCTCGTACAACAACAGCTTCGTTTTCAGTACCAGCATTCTTTAATTCACCAGTTTCTTCTCGACTCTGCCCATCGGATAATTCGTACAAGAATGTGTAGGGACCAACACCAATATTATCGTTTTCATATCGTACGATTTGTACATCTTGTGGTCCTTGTGGACGTCCTAATACAACATTAGCAGCAAGGAGAACAGCGAAAATTACTAAGACCTGTATATAGAAAAAAAATTATTAAAAATGTATTTCGTAAAAAACCACAATTTTCACATAAAAAAATCACTATCACAAAATATGAAAACACTTTTTTCATCACTTTTTGAAAATTAATAATCCTTTTGGGCACTCACCGATTTCATTTTTGGATATGTGGTTTTTATGTTTTTGTAATTGTTTACAAATAAAATGCACAAATTGAACTGTAAATATTGCAGCCAATATTTGCAGTATTTATACACAATTTTATGATCCCGGTAAATGAGTGATTTTTTTTATAATCACTCGACCCCCTCTTTATTATTATACTAATCAAACGTCAGAAAAAAAGAAGATTCTATTGAATAAAAAATAAGATCCGATCTAATAAATTAACTTCTATTAAAATCTAATAAAAACTAATTTTTTCAAATTTTCGAAGGGGGTGGGGATAAAATAATAAATATATAAAACTTTATAACTATCTATCAAAGCAAGTTTGCATAGATCTTTCCAACTAGATTCGGTTCAAAGGTTGCAAATGCAGAAAATGATGACGACACTTCATTGCAGTATACAAATATTATTAATTTACAAATTTCACTACGTCTCCTTGATGAAATTTTTTTTTGATTTTTAATAAATTTATTCCTGGTTTTTACCAAAGTGTTTTTCTTACCCTTTCTGCTCAATTTACGCATAATCGAAACTAAATTTTCTATATAAACTTTTTCCAATACCATAAAAAAATTCTTCAAAAATTTTTATTCTATTAAAATTTTTGTTTTTTTTTTTTGGGAGTAGAATAGATCACAAGTTTTAGTATGAATTTCGCCAATCATAAGGTGATTTCCATTTGTTTTATTACCTTTTTAAATAAATACTAATAATAACAATAATGGGCTTAACCTCCATGCCTTTTACATATACGTCTATAATAGAGGCCAACCACATCATTATTTTTAATCTTTATTTAAAATACAGCCGATATTGCATTGTACAATTAGATTTGTGATGTGGGTGGAGTTGGTTACTTCGTTCGTATCCAAGCGACGGCAGTATAATCAATTAACCGCCCCATTAATTATAATCGATTGCACTTTCACTGCCTGAAACTCGCAACCTCCCAGTCGGAATAGCCTTCCGTGAAGAAGTTTTAGTGCCTTTACATACTCAGCTATTGTGCCCCAAAAATAAATAATAAAGAATTATCAGAATTATCAGGAATTAAGGGGACGCATATGCTTGGCAAGTTTGCCATAATTGGGTTTTTTTAACAATCAAAAGCACAATTTCTAAAATCTTGAAATGGAGGCGAAAGAGTCAAATGACTGAGTAATGAATGGGAGAAAATAAACTTTTCCAGAAAATAAACTTTTTCAATCTGTGAGATTCAGCCACAATAAGGAACTTTTCACGGTCGGTTATAATTCTAATAAGAATAATAAACATAAAACAAATATTCAAATTTTAAACCGCATAACAAAAAACTGCTAACTATTTAAATTCACTCAGAGAAAATGTTATATCTGACTTTAGAAGGATGAAGAAAAAGTGGTTTACAATATCAATTAAACCCATCCGTGAAATTCTATATGCATAACTTTAAAGAGTGTAAGAATAACTGGCCGACTTCACTATAAAAAGCTAGTCATGCTGTGAGGATTTTAGACTTCCCAGTGGAAAATTCTTTAAATGAGGCTAATTTTGCGACTTTAAAAGTTTGATATACTTTTTCATTTCAAGGTAACTTATACCCAAATGCAGCGACTTTAGAGAGACGTATGTATGAGTGTATGTTCGGAACTTGTCGTGTCGATTATCTCGATGTAAAATTATGACATCGATGTGAAAACACTTTCCCGGTAGGTTATTGAGCAACATACAACTTCATTATAATTTGCCAAACTGATGGGAATAATAAATTTACAAATAAAGACAAAAAATACCCACATTCGTAAAAGTATTGTTTTTTAATCCCCTCATTGGAAAGTGCAACGTATGGACCTTACAAAGTCGTACCACTTGTTTTTATATGAATTAATCCTTTCATAAAGATTCAGTTTTACTCAGCAAACAAATAAAAAACTTGCTCAATCTTCTTGATCAAGGATAACGCTACCATTGATGAATCATGAATTATGCGACAACTATCGAATCTAATTTTGGAATTCTACCACCGGGTTTTAAAATTCAACATTCCTACATTTTATTGTATCATTATTTATAATTAAGTCGATGAACATTAGACAGATTTTAATAAAAATATCTAAAATTTTTAAATTTTGGTGGCAGAGGACTCCAATTGAGTTCAGGAGTAGTTCAAGCTTTTTTCGGAGAACGTCCAAATCAGAATGGAACTTGATGAGGTGTCTCTTTTGCCCAGTAAGTTAGCTTAAGACTTATTATTGTTATTATTAATTAAAACATTTAAATAAAACGAAACTTAAACAATTCCAATGATTAGAAATAAAAACGCTTATTTTGTTCATACAAAAACTGTGATATTTTCACATTAATGTTATATTTTGTGATTTAAAAATTAACGACGTTTAAAAATATTAAAAACTTAAAATTTGTCTAAAAAAAACCGAAAAAATTATAAACTCCATCTTAAATCTATAAATATTATAAAAAATATTTCTTCTTTCAATTACAGTTTCCTGAAAACAATTACGTTCGTTTACCATGCTATATTAGCTCATGTTTTCAGGAAGGAATAAATATCATTTTATGTTTCTGCTTCTATTTAATTAAAATTAACTGTGGAAAAAACTTTAGAATAACAAAAAAAAAAAAAATGATTTAACATTTAATTATAAAATTTATTTAACAAAAAATAAAAAATACAATACAGGCACAAAAATACAAGATTGAAAAAAAAATGGCAAACACTGTGGCAAAATAATATCAATGTATAATACTATTTAAAAATTAATTTATTTAAGCTTTTGAAACTTGTGGTTGAAAACCATTTTCATCAGCAATGTATGTAACGGTGATCACTTTACCATCTGGAGCAGTATATTTATATGATCCTCGTACAACAACAGCTTCGTTTTCAGTACCAGCATTCTTTAATTCACCAGTTTCTTCTCGACTTTGTCCATCGGATAATTCATACAAGAAATTGTATCCTCCAACACCAATATTATCATTTTCATATCGTACGATTTGTACATCTTTATCTTGTGGTCCTTGTGGACGTGCTAATACAACATTAGCGGCAAGAACAACAGCGAAAAATACTAAGACCTGTATATAGAAAATAAAAATTATTAAATATATAATTCGAAAAAAACCACAATTTTCACATTAAAAAAACACTGTCACAAAATATAAAAACACTTTTTTTTTTCAAACACTTTTTAAAAATTAATAATCCTTTTGGGCACTCACCGAATTCATTTTTGTAAATGTGTTGGTTTTCTTTGTTTTTGTAATTGTTTACAAATAAAATGCACAAATTGAACTGTAATTATTTCAGACAATATTTGCAGTATTTATACACAATTTTATCATCCCGGTAAATTGATGATGATTCTTTTTTCCCGAACACCCCCACTTTTCCATTTATAAGTATAGCATCGTAAAAGAAGAAGACCCCCGATTTTATTAAAGAATAAAACCTTTACTTATTTTGCTTTGTTTTTATTTTTTTAATAATATTTAACTCCCTACTATTTTAATCGTAAATATAATATATTTTATTATTTACTGAGTAAAAAGTGATGAGCACATCTTTTTATGTACATTGTTTATAAACAATTAGACATTCCACATACATCATTTAAGTACAATTGATATTTATAAGTAATTGTAAAAAAAGATAGTATAAATATGCCTTAATAACTAATAATGTCCCTATCTTTTATTATGAAGATTTTCTTTAACACCATTTCTTAATGAACATAGATTTAATTAGGAATCAATAAAAAAATTGATTTTATTTGTATTTATCTTTGAATGACGATACTTCGATGATGAAGACTGAATTTTTTACTAAATATTAATTGAAAACTTTTCAGTATTAAATAGAATCTGTATAATGTGAGAATACTACGATTAGGATGTTGGACACTAAATTATATAAAAAATTGTAACAAATGATATTTAAAAAAAAAACTCTAAAAAAATTTTTCTAAACAATTGATGATAAATCATAGAGTGAATGAAGAATTAAAGACTTTGTTTTTGGTGGAATCTAAAAAATTTAAATTCTGGAAAATTTTGTATAAATTTATTGTATATTCTAATAAGAAGGTAATAAAAAAATGAAAAGTCAGAAACTGTTTTGGACATAATTATCTTGTCAGAAAACACGAACAAGTTTTGTTAAATTACTTCATAATTAAAATTCAATTTTCCTTTAATATTAAGGATAGGTCAATTAAACAATGTTAAAATTGTGCAAATAAAATTAAAAAACGAAAATGGAAAATTTTTACAGTGTTTCAGTACACAACTTTCAATAATGTTGAAAGGAATTTGGTTATAATTTTGTTTAAACATTTTGAAAATTGATATAATTACTATGAAGAAAATAATTTATGGAGGCTGAAATTAATTTTTTGGTTAATAACACAAAAATAAATATTAAATATCAGAATATATTGTTGGCTATTTTTAACAATTTATCAATTATTTATCAAGTTAAAAAATTTTACAAATAACCTATTTTAAACCAAGCCTGAATTCAGTTTTTCTATTTATTTTTAGTGATTATGAAATTAATTCTACATTATTAAAACGATAATGCTTATATTCAATATTATTTAAACAATTATCTTCTTTAGTTTAAGAGTTATTTTAGTAACAAACGAACTTTATTGTTGGAGAAAGTGAGTTTTAACGTAGTTATGCATGCATCATATAGGTTTTTATTTGACGGAGGTGGTGTATGTCTCTCATAAAATGCCTTTTATTGTATTTGGAAAATGTTCAGTAACATCTTATTATAAATACAAGACAATTAATTCGCACCCGTGTGCCAAAATTTTGTTGTTTGTATTTTGCATAATCACGTTTGATATAAAAAATTGTTTTGATACTCCTAGATTTGTTTTTTGGTCCAAATGATCATTTTCCTTTCTTTTACATAAATCGGTGTTCGTCATTTATTGTTTATTGTGTGAAAAATAAGAAAACAATTACAAAATAAAAAAAAAATAAGAAGTTTTCAAATCAAATTCCTGACTTCATTTACAGCAGCAAGATCTAGATATTTGAAATTTGTAAGAAGAGTAAGAATTTGCTAAGCATTTTATTATTAGACGAAATATAATTATGTATGTTGAAGGTTTTTGAGAAATAAATGGTATTGGAAGCCTTTTTTAGAGTAATTTCAAACAAAGGCAAAAATAAATCTTCTATAATTAACTACGTATAGAATATTAAGATCTTAGACATATTGACTGAGGCTTTTATATACGGTTGACATCGAACGAAACAGAAACACCGAATTTTGTGTTTTAATAAATAATATTTTTAGTTTTGTAGGTATTAAAAGAACTGGGAGTAAATGGACCCAATAATATATGTAATTCAACAACTAAAATCAACAACGCTATTTAAAATAATATTTTTTAATCAATTTAAGAAAAAACATGAAACCGGAAGAAAGTCGGTTTAACTTTTTGAAGAAGAATAGGCATAGTTCACTGAAAATTATATTATTTGCAAAAATCGAAACAAGATATGAATTTTTTTTTTAATTTAAGAAAAACCGCTCTCATAAAATGAACTAAAAAGGAAGAAAATTTTTAATTTTTCATTTAACCAATTTTCTTTCTTTGTCGTTGCCGACAAATCAATTTTTATGCTAAGAATAAGATGAACACAAACTTCATAAGGACATTGGCCATAAGCAAAAATTTAATATTATTTTTTACTTTTTAGATCATTTTTTGAAGACGATTCGTGTTTTTTAATTTTTTATGTTTATACAACCACTAAAAATTCTTCCCTTCTCTTAGGGACATTAGATTTGGACCAAATTCAAATAAGACCACTCGAGAACCACCAGCTTTCAAATACAAAAGCATTATCAAAATGGGTGTCACGAAGTTTATTTAAATTCCAAAAAATACTTATCAAGTGAATCCTTTAAAATAAAATAAAGGAAAATCCTTGAATTATATATACATTTATAAACATGAAATTAATTTGTTAAATTAAAATATTAAATAATTATTTATTAAAATGTTCATTATCTTTTACTTAAAATAACAAATAAATGTTAAAATTTGTATTATTATTCAATCAAAAAATGATAGAACTAATATTAATTTTATGTATATTATTACAATAAAATTATTTAATCATGTTTCTAATTTTTTTTTTTATTATAACTTAATGAATATTTCAAGTTCACTTCTTTTTTAACTTATTATTATTAAATCATTTATATTACTTTTGATGTTATAACAAATATAACTTAACTTACTTACATATTATCTCATAAAACATAAAAATAATGTATAAATAAATAAAATAGTTATTAAAAAAATAAAAATATTTCATAATAACAATTTAATAAGTTTATTATTGTTTTTTTAGGTTGTAAACAATTTTACCTTTTACATACTAATAGGTTTTTACCTATATTTTGTATGGCTAATTATCAAGAGCTCATAGTAGTTACGTATTTTTTATTAATACAGTTAGTCAGTTGTACGAAATACAAATATTTATTCATAGTAATTAAGGTTATACCGAAGATATCCATATTGAAAATAATTCCTAAGGATTTGTTTGAATATTCCTCCTTCATGAACCTATTTCTAAGCATTTCATCTTGAGAGAGTGTTATTCCAATGGAGAGTGTTAGTCCAATGGATTCACAAAACATTTTCGGAAATTGTTTATATGCGAAATAAAGTTTAGGTATGAGTGTCAATATTATGAAATTTTGTATGAATTATATTGACATGAAAACCAAGTGCATGTCGTAGAGTTTTTGTTAAAATAAACATTTCTACTTCAAAACAAATTTTTTACATTAAAAATGGTTTTTTGGAAAAAAACTTTTCAACAGACAGTAGGTTTTCATGTCAATATTGTGCATACGAAATTTCATATTCTTATCATTCATTTCATTAGAAAAATACAAGTACATTTCGAGTCATTTGTGCTGGAAAATTTAAAGGAGTAGAATGTATATTACATATTGTGTCAATATCAGCTGTTAGAAGCTATTATAAAGGAGTTTGCATCCAACAGCTATTGATAAGCCGCATCAAGACGGTGGAGAACATAAAATTTGGAACAAGACTATGCTTACATAATATGTTTTATTTTACCAACACACAATTTATAGGGTAAGTTTTATTGATTTTAAGTGCACTTCTGTGTGTTAATTACTTATTCCAATTAAAAAACTAATCAATAAAAGGTCAATAAAAGTAATTGATTTATTTAATATATAAAAAAATAAAACTGTTTTATCACAGCAAACATTAATATTTTCTCACAAAAATCTCATCAATAAATTACAATTACTTTTTTTTTTTTAAATTACAAAATTATTTAAAAAATAATTTTAGCCTACAGGCAATCAATTGATTTTATTTTTGAATAAAAAATAAAATAAAAATAAAAGGTAAATTATGAAATTAAATAATAATAATTATTTACTATTAAAAATTAAATTAATTGTGTGTGAAATATGAGAATTATTATTATTCGTTTATTATTAAAGGTAAATTAATTAGACGGTTAGTTTATTAATCAAATACCGGTTGTTTAATAAATTTTACATAAACCATTAGCTGAAATATTTATTCCGTATAAAAAATATTACATTGACATGAAGAGAATAAAATCAAACGGGCTCAATAGGGATATTGGTAGGCGAATTCATGTTAAGTTTAAACAATTAATAGTAATATTTAGAAATATGTTGCTTATAGTAGGATTACAGTTTCGTTAGGTAAATTTAATTCATTGATTTAAAAAGAAAATTGAAGAATAATCGATTTTCTCCATAATCAAAGTACTGGGTATTAAATAATTATAAATTATACAAATTAAAATCATTCTCTATATTAATTAATATAATACTCTCCAATACTTAATTTTACAATTTTTAAATATTTTCAATCTATATAAAGTGAAAAAAATTGTACCAAATACAATCCTTCAATAATTGTGTGTTTCCTAATAATCCTTGATTTCTACGACAATATGATTGATTGTATTATAAATTTCTGGTGCAGAGCCTGATGACTATCGAACTTTCAATGAGTTTTTCATAAAATTTCAATGTATTTATTTACTAAGAACGCCAATATTCTCTATAGGAATTTAATGTTTCTATCCATGAAAAATTTGTGACTCGATAGACAAGAGGCCTTCGCCAAAAACCGAAATGTAAAATTAGATTACTTATTCAATCTGATGGACATACATTTTTCTATGAATGAAATAATATAATATATAAAAACAAGATGTGACTGGTTCACACGACTTACTTGAGATGAGGAGACTAAAAAAACAATAATTTGTTTATTATTATGAATATAGCTTTTTTATTCTCAAGAAAACATGGCTAGACCAATTTTGCTGAAAAGTCCTTCAATTTTAACTGACGTTATGATGAATGAAAGTGCTAGTCGAAATCATTTTTTTTCTTGAGATAATCGAGGCAAAAAATTACGAAGACACACACTTACGTGCATACATTCACACAGACACTGACATCTATCTAAAAACGTAAGGTTTGAGTTTCAATGATCTTTTAAGGTAAAGGTATGTGAAAATTGGGTATTCACAAAATCGGTCCCAATATTATCAAAACATCCCACTGGGTTAAATTTAATGAATTTTATTGAACACCCGATGTAAAAAATATACTCAATTATGTAATTATTGATATATTGAAAAAAATTGTAAAATTTTTATAGAATCCATAAAATTTTTATACTATCCACAATTACGGTACTTTATTGTAGTAAAATTATATAATTTATAAAGTTATGAAAAATTAATATAATATATTGATTTGAGATAATTTCGATAAATTCTTCTCCGACATTGAATTACAATAACGTTGATAAGTACATTAGGTTTTATTACAAATCTATCATAGATATGATCGATAAAATTATTTATTACCCAATCTATTCACTTCAATTTTAGAATAAACAAATTATTATTATTATTATTATTAATTATATAATATTTTAAATAAAATTATTAATGAATAAAAGAAGAAAGCGGTGAGTTAAAGGCTCTGTATGACTGTATCGAAATATCGATTAATTTAATTTGAAAACATACATAAGGTGTGAAAAAATGAATAAATCAGTGCTTAATACAATAAAATTTTGAATAGCCATCAAAATTTGAGTGTAAACTTTCACAGATCTCTGCTTTTATGAACTTCGCATCACTTATCTTCCACTATTGGTTCATAGTGTTCATAAATCTGTTCAAATCCGCTTAGCGTCCTCCCTCGTTCCGTACGATAAACTAAAAAAATTTTCCTGCCAGATACTCAATAAGCCATGCTTCCAATCTCTGGATCCAAGCTCCATGGTATCATAAAATTGAGCAATGTAAAATTATACGAAAATATTATCTTATGCATAAATATATACGGGTATCAATAACGAATATCTGCAATAAAATCAATTAAATTAGATTGGCAGATTAAAATAGAGATGACACAAAAAAACAGCTCTAATGGAAGTCTATATAGAATTTAAAAGCATTTAATGCGTTATTTCTAAGGGCATGGGTCTACCAAACCAGATGAAGGTAATTAGGGTGGACTGTGAATCAAAATATGTAAAAATTAGGAAAAATTCTTAAACTGGATGACAAAACTCTAAATATTATGCAGATGGAAAACATAAAAATTAGCTGTGTAAATGAGATTACCAAGTGGTATAAGGCATACATAAAACATAAGAAACAGAATATCAGACCGTTTGGCGAGGTAAGCAGTCCTGACAGACTACGGGTAGTTCAAGACTATATAGCAATCGAAAGTTTTGAATATACTATATAACAGATTACCAAACTGCCTCGCCAAATGTTTGGAATAACAATGACGTTAGGACTTTGTCTAAAGTTTTAAATTTTGATTTAACGAATATAAATTATTTTGTAATTTTTAGGTCATTCTATGATAATTGTATCATACAAATTTAAATTTCTCTAATGATTGTTTTTATATGGAATTTTACTAAAGAAAAATAATTTTTCCTTCAACAGAATTGATTGAAAAAATATTTGATTTCGATGGTAAACCTTAGAGAATTGATTTGCACATTTTTCTTTCGTGAAATCGACTACAAATGTCACCTGTGTATTTTACCCAAACGGTAGATTTAAAAGCTAAAAAACCCGTACTAACTTAGGTTGAATTATCTGCTGTTCAGAATCGAAAAGTAAATACATTTAGCTCAAAATCTGACGTATATAATTTTGTAATTTTATGAAAAAAAGCTATCGATATGTCTTAAGCCAATTGAAATCTCAACGGTATTCTTAATTCTTAAGGCAAAACACTTACTTAAAAGTGCTTTCTCCACCGCAAATATCATCTGAGTATTTTAATCTCCACATACGTACATATTAATTTATATTAAAATAATTGGAGGTGTCAAAAATTTATGAAGGTATTTATGCTACAAAAACAAATTTTATTATTATAAACTGAAAATGGGATATTTTGTCACTAGAATATTTTTGCGAATTTTTTTTGTTTTTTATATTATTTCAATGTTTACGAACTATTTCGTTGCTTGAATCGTATCATCTTGGAGGCGTATTAAAATCCTATTGAGATCAGTGCTTCTATCTGTGTTATCGAACTTGAATTTAATCACAGTTACAAAATGAGACTTGGAATAAGTTTTTACGAAACGGAATTCTAACAATTCTTCCACAATATTATGTACCAAAATTAAATAATACTAACACGGTATTTTATTAAAAATATAAAAGTTCATGTTATAAACGATAATTCTAAACAACAAAACAAAATATTATTAGATTTTAATAAAAAGATGAAAGAATAATTTATTTTTTTCTTTGTCAAATGTCAAAGACATGATAGGTGTCACATATATTGGTATTGTAAGTCTTTCTTTTTATCTTATGATGGAAATAAATACACGTATATGTATATGAGAACAGACAGCGATAAACACATATCTCATTCCCAATATACAATACAATATTAAAATATTGGTTACATATTTATTATTTTATAACTGATGGTGTGTCTATGTATCTATTTTATGTGTGGGTAACTTTAAATTAGGCTTTTATTTCTTTGATTTCGTAAAAAAATGATAGGAGTTACGTAATTTCACGTAATAGTGACATTTACTAAAACAAAACCGTTCAATCTTCATTTAATTTTACAGGTGTTTTTACTTTTGTTTATTGCATCAAATATATTTATCAAATACAGTGCGTCGTATGGTTCACGAATTGAATAATTTACTCAAAGAACTCTATTGAAGGCTATAACGATTGTCTGATTGATCTATTTTTTCATATTCTGCAGTAATGAAACGAACATTCCAAAAATAAAGAGAATAATAATACTTTAATTATTCTGAAAAGTGATAGCAAAATCAGGTTTCGGTATCCCAAATACTTTTATAACAAATTCATCAAAATATCTCATACGTAGAGTTTCAAAAATTTTTTTTCTTGTTTAATATTCACGAAAAATGAAGTTATTTAGTCATGATAAGGTATTTGAAAAATCGATTTTTCAAAATATACTAGTGAACCCGTGTGCTTGTTCGCAGCAGTTAGGACTTATTTCGAAAATGGTTAAAACTTGCCACATGGGGATGTATATCCGCTAACTGTGAGACTAACCTCTCTCTTGACCTGACGTGGAATTTAGTATAATCTCAATATTTTCTTTGGTATATCCAATATTACTGTAATCAATAAGTCGATATTTTAAATTATTTTGAATCTTAAATTATAAATAAATGTGGCATTTACATAGTAGACCTGAAACTTTTAATCATTCTAATCATTCTAATCGCTTAACTCAGCTAACTTGAGTGATAACTCAAATGAAAGGTTTTCAGTCAATGAGTGTTGTTAGACAGAAAACAATTCTCTTTCTTTATTAGAACTGGAAATATCTAACTTTGAAAGAAGAAAGTCTCATAAAAATTTGAAAGTCTAATTGAATGTCCACGCCCTGCTCTCCTCCATCTCATTGAATTTAAGTGTTTAATAACTTAAATACGAGGTCTTGAATGTTCTTATACCAAAATGAACCCTCCATTTTATATCAAAACTGGAGATATTGGGATACAAAACTATCACGACAGTTGGAGAAAGAAACACCCCTTAAGAACTTGAGAAAAGAAAGATGTAATCCAATGATTCATGCTTCATCTAGAGACTAATACGTTTTATTAAAAAAAAAAAAAAATCAGGCGAATCGGTTGGATAAAACGCCCGGACGGACTCGGAACAGTTTTGATCAATGTTTTAATATGTCATTGAATGTCAAGTAAAGTTTTGAGAATGTAATTTTTATGAAAATTAATTTTTATTTTATATCTTTTTAACTTTTTATGATGCTGAATTATGATTATTGTAGCCAAGCTACCTGGGTAAATAATGGAGTCTCCAAATGTTCTCAGTTAGTTTCCTTTTTTATTGTACAAAATTAAGGCTTTAGTACTATATCTTCAATATGAGTATCTTTTGAATATTCAATACCTCATTTGAATATTCAATATCGCTGAATATTCAACTCCAGTAGGGGTTATAAAATCATCATCATATACTTATTCATTCAAGTGTAGAGTTGTTTTCAAAATGCATTGTTGTTATATGCATTAACACAATGAATAATTTTTTGTGATCCGGGCTGTTGAGTTGTTCATAAAGGCAGAAAATCTTGGCTATAATTAATCACGTCTTCGTTCATATCATCTACTTTCCATAGTTCTATAAATCTGCTTGGAAAATTTTCTTAAATTAACATAGATTTTTATTTGTCTTCCACGATTCCCTAATACATGCCATGATCTTAAGTAATTGTAAATAATTTCAAAAACAAATACAATTATAAAGTTAAATAATTTTTATTTTGTTGAAGCATTAAAATTGATAATAATTAATAAATTTAATAAATTAATATCTGTTTAATAAATCCTTGACATTGATGGCTGTTATATTCCTTGACATACACCTACCTTCACCTTGTTCATTATTTTAACGTTTCAAGCAAAATATCAATTTATTTCTTAAAAATCATAAAAAATTGACTTTTTATACCTAAATTTATCAATAATTTTTTTATTGATTTTCCTTTTCCAAGAAATGAATCATAGTTTTATACTATAAACTATATTATTGAATTAAATGGAAATTCGCTGTGCTTGCGAAGCTCCTTTACTACGTATTTTTAATATAATGACATCAGAAAAATACGACCTTCATATTAAAATTTATTCGTATCCTTAAGGAAAATAATGACATCGATAATTTCACAGAGTCATAAAATTGACGTGATATTTGCGTAATATACTCAAAAATACTTAAAAACAATTGTGTTCATAAAAGTTAATTACTATTATTATTTAAATCAATTTTAAGAACAATTATTATTTTAATCAATTTTATTGCGTACCTAGGGCATAAAGTGACATTTTTTTAAACCGCTAGTAGAGTTTGCAGCTAGTGTGCCCAGATAATTTTTTTTTTTAAATAATGTAATAAAAAAATAAAATTGATTTAAAAAATGATACTTTTATTAAAAATAGAATTAGGTTTTAAAAAGGTATAAAATTTTTACTGTAATTGTTTTCATTTAAATAAAAATAGTCCAAATTGCTACAGTCCTCCTCTATTAAAATTTAGCCGCTGATTGAAAATATTTTCAGCACAATTCGCAGGAAATAGCCAAATCTGGCAACAGAAAAGCAATAGCGAACCAAGTGCGAGAACGGTTCTGAGCAAAACGGTCTCCCAACTTTTGAAACACATCAACATGTGTCTGATTTCGTTGCCACTCTCTCGAAAGTATGATGGGATATCTTATGGGAAAAACACCTTAATGATCTTATAGCACTACAAAATATACATAACGTATAAGTTTGCAAGATAAATTATGGATAAATCGATATGCTATAACTGTTAAATTTATAAGGCAAAATTATTTTTTGACATGATAAAAAAGAATTGTTGGAAAGGAAAAGTCAGACATGCACTAGTTTACGAAACTAAAACGTAGTTACTTGTTGAATGAATAACTAAGAAAAGTAGAACTAACAATTGCTGAGAAATAATTATACAAACATATACACTAAATTTTCCAGTATGGAATTCTGAAAAACGCATTTCCGATACTTAGACTTCAAAATTTTTGACATGTACATGATCTGCTCCAAATGATTTCAAAGTGACTGAAGTGAGCTTTTTACAAATATCAAATAACTTTAAAGTGTTTTGATAATTGTAAAACAATCATAGCTCTTTGGTTAACGATCATTTAAAAAAATTAGGATAAAATTGATGTTTGCTTTGATCATAACACTGCAATTTAAAACACCCATGTATATTAAAGATTTTAGAATAAAATTAAATACAATAGTAGGGGAGTCTAAGAAACGATTTGTGAAGGAACTCCATCAAGCCAGATTACTGATAGGTCAATTATATGCTTATCAGTGTGAATTTAATTTACTAACAGTTTGTTTTTCCGAAAGTTACAAAAGAAATGTCAGCAAGACAGTCTCGACCGGGGTAGAGTTTTTTTTAAAGGATTATGGGCAAAACAGACAATCTGCTGATTTGATCGAGACGTGAGGGATATTAAGAGCTACAAAATTAATAAACGTTACTTTAACTTAACGTTTTTGAGGGCTGTCAGCAAATTTATTTTTATTTTGTAGGTAATAATTCCAGAGTATAGATATAATCTGATAATTTTAGTTGACAATAAGGTGGTAAGAAAGTTACAAACTATTAGATGAAGAATTCCAAATAAATCCAAAATCGATTAAAACCTCAAACGGAATTTCCTTAGAGTCCATTGAAGAAAATCGGGCCCACTCGAATATTTCAAAGTAACGATTTTTTCTTGAGCTTACACTGCATCCAAATCACTAGTCATTAGTATGGGTTTTCGTCGGAATAATTTTTTTTACTTTTTATGTGTTGATTGTTACTTACTTCATGTTGGCTGTACTTTAGAAGCCCGTAGAAGCTCTTTCCATTGATGAATAGGTATACATAATTTACATTAATCATTTTCTATCATCTTATTTGCATAATTCAAAAGGTCCCCATGATGCTCAAGTCTATCTCCAATTCGGCATCGTGGGCTTCCCTACTATAACCTATGTAATAAATACATTAAATTTACTTCCTAAATTTTCCACTTAGATACATTATTTATAATCATAATATATAAACATATATCTATTTAAATTAATAAATATTAATAACTATTTATATTTTGAATACATAATCACTTACCTTGGCATCTAAAATTAATTTGTTATTAATATTATGATTATTATTTTTATACTGTTGATTAGGTCATTAAAATTACTGTTTATTCATTAATTAATTACATATTGGTATTATTGGATGATAGTCTCATTTTCATCACCGTTGTTTCTTTGGAGCAAAAAATGTAATAGAAAAAAGACACATCATTTATTTTAAATTTTGTTTTTGTAAATACTTTTGTACAAAATGTGTCAGGATTCTCAATGATTTTACCAATAACACTAATCCATTTTTGCACCCAAATAAATGAATATAGCTAGGGGTATACTAAATTTATGAAGTTTGTAACGCTATAAGATATTGAAAAAAAGAATCCTTTTATTGGTCCTTCTTCGTCGGTTAGTTATCAAGATAGCTGGATCCTATGAAATCATTATCCATATTTTTTCGGAAACTTTGGCGAAGCTCCGAGTATTAGATGTAGTATTAATAGAAAAATAAAATAACAGACAATATCACTTATATCTTATATTTTACTAGTTAAAATTTAATATATTTTAAATATTACTAATAGCTTATGGTTATAATGTCTTCACCTTATAAAAAAAACAATGAAATCAGTTGAATCCAGGATTTTTAAATTTAGGGGGAGGGCTTTTATAACTCTGATACGTAAACATAGCTGTATAATAAGTAGAATTTTTCAAAAAGTTCGTGAATGAGCAAAATTTATCCATTGGGTCCAATGCACCTATAACTCTTTTGAACCATAAACAGAACGTTCAAACACAAAACATGTTTGTTTTTTTAAAGATACATGTTTAGTTTGAAACATCTATTTCTTTAAATATTTAGATTGGGTACAATTTGATCTCAAATTTAGATAATAAACACGTAAAGTTACAATACATATTATATTATATATGTGTTTATACCGTACAAGGTGGATATTTAGAGTATTTTATGAATGTTTATGATTAATAATTGTTCAAAGATTGATATTGTCAAGTATCTAAACAATCAACTTAGTTATTTCGTATATTTGTAAAAATAATATTCTGATAAACACTTAAAGACATAAATAAATACTTTTGTTATCGATAGCAATGTCTAATTTTATGGATGGCACTGGATTCAAATGGAGTTTTTAGTATGTAAAAAAATTCGAAAATGTGGCTTTTACAAACACTTTTAGGACGTTTTAGAGTCAAATTAAATAATATGCAGTCATTGAGAAGAAATTTAAACTTTATATGTAAACGAATGTATTTATTATATAGTTTACCCCATGGTTTTAGTTTTAACAATTTATTTATATTATTTGGATTACGTAGGCCCTAATTTGACTTTACCAGTATTTTTGTACATAGATATATAGGAGTATTTGACTGCTAGTGAGTCAAATAATTGTATTATTTGACTACTATACATTTTTTATAATTTTTTCTTATACAGTGTTTTTAGCACTGAGCATTTTTCATAATTTTTAAATACGTAATCACACATCGAAGTGTTTATTCTAAAAAAAAAAAAAATAAATAAATAAATTTTAATAATTTATTATATTTAAAATACTTGCGGGCATTTATGTGCATGCAGGAGGCCCATTACTTAAGTAACACATCTTCTTCGTCATATTCATAAGATATGTATTTAAATATCAATACATTAACTATAATTTTATCTATAAATAATAGCGATGTAATATTTTGTAATATCTATTATTTAATATATTACAATAAATATGTAAACAAATTAGTCCTTTTGCAACAATTATTTTCATTATTACCATTAAATGAAAATATATTTTTCAAATTGTAATGAGTATTTGGAATATTATATAATTTATACATCATTCTGTTGCATATATGTTGCGTAATGTGCAGGTTTCGATTTACAATGTCCTTTATGGTAAATTTGTACGGTGATATATTTTTTAAACGTCTATATTGGTTCAGATTCTATGTGGTGAAATCTTTATTAATAATTAGAATATGAAGGATCGGTGGAAAAACATGAAGACAAAACGTTACGAAGTAAATGCTTTGTTTTGATGTTTTTTCACCGATTCTTCATCCTCTTATTCTGAAGAAATATTTTTAATATTGTTTTTCTATTTTTTTTATTTTTTTCTGGACAACCACCAAAGAAATACCGACATGGAAATTATGTTATAAATTATTAAGTTAGGAGGAAATTTTTGATTTCTATGAAAGAAATGAACATTTGACCAGCAAAACCAAGCTGCATTCATTAGAACAACCAGAAATTAGATGAAGCAATGTTCAAAAGTACATAGTATGCGGTTAAATATCTTCTTGAGCGTTTCCAAATATTTGCTAACGACTTTTGCGGATATTTTTCTCGTTATTCTCAATTCAACGAATTTATTATAGCCGAGCATACATAATCAAACCGTGAAGTTGTAGTAGCTCATCGAATCTGTTTCCCCAAACAAATCGTTCTAGTCTTACGATTAACGCTGATTTTTCAACAAGTAATCTTATTTATTTATAAGATTTTCATTAGTCTGTTTGCAATTCACTTTCAGTTGAATGTTTTTAATCAAGATTAACGAGAATAAATATAAAATTAATATATTTGCTTACATTTAAAAAATTTCTAGTTTTGTATGGTTAATACCCAACGTTTATAATTTTAGCGATTTTCTGTTTTATAATTAAAAAATTTAATTAAGTGTTTCTTAAAGTTCCTAAGGCAAATTTGTTATAAAACATTTAAAAATATTTTTCTTAATCTCTCGCCGGTTTTCACCAGAATTTAAATGCCACTTAAAAACTGAAACAACAGTTCTTGTTTATGATGTAATTTAACGGTTCCTTGAACATATAAAGAAGTTAAAATGACCTCAGTTTTTTATGTTCTGAATTTTCTTGTCCTAAATATGAAATGTTTAGAATAATCAATACCAACAAATTTCTTTTAAAACGTACTTACAAAAGTTCGTCATTTAAATCAAAAACAAGCAGAACTGGCACATATCAGCGCTGTCTCTCCGTAAATTGATAGATCATAATAAGTTTAATAAATGGATTGCTGAACAAACAGACCAGAAATTGAATTGACAATGTTTGGGAGGCTCCAAAACATCAGAACAAAAAAATTATTTTAAAGGAACACAATGTTTCTGGCATCGAAAGATAAAACTCGGAATTAAAACTACACATACCTTGGTTGATTCTAGATTCAATTCACCTGCCCAAAAGTCAATTCCAGTTTTGTATTAATAAAAATTTTACAAGTACGCTAGAATTTTTGTAGAAATCCCAAGAATTAAGAGTAAACTTCCTGTTCAGTTGAAGTATAGTCAATCATTTTGGACTAACTGTAATTTCAATGTATAGGACTCCTGCAATTTTCAGCTCCTTATCTAATGGAAGAGTAGATAAGGAGCTGAAAATTGCAGAAGTAAAAATGATTTTTTAAGTTGTAGTATTCTCAATTAAGTTATGATTACATAAAATATTCTCCTAATATTTTACCAGAATGTAAAATATACAACATTTTAATATAATAATACAGTTCTGTTTCAGAACAACCATCTTCAATAGCTATAGGTCTAATTCATCTTTAAAGTTACGTCTTAAGTAGGAATTATATAATTAATTTTCATTAACCGTGTAATTAATAAATATAATATACACCCTACATAATTAAACGATTAGAAATCATAAATACATAGTAATTTAATTACAAAACACAAGTATCTATTAAAATACTCAAAGGTTTTCAATTACTGCCATTCCTACATTTAGTCTTTTAAGGTTAAAAACAGTTGATTGAAATTTTTTGGTTTAACAAGGATTTTAAGATCTAGGAAAACCAAAACTAATACATATTTTAAGATTGGATGACTAGTTTTGGAGATATCACTTGATATTTGAAATTTGGATCTGATATCAGGCAATATTTCAAAAAATACCCATCCCTTTATTAAGGTGATACTAATTTTAAAATCTACTAGTCAAACTTAAAGCTTCATCGATTTTTCATCAAGTTTCTTAAGGCAGGAAAAAATCGAATAAAATATTCGTCATTTAAAAAAAAAAGCCTTCTTCTGATTCTTAGAAAATACAGACTAATAAATCGAAAATATTTATTCAGCCTAAAAGTCTTTGCTTAAAGAATTGACAAAACACTCAAATTGTAGATAGCTTTAAGCTTGACGCTTACATAAAATATTGTGAAAGTTTTAACCTCTATTAAATATCTACTTTTGCCAGTTTGGTTGGATTTTTAAGCCATGTATAAGCTATTAACATTGTACATTCTATACAAATAAGAATGATTCACTTTTCTATAATGTAAAATATGTTATTAGTAATTTTTTTTTTCTCATCGATTCGTTAGGTATTATGCTGTTATTACAATCACAAGTACAATAATTCAACATCTGCAACAACGTCAATTGTACAAAAATTTAATTTACTTTCATGTAAATATCATTTTTTACACATACATACACCTATTAAATATCAAGATAATACAAAACAGCTATGGAAAAAGATACACTATGCGTAAAACTATTGAAAAATATTTGAATTGATATTTACAAAATCAAGCCTAAGAAATTTTTCTTGAACTTTCAATGTAAGAATAAAAAAAGGGTCAAAATATGCTCAAAGGGTGCTCAAAGAAGTGAAAGAAAATTAAGTTTTTCAACGCTGACGTATATTTGTGAATTATATTATACTGTAATATTGTGTTGTCATCAGATTTACATATGTATAATTAATTTCAGCTCCATTCTGAAATGGTTCTAATTTTAATTATATATAACAAGAAAGGCAGTTTTATAGTCTCTAAATTTTTATATTAAGTATTAATCCAAACAATCAAAAAATTATATATCACCTTACTTATACCCCAATTTGTGTATGCTCTGTTTAAGAAGAAATTTTTGCAATATTCTAACATCGATACAAATTTAACGGCTTGTATGCCTTGTAAAGAAATTTGCTGAAGTAGAAAATAATTTTTAATTTCTGTCATCTAGAATATAATAAATGATCAAGGTGGCGTAATTAATAAGCTTTGAGTGGTTTGTATACAAAAGTACCCCACACTTTTTATCAACAAATTCTGCATTATTTTTAAATTCAATATTCTTTGTATTTGTAGTTTATTTTACAAAAATTAGTAGTAAGGTATTGATTGGAAAATTAAATATCGCTTAGGGTAATCACACAAAATAGACTGGCATTCATTATATCATCCCATTTACTAAAAAAAAAATTTTCAAAGAATCAATTAGATAGTTTTTTGATTCCAACGAAAGACAACACCAAATACATCAGAAGTTTGTGGTAGAAAAACCATTCAAGTTTTCCATTACCTACAACCTAGTACAAATTTCAAGTTATTGAGTGAAATATAGAAGAAAATATTATATTGCATATATTAAAATTGCTTTAGAACTTCCTTCGCATGCAAACTTTGTCGAGGTCAAAGTCTTGTGATGAGAATAGGAATAAATTGTAAGAATTTTTGGAATTGTAAAAAACCATATGCAATTGTCTAAGCAATTAGCCATATTGATTGTTTCTTTCCCTCCATTTCTTTCTTCAATATAAAAGAAAATACTATGGGTCTATATGATTTTTCAGCGATAAAATGATCTTACATACTCAAATGATCTTCTAACCGATAAATTTGATAACAAAATTATATATACCTTTTTTATAAACCACTTTGTATAAACATATACCTACAATGTAATTTAGTATTATACAATATATTCAAATAAATAATATACAATCAAAAATTTTGTGTAATCCAAAGTATAATAATTTTTGGAACAAAAATATACAAATATTCATTTCTATACAATTTTTCCAAAAATATATATATTGGCATGAATAAAACGTAAAAATATATAATTTTTTAATTAAACCGTATAAAAAAGTTTATTGTTTTACGATTTTAATTGTAGTTTTTATTTTTCAGAAAATATACACAATTTTATTATATATACAGTTATATTCGTTTATAGTGAATATTCATGACTAATAGTATTTTTAAACACAGTGTTATTTGTGTTTTTAAGGTTGTTTGAAATATGAAAACAGTGACAAATATTTAAATATGGGAATGCAGGTTTTATGCTTTACGGGCACTGCGGTAATGGACTGATTGTTTCATGAAGATTTTTTTTGCAACTTCTTTGCAGCAACGTCATTGAAGGACCTTAAAGGCGTCTCCCGTTTTGATATTATTCAGTTATTCAGACAATTTTGACTCAAAAATGTCTATTTAACAATTAGATGTGTTTTTTTAGTGTGATATTGCTTAAAATCCGATATCAAGGTACCTCGAAAACTACTCATCCAATTTATTTAAAAAAACTTCTGGCTCTCTGAATGTGACAGATAGTGTAAGTAAACGATTTTCACTGTATTGTACGTATACACCATTAAAATGGTGACATTTATAAGAAATTATAACCATACATCCTTGAACTCATATAGAAAGCATATTAACTTTATTATGTGAGGTAAATAGGTACAAAAAAACCATTTGGGTTTATTGCAATTTATAATTTTTTTTTTCATTTATATATATTTTTTTAATCATTGTATAAAATAAATTATTGTTTATCTGATTGCAAAGATGAGTTCATAATTTTATTTATTTTAAATATATTGTACATGTTTTGTACACAGTAATATATATTATTTTAACTAGCTTATTATTAACCTGTGACTTCGTGTTTATTAAATAATATACATACCTTTTTTTTTGGTACGAATTTATTTTGAAATTTTTGCTAATAAATAAATCACAATATTTTGGTTATGTGTGAAATATCGCCGCTATGAAAAAATAAAAAATTTCACTTTCAGCGATAGGTTGCGGTGTCTTGACTAAAAAATTTTACCAATTAAAATCTATTTATATTTATTAACCGTGTTCTTTTATTAAAAAATATATTTTATATTTTTTAGAATAGAAGTCGGTTAATAAATATAAACAGATTTTAATTACTAAATTTTTTATATATAAGTTTTGATCAAAGGTGGTCTAATGAGTAATATTTTAATTTTTATACTTACGAAAAATCTTTGTGTTTGAAGGTATGCAACACTAAAAAGTATATAATAAAAATTTTTCTTTAACTGACTTTAAAATGAAGAAGGTTCTGTTTTCAGCTATGTGTATTCCTTTTTTTATTATTTCACTGTTAGGAAATTAATATTTACCAAAGGAAATTCGCACCAATCTATATATCCTTAAAATTAATTCGTCGACACAGACTTCCAAAAATAAATATTTTATGCGAAAAAATTGTATACTATATACTAATAAGAACCAGCAGACGGTCCTAGTACCCTACTTAACAGAAATTAGACCTCTATAATAACGATAATTTCTAATCTAATATACCCCACAATTTATTTTTGAGTTATTTGTACCCAAAAATTGAACAAAAATGCAATGTGTATTACACATAAAATAGTTAATAATATTGCCAATATTAGAGATTGCCTTTAATATTAAGGTATCATTTTTTGTGTTTATTTCTGGTACATTGGCTAATCTGGTATAAAACTCTGAGTAGATATTCGAAACAGAATAGCGTTTAACAAAGTTAAAAGTAAAATTGAAATTAAAGTAATACTAATGGCTGAAAAGTAGTCATCATTTGTCACCCTTAAATTTTTTAACTTAAACAATTTTTTGTTATAAATCTGCTATTGAGGTATTTGCAATGATAAATATATTTTAATTTACTATTCAATGGCATAGTGATAATTCCTATAGATTTATAGATTCTTATAGATTTAATAAAAGCCGTTGGGGGCTTAAACTACTTTTTTTTTTCATTTCAAGAAAATATGTAATTTTGTACAGAATAATATTTATTTTAAGTAACAAAAATAAAACATTATTATAGACAGAACCCCTTATACCTGCCAGCCGATTTAGAAAAGTTGGACAAGAGTGTCAGAAAGGGCCCTTACACCCTCTCAGGTGTGATTTTCTAAAAATAAAACCAAAATGTCAGCCTACTCTCTCAGTAAAAAGTGTCAACAAGACATACAAAATACTGGTATGAAGAATTTTTGTTTCATTTTCGAAAATTTTCGAGATTATTTTGCTCCCGAATACGTTGTTAACAACGCACATTATCAAATAAATCGTTCATATTATAATAATCGAATTCGAAAACGTATCTCTTTCGATTGACTACAATATTTTTAATGCAAGTGATAAACGCTATGTATTCAAAGAAATGAATTTAATAAATATACAATGAAAATTATGATAATTACAAATTAATTGTACGATGACTATAAAAACCATTTCCCAACCAGCATTATTCATTTTTTCATAACCTTTAAGAGAATTATTATAATTTGTAAGATAAGGAAACACTTTGTAAACATTACCATTCATAATACCCATTAAAAACAAATCAAATTAATTCATCACTAATCACATAATTGTCCAATAAATACCTACAATTTTAATTGAATTGAATCAATAAATTATTTTTAATGTTTGATATAAATCATTACCCAGATTGATGACGAATATAAGCAGTCAACAACGCATGTAATCTTTTTTTATAAAAATTATTATTACATTCTAATGCCAATCATTTTAAAAATATTTGAAAGAAGATTCAATTATATTTTTTGTAAGAGTTTGTTTTACCAATAAATTTAGACCTTGAAAACAGGAACAAATCTTATATTTGATCTATGACTTAAAAATAATTTTATTACATTTTTTAAATTATATACATATACATTTGATTGACCTGTCCTTAACTATTTCAATTTTAATCAATTTATATTTTATTTAATATTACTTTCTCATATAAAAATCAAGGGTCTGTCCATAAAAGGAATTATCTATTCTTCATTATTCAACAAATTATTATTTGAAATCCGTTTAACATTCTAACTTATTACATTCACATTATAAAATTAAAAGGGAATTAATACGAACATTGAATGTTCAAATACGGATTCTTCTGTAGATTCTAAGAAATTCCTCCTTTTATGTTACGCTTTTAAGTATACCGATAGTATTAAAATTTGGACAGTTTGGACATTTTTTCAAGTGCAAAATATTTAAAATTTAACAAATTTGAAAACTATTGAATAATTTGAATTTTAAGTTAAAAAATGAGAACCATAAATACTTCAAAAAAAGAACAAAAAAATTCATTAAATTAGATTATTACGAATTATTACTGTAAATCCATCATCGAACCATGCTTTCATATAGACGGCAATTTTATTTTTAAATTTAATATATACACATCAACGTGAACTTAATTATGAGTTTTCGGGATCGAAGGGAGTGCACTTTGACAGTGCACAGGTGCTTATCGTGTGGTTTCATTTCAATTTGGTTTCAGATCTGATGTTCCTTAGGGGAGAGAAGGGAAAAAAACCATTTGTAGTGATTAAATTTCTTACATTAATTTATTGAAAAATGTTTCGTAGTTGTATAAAACAATCAAAAAAAAAAAGAAACTGCCTTTAAAATAATGAACTAAAAATTAAAAAAAAATTTAAATTTAACACTATAAATAATTTCCTTGCGACCAATTATCTTTCATAATCATTGCCAATCATATCGTTAACTAAAAAATTTATTGTTTGGGGTACCAAAGTAAGAAGGAAAAATTTAACATTATTTTTTATTTTTTAGGACTTATTGGCCTCATATTATTGTAAATAATTATAATTACTTTAAAGTTTTATTTAACATTAAATTTTTAAAGTGTATTTTGGCAATAATGCTTTCGATTCAGAAATTCTCCATTTTCAAAACTTATTCATATTTGTTCTTTTGATTATTATGAAATTAAAGACAAAAATAAAGCTAATTCAAATGGAGTAACAGTAATAAGATTTTGTCTTTTCAATTAATAAATATTGACAAAAATACAATAAAACATACAAGGAACTAAATAATATTATAAATATTATTATAAATTACTTACTCGTTTTTGACTTATGGCCTTTTTATAAATGTGAAAGAACTTTAAAAAAAATTCATTGAAATGCGGTAGCTTAAATAAAAAGCGATCTTTCTTATTATTTATTTAAATCATTTACACTTACTTGTTTTAAATGCAATGTGTTTATCGTGCCTGAACTGTAATTAATAATTCGATACATGAAGTCATTTAATAAAATATTTAACTTTAAATGCATTTATAAATCTTCTGCTTGCAATTGATGAACGAAAAAAAGAATAAACGTCGCGAGCTATTTTAGTGAATATTTACGCTCTTTTTATTAGTTTTACCAGTCTTTACAAGGGAACTTTTCAACTTTGTTTTTATGCACTTTTCTAATTTGAATGATTTAAAATTATGCAGACATGTTTCGATTTATCTATAAAAATAGGTTTATTTTTCAAGCTCACGAGCTATAACGAATTATTTAGTTATTAAAATTTAGTTACAAATATGTGTATATCATTTTCATATGTGAAACCGTAGAAAGTCTTTTGAACCGACAAAGAAAGAGGTTCTCTAGTCAACATCCGTATTTTTTTCATATAGGTCAACGAAAAACTTTTTACAGGATATTGAGATAAATGATTCTTTTTTTATTGGATAGGATATACTTGGAAGTTGGTCTCATATATGTTTAAATAACATACCAGCTTCAAAAAGAAGGTGATACAAAATTTTAATGATTTTATATCACCCAAAAGACATTTTCCATTTTTGAATATATTTAAGAGTAAAATTTCAAAATAGAACCGACTTCAAAAAGTAAGAAATATAAAGTAAAATATAATTTTAAATTAAAAGCTTCCATAAATAATTTCCTTGTGACCAATTACATTTTGATATAGGCGATAATAATATTACTAAAAATTGATTCATTGGCACTAACTTCGTAAAGTTATTAGGTTATAAGGAAATTATTCGTAAATGTTTTTAACATAAAATTATTATGACTTTTTAGGTCCACCTGTCTGAAGCCTGTATATTTTTGAAAAATTAAAAAACTAAAAAAATTCAACAAATGTAAAAACCTTTTAATATTTTATTGAACAAGAAGTAATCATTTCTCTTTCGTTAAATACCCTTAAGGTATTAAAGTAATAAAAAAATCTTGATTATCACACACAAATACATAAAACAAAGATATGAATATACACCCATTGTTAGTAAAAAAGAAAGAAACGTACAAAAGCCAGAAAAAGAAGTTTAAAATTCATTGACATACTGGCATATTGGTGTATTATATGGCTGCTATCTATATACCTACTTATTGTTTTAACTGGCATATAATATTAACCAAACCAAATTTAACATTGTTTTATATGCTGTAATCGCAGAAATAACTGAAGACGCTCCAACCGGTTATAAAATCAATATTTAACATTAATTTATTGTACATAAACGTTCACAATAACGACCCAACAAGCATAAGGAACCTATCAATTTTGAATATAGTTTCCAAGATTATAGCTCAGACAATAGCTTTAAGATTAAGATTACTATTAAAGAATTGATTACCTGACTATTTAGGCGATTTTAAGATCAACTGTAAACCATAACTATATTTTTCATCTAAAAATTTTGATTTTCAACAAGCTAATGACAAGATCCACATTGGAATATTTGTTGTGAAATGAATTTCTGAGCCAAGGAGACATATTATTAATACTTTAATTTCGTTAAATCTTTAATTAATTAATTCATTTACTTTGAAATGGTATCGTTGTATTAAAAGATATTAAATTGAAACAAACGACACCTAATTTTAACGATCTAAAGTAGACATAAAATGAAATCACATCCAATTTGTGATTGACAAAATAATCCTGAGCATAATGCAATGATAGTACAAGTAGGCAATCTGGGAACTTTTGAGAAAAGTTTACACATTATTAAGTTTTTTGTCTATATCTCTGAAGGGAATCGTTTTCCAAGAAGTCCATTTTATACAAAATTAAAGTAGACAAAATTCCCATCCATATTGTCGTAACCCTTAATTTGTTACATAATTTAAATTGTTGAATTAAAATAAGCACCATTTTGGGAGCGCTCCAATAGCTAAATAATTAGTCTTCCAAAAATCATTAAGTATGAGAAATGTAAGAAATTTTACTTTATTTAATTTTGTATAGCAGGTGTTTGTTGAAAAAACGCTTCCTTTCGAAGATATAGACAATAACTGAAACAAGTGTCAACATTTGCTCAAAAACCGTCCAAAAAACCGTTCAACGACCCAAAAAATATGATGCATGAGAAAAATCAAAACTTTCAAAATTCTAAACTTCAATTTGTTTTTCTAATATATCTAGCCAAGTATCTAGCGGCGTAATGGTAAGTCTTCCAAAATAACAATATAGGCGGAGAATTTAAAAAATATTGTCTAATTTAATTGTCTATATATCTGAGATATAGTTCAAAAACGGAAAAAAGGGACCAAATTTGGTCATAAAGTGCTCCAAATACAAAGCTTCGGATAAAAATTCTGCACACAAACTGGAAATTCATGTTCAGTGATCCAAAAAATATGGAGGGTGAGAAAATCAAAACTATAGCAAAACTTTTCTCTAAGAATCCTAATATATCTCGCCTAATTATAAAACTGTTATTGGAAGTTATTGACTTCTATTTTTACATCTATTCATTGTTTTAAAAGATTTAACTTTGTTTTATTTGATTAAACTTTTAGTTCCATCGAGCAATAGACCTCACTCACGGTGATATATCAAACTGTTGAGAGCGAAGAACAATAATGTTTGAAAATTTGTTATAACGAAGCCCCTGGTGTCTCAAAGACGCTCAAAAATTGTAACTTTCCTAAATATGATAAGCGTATGTAGCAATATTCATAAAAATCGTAGAAGGGGCTTGAAAACTGTAGCTGAACAAACTTAAATAGATACACATACATACAGATAAACGAAATGGAAAGTCGTCAAGTTGTACCATTATACCTCAATTGAATCGATCAATAACATTGTGGTAAAGTTATATATATATATGCGCACATTTTTTTCGAGCCATTTAATCAAAAAAAATGTATAATCAAAAATATAAAATAATTATTTTTTCAACACTCCAATCTTTGCAATAAATGTAACATCTTTTTATCTGTAAATATTACCTCATGGGGATTAGAGGTATATGAAATAACAAGTTGCGTGTTATAAACTGACTACGATTATAAATATAATATTACCATATAACAATTATCATTTATTGGTTAATATTGTCAAAATTGGCAAAGTCAATTTGCCAATAATTATTACTCTTGTTTAATAAGCTTAATCGAAAATATTTAGGTCAGTATATTTTAATTGGAAATCATCAAATTTAATCTTCTTAAACATGACCACTATTATTATTTTTATTTTAAATATTAAATTTCACTCAATTAATAAAAATTTTTTTTTTTTTATTGTATGGTGACATTTTACTTATGTAAAAATTGTAATTTAAATAATTGATAATGTTCAATTATAATTTATAAAATTATATGAGTCCACATTCAAAATTTATTTTTATGTAATGAACAGGGGTGTGCCGGATCATTACAAATGGAGATACACGGATATGAATAAACAGTGTCCAAATGCGATTTGTGATATCAGTTTTATTTGATTTGAATTATAGTGAATTTGAATTTAGATAGCGTAATAATAATTGCCATTTAGCTCACTACAACGACTTTGAAATATGAAATTTTTGCCAAGTATGTAATTTTTAAGATATAAAAACTATTTTATTGGGATTTAACAGTATTTTATTGCTACCTTTACTTATAAATTCATATGCGTAATGAAACTTAATAATTGCAAAGATCCGCTGATAAAGAAACGGATACGGATATGGATCTTTTTTCCTTTAGGATACCCGTGGATACCAATTCGGATATCTGGGACATCTCTGGTAATAAATAACAATAAGAATGATCAGAAATAGAAGTACTTAGTAGCCGCTATTACACTATAGCAAAGATTCGATTTATAATTTTTTACATAATATTCCTATCAAAGAAAATTTATAATATAGTGGACTATAAATGTACAAAATATTTATTTTCTAATATATTTTAGTTATTTTTGTGTTATTTTATGTAAACTCATCACATTATCCAAAAACTATTTTTTGCTAGTTTTCAGTAAAATAGGTTATAAAAAACTTAAATTATAGCTCTTCGAAGAGAATTTCAGTAAATTAATATGCATTTTGAAACAAATCGAAATCGGAATCAAAAATTTGATCGAATTTCTTAAATAACATACAAATTACGCTTATTTAGCGGTAAATATTATAGCTCTTCGGATACAATTTCAGTAAATTAATATGCTTTTTGAAACGGAGTAGTATCGAATTCGGCAACAAAAATTTGTATCAAATTTCTTAAAGAACCTTAAATTTTAATTTTCTGAAAATTGTGAAAAACGAAAAAACATATAATTTGACCCAAAAAAACTTGCATCCAATTAAAGAATTGATTCGTAGTTTTTGAGATATTGCGTTATTTAAATCGTATTCTGGGACCGATGTTTCGAATCGAGTTCATGCAATATCTCGGAATCACTTTGATATCTCGGATAGGGAACTATTAATAGTATTATTATTTTTGTTTTCTTAAACTCTAATTATTCTAAAAAACTCGGCGATACGAAATTTATTTAAGATGATTTTGTAAGGCTTAAAAAACTCGTACTTATACATTAAAAAATCAGTTATCACATGAATTTTCTATTCAAAATCCATTCAAAATGCACGTAATCTCATAAATTTGTAGAGAATGAATAGCTTATAGTTCGGCTAAGGAGATTTTTTTAGTTGCGCAGAGAATGTAAGCGTATATGGCACGTTTCCCTTTAAGCACTTTATCAATTTTGTCACTTTTATCGTTTATAATAAAAAGTTTGCCAATATTGACATAACTTTTTCTCCATCTTCTTAATTAAGGGAATACAAATTACGATTAGCTCAAAATGATATATTTATGTAACTCACGCTTATTTTGTAATAAATCGTTAATTATGGGATAAAAAATAAAAACTATTTTAAGGTTATATGAATTTTATTGTTTACTGATAAACTATGTTTAGGAACAATTATCCTAGAAAAATATGTTTTAACAACACGATTTTAACAACACCCTCTGGATATTTGAGTGTTAAAATTGAACTTAATTATTGTTTTCATAACAAGATAATAAAAAATTATAAATATAAAAGTAACCTTGTTAATAAAAACCATTTAAAAATCATGAAATATCCATTTAATTTATCTGTCTATCCGTCTGACCATTATTGTTTACTAAAATATCATAAATGTGTGTGATATATTCCAAATTATCTGATCGTGAAAATATATCTTCAGCAATCTATATGCCAACAAGATAGTTAACTACTTTAATATTAAAATTAAATTTGTGTTTTAAATGTTCTTCTATTAAAAAAAAAATTATACTAAATAAATTCGTGACTAAAAAAAGCAGATATTTATATTTATATAGAATCTTGTATGTTAAAATAAAAATTTTATTCCACCTGACATTCTAAAAAAAAATATCGAAATTTCAAGTACAATCGAATTTTAAAACGAAATAAAGACATTGAAATGAACGAATACTCCTGAAATATTGAAAAGAATTTACTACGCTAAATTTATTTATTTTTTTGTTTTGTTTTGTTTTGTTTTTTTTTTTTTTTTTTGTTTACATCATAACAAATATTATAATTATTATAAAGTAATTCTGACTGTCTGTGTGTTATCTAATCACGCCTAAGTTACTGAAGCGATTCAATGAAATTTGATGCAGAGATAGTCTTCAGCCTGAAAAAGGACGCTTTTAATGTAAAAAAGCTGTAAGGGTTTTGAATCGTGGATGGTAGTTCAAAAATTACGTCATTTTTAAAGCTAAAAGCTTGAAATTCATTTTCCTGGCTTTCGATTAGATACAAATAAATGCAAAGTTGGTAAAAATTTTACCCTAAAGAGGGAATAGGAGGTGCATATTTTTGTGTAATGATATCGGCAAAAAAGCTTACCACCTAAAAAATAAAACTATAGAAGAAATACAGAGATTTACGGTGGTGAAATATAGTCTTTTTACCAATCAACTTCATATTTTGCCAATCAACTTCAATCATTCTTTAACATAGTTGGTATAATACTGTAGAAATTTTTTGTTAAGTCATTGCAGTTTGACAAAAAGTTTTAACTTTTTAAGTAGTTTTTCAGATTTGTACTTAAATATAAATCTACTGTTTAGAAAATGCATTTTATAAAAATTGACTAGCTTTAATCTGTCCTTTAACCATTTTTAAATAAATCTGACGCTTGAAATATTATATTTTTGTTTTAAAACCACAAAAACTGAACAAATGATATTTTCATACACTTTTGTTCGTTTTTATTGAATATAATGGTATTCTCATTTTTTATACAAGTCGAGGAATAGTTTCAGATGACCTAGAATATTTTAAACTTGACACACTTAAAAGTCATTGTAGACAGAAATTGACAAGGGTCAAATATTTGAAACATGAAGTCAATTTGTAAAAGAATTTATTACGGAATAAGTTATTATTTTAATTATGTGTTAACTTATTTTTTCTAAATACCATCAAAAGAATGGCAGTAACCATAAACCCTTTAATCGAAGAATAACTTTTAATCTCTTTGTACGCTCAAAACAAGTTTTTAAGGACACAAAAACGCAAAAGCAAAAAATGATTCGTATATAACTGAAAATATTTAATTTAAAGAATTTATAGCTAGTTTAAATATTATATAAATATTAATGATAATTTTAATTATATTTTAAAATTCAATATTTACTAATGAAGATAACAACTAACAGAGTTAACCGTTTAGATATTTGATAATGGTTCAGTATCTATGTTTGAACCTTTTTTTATGATAAGCATTCATACAATACTCTAAATAATGTACAGTCACACAGTTATAAACGTATATATATATATATATATATATATATATATATATATATATATATATATATATATATATATATATATATATATATATATATATATATATATATATATATATATATATATATATATATATATATATATATATATATATATATATATAATAATAATAATAATAATAATATAATAGACAGTTTACTCATTCACAAATTTGATACTTACTATCTCGTTTATTTTTGAGCTATGTTCACGGGCGAGCGAACAGGCAGGCGGGGCGGATGCACATACAGAAATTCACTAATTAGATGATTCTATGAATACCTATAGCAAAAATTTGTTTCTGCGATCAATATTTGCTAGCCTTAAAAACTTAAGACTAACATTAATATACCCTTACATATTATTCATGTTGACTATAATAATATTCTCTGACATATTATGTATGTCGAGTATAAAAAACATTGATCTACAAATGTTACAAGACTGAAATTTAAATTAATTTGTATTTTTAGCTCATATGTAACGAAATCCGGTTTTATTTCTTTTTTTTAAATATTTTTTAAAATTATGACTTTAAAAAAAAATTGCTAAAATAGGACAAAACTTCACTAAAAAATTCTAAAAATTTATAATTATAAATTATAAATATTATCTTTAAATAAAAACAAAGATTACTAAAATTATGAAATTTAATTAATTTATGGGTCACATAATATACTCTCAGTGGGTGTTTCCAATAAATAAAATACAAAAAATCGTACAATTCAATCAAGATGTTGAAAAAAATTTCCTTATAAATGACATAGCAAAAATACAATAATAATAAATACATTGAAGTCAATGATACTTCTTCAATCTTATTAAAATGATAATAGACTGAGAGATAATTAATAGAGTGATTGTAACGTAGTACAATTGTTATAAGTTTAAAAACCAGTCATAGACTTCAGTATAAAGATTTGAACTTTCTTTAATCATTAGAATTCTTAAATTACTCTAAATACGCAATCCATACAGTTATAAGTGTTTGTTATTTAATATTGAGTTTGTTATATATGTATAAATGTGTTTATTAGCTAAATTTGAGCTGAAATTGTTGCGAATCTGAATTTTTTTCAAAATTTTCAAATAAAGTGTATATAAATGTAGTATATACACATTTCAAATAAAGTGCCATGAACATCGATAGGACATTTTATCGTTGAATGACCCTTTAAAATCACTCATATTTATGGAGATGAATATGTATGACGGCATTTATGCAAATCTTCTTCATTGCTTAATTAAGAATTTTGAACATCCATATTTTGACAATTTTTTAAGTTTTTTAAAAAATTATATCAAATTATTGTTCGTAAAGTAAAGACGCTTCAGTTGAAGTGATAAATAAAAATTTGTGCATAAGAATTCCCATTTTGAAATTTTGTAAGAGCCTTTAATTCTTATACTCATATTTTTTACATGTCATGATTATAAAAATAATTAGCACACTTAATTTTTAATTACTCTGCATATGTATGGGAATTAATGAAGCTACTTAAAAATTATCAAATTTTTTAATTTAAAGAAATACGCTCATACATATGATATATTTATTAACTTATTACAGAGAATCTAAGTAATTTGGGCCAAACATTATTGATAAATGAAATATTTCAATCATTCATTTTATATCAGCCAATACTCATGATTTTTATAAAAATATTGTTATAACAAAGCGTGGTGAATTTCACTTTTAGAAACCATTTTATTATATGTTTCTTGTACTTATAAATGAATAGGATAAATGGCTGATCTTGAATTGCTATATTTCACATCAAAATTGATTCATAAAATGACGTTATAAGCTTTTAAAGATTATTTTCCAGCTCTTTCTTGAATACGATACTTTACTCGAAAATGAAAAACACTTAATCGACTTATTTTTGTATTTTGAGGTTATACGAAAGTTAAAAAATATACGAATGTTAAATACTAAAGTATTTATACACATGAAAACAAATGTTTTTGGTTTTTCGTGATGAATGCATTAAACCTTCTATCAAAAAGTTGAAAACTAAATAAAATATATTTATTGACTTTTAATTTCACTTCACTGTTGTAAATTTGGTTTTTTTTTTTATTGTTGTATGACTATTTTGTTTTATTCTTACATATTTTTTTTTTTATATAACCATAAGAAATAAATATTTCGTAAGTTTATATTATTAATCATATTCTTTTGCTTACCAGTGATTTAAAATATTTGTTTAGTTGTCTTGTTGATCAGAAACTCGTTGTAATGATAATTGGAAGACAGAAGAAATAGATCAGTCAGTAATGTTAAATGATAAATAAAGAAAATAAGTGGTCAATGGCGGTTTGACAAATTTATACGATCCAAAAATTAATTAACAATTATATATTGCGTTCAACTATTATGAATGGGTTAATAAAAACTTTACAACTAATTCTTACCACAAAGAAATTTTGAGACAAAATTAAAAATACGAAAATCCACACATATATACTTAAGACGGTTTATCAACAGTTGTTAGAAGCATACAATTTTCCAACACAAATAAATACTTACAAAATATCATAAAATTTGGTATGAACATTATTGAAATGAAAACCTGGGCCTTGTCAAAGAGTTTTTGTTAAAAAAACAATTCTAAATATAGAATTAAATTTTGATTTCTACTTTTTTTATTGGGAAAACTCTTCGACAAGCACTTAGTTTTCATATCAATTTTGACCATACCATATTTCATAACATTTGGTTAAGCTTCTTTTGAGTTATTTTTACTGGGAAATTGAAAGCCATATAATGTATATTACATGTTATTTCAGTCAACTGCTGCTTAGAAGCACTCTCCTTTATATAAACACAGCTCTTGTCCAGATAAACCGTCTTAATTGTTAAGACCATTGTAAGATTGCTAACCCACATTGCAAGATAAGTAGGCAACACCGCTCCCCGTAGTATTTCGTGTATCTATCCACCATATTATGAACCAAATTGCCGAATATCCTCTAATTTAAGACTCAAGTTGTAGTAATTATCCTATATCTACCTTGAAAATAAAATAAAATGCTGCGATCAAAGTTCGTCTACCTGTCCGTCATGCTGAAATTCTTATGGCGTATTTTAAGTATGTTAAATTCGGTGAATATTCAAAATCATTATGTTAAATGGACCCATGATCCAACTTTTAAATCATAAGAGATAGAAAAAAAATTCAATATACTGTTTAAGTTTACCACAATTTGAACTTAATTTTAGCAAATAAACACATATACATATAAATGTATTTCATGTAATTATTATAAATGTATTCTTTTAGCTTTGGGTGAACCAATGAAATGTTACACATGCTTCCTTATAAGCTTTCCATACCTTCACGCACTACTTAGTTTTGGGTCACGAATTTGGCCTTAGTTGAGTCCTTTATGTGGGTGTATTTTGCCTTTCATAATTACGTAAAAGTTCAATACTATGTTTTATTATCCAACTACAAAGAGGGACTTCTATATTCGCCTTTAAGAATTTTTATTATATATTTATGTAAGTGTGCGCAAAGTTTTTTACAGTCTATTTTGTATTTTCTTGTTTTGTTGGTAAGAGGGAACCTTAGCAGTAGTTACATAAAAATTAAAAAAAAAGTCCTGACTTTTAGGAAAGGGTTACTTGAAAATAACTTTGGAAAGTAATTAATAATCATTTTTCCTAATCAACTTAACCGAATTTAGAAAAATTTACTTAAATACTACAAAGAGTTTTAATAAATATTAAATCAAATGCCAAAAACAGTGAAACATTTGAACAAATAAATCTATGGCACATTAAAGTTATAATCTTCACAACCGCAACTGAACTAATTTCTTCAATTACTGGTGATACTACTTTCTTTATCAATAACATTGATCTAAAAATGGATCTCATATTTCTTTTTTTTTTACATCAAGTTTTACCATCTTCAATGTGTAATCATACACTTATAAACACGATAAACATCGTTTGGGTGGAGTTTTAATGTTTATCTGTCCATAATACATTTTAAAAATATAACATACTTATTTTGTTGGAATTGTATGCTCGAAGTACCTATCAAATCAATAACGTATCATATTTTTTGTGACTGACTACAAAATAAGAGTTGGTTATCACCTGATGGGTAAACAATTATTATTTGTGTTTGCTATAAGAGTTACTTGTAATAAGAAACTCAAATTGTCTGCGAAAGAAGTTAAAATTAAATTTTTTGTTTTTTTCGCCAGAATGATTAAATTAAATCTAGGTTAAATGATGATCATCATATTTTTATTTTTTGAAATCATTTATTATTATTATTTTTCTATAAACATAAAAACTAAACTTTGGTTTTTTATAAAATTTTCGTATAAATTATTCGTTATCTTCATTTGTTTATATGTAAATTGGGGAGTATTAAAAAAAAAACTCACAATAGATCAAATTGCTTAAATTTGCTGCCTCCAAAGAAAAAAGTATTTAAAAAATGTCAAGAAATGTTTGCTTAAAATTTAAAAATTATTCATTATAAAAAAAAATTCAATCTGTAGAAATATATGGGTTGTAAATATGAAATAGAAGCTTTTAACCTAGAACCCATCCGCTTAAAAGTAAGTATGTGCTTGAGGCTAATCGGTTCTTTCAAATTATTAAAGTGTAGCTTGTAACGATTTTCTTGATTCTCATCTCAAGTTAACAAAATACAACAACTTGGTTCGGTCAATATGAAAAATTACATTTTCGAATCTGGTTATACTTTTGTTAAATAGTTTTTTACAATGTTTATAAATCCAGTTTTTATTTCTTCAACCGTTTTAATATTAATATTTTTAATTTATAGATCAATATTTATTTTAACAAACGAGTAGGGAGTTTATTTGATATTTATGTCAATTTAATATAGATATTCGATTATAAAAAGATGCATTTTACAATAATTAAAATCAGTTTAAAAAATTATTTTGAAAAAGTATTTGTGATTTAAAGAAAAAATAAAATAAAAATGGTAAGTTTTGGCTTAGTATTACTGTTCTAATAAATACCATTTTTCGGAAATATTAGGTTATATCAGATTTTATTTTAGTTAGAGCACGTTATATATAGTATGGGGGTATTATATCTATATACTGTAATGTTGGCATGGACATATTTTATGGGATGATAACTACTCGTATAAAAATTTGTATGAAATAATTATGCATTGTGGAATTTGGTATCGTAAATCATTATAATTATATATATTATGAGCCATAATGATATAATTTATCTAATTATATCATTACGCCTCATCATATATATAACTCGTAGCAAACCACCCACACCGTGTTCAGTACCTATGTACTAACTAATACTAAATCGATCGAAGCGCTACGAGTAGTCAAAATGTGCCATTAAACTCTCTTGCAATTTATTCATTATTGCGAAAAACGGGGAACCCGAAAAACATTGCAATAATGATTACAAAATTGTCTTAAAAAAATTAATATACTTACTAAAATAGCTTTTAACTTATTAATCCATTAAGATTATTTTCAATGACTTATAAACAAATAGAAGTATTTTGTACATTTTAATCACATACGATTTTTGTAGAAGGAAATGTGTTGATTTTAACTCATAAATTAATTTCAAACAAATTTGTTTGACTAATGTAAAACTCACACCTGTATTCCATCAAAATCGGATTTACAATTCACGCGACAGACACAAAATAAAAGTTGTTCAGTGGGAATGTGAAAAGAATTCGAAAAATAAGATGCATCGAGAAAAGTTTTTCAAATAAAATTTTAATTATTTGAACAAAGCCCAGATTAATCTAAAGTAATTTTTTATACGAAAATTTCTAAAAATTTTTTTTTTTTTTACTTTGAAAAAACAAAACTTAATATCTTTATTAAAAAAATTCTCACAGCTTCCTTGTTAAAATCTAAACAATTCCTTGTGTCTTACGAATTTTTCTTAAGCAGCTGTTGCTTTTACGTAGATTTAATCCTTCATAAAATATGTAAAAATTCGAGATTAATCGGGCCTTTCAAACGTGTTAGCTTTAATTTGAAACAATTTTCTGGATTTACTCTATTTTTCGCGTTTTTGCTATACATCAACGATAAACAAATTTAAAAACTTCAAACAATTCGCAAGTAGAAAATATGGCTCTATACATGGGGAGATGTTGGGAAAATCATTATGTCTAGGCAAATTATTCGAGGAATTAAGAAGTAATCAGTCTTGGTAACTTTGGTGTATTGTGAAAAACATTTGTAGTTGTTTGCAAATTTCAAAAACTTTTTCTCTACAAGTATGGTGAATATTTTAAATAAATATATTATCTAACATATGAAGAATATAAACTCATCAATTATGTATGTGAACAATAATAAGTATATTTTAAAATTATATAATTAAATTTAATTATAAGTGTTTTCAAAGAAGACACGATTAAAATATTACATATTTATTAATAGCTTACATATACTTGACAACAGAAAAACTGATACCATGGAAAAGAGAACAAGGCATAATGGGTGTGACTCTACAAAGTCTTACTTATAAGAAAGTAACATCGAAAATAAAGTTTCGAGTTTAGTGTATTTCAATTTTTCTTCCATGCCGTATGGTTTAAGAGTTCGGATACAATATGGACACTTAACATCAATTTTCTCATGAATTTCGATTTTTCCCCAATTTCCTAGATCAAATTATTATTTTTTTTATAAATACGTATTTCGACTACAAAGTAGTCATCATCAGTATGAATTAGCTAGTTGTAATGATTCTCTGAGGAGATGTTACTCGTTGCTAATTTGGTGACGGTTTGCACATGTGTTTGACGGTGTGCAAACCGTCACCAAATTAGCAACGAGTAACATCTCCTCAGAGAATCATTACAACTAGCTAATTCATACTGATGATGACTACTTTGTAGTCGAAATACGTATTTATAAAATACAAAATAATACAGAAAAATCCTAGAGTTCTCATTAATAATTATAAAATCAATTTTCTCCGTAATGGTAAGAGCGAAGCATATTTTGTTTTCACAATTAATTTACGATAAATTAACGGCTTATTGTGAGCATATTTCAAAAAAGTTGTATTAAAAATAAAAACGTGTTTCGCTAAGTTGACAGTCAACTAACATCAATTTTCTCATAAATTTCGATTTTTCCCCAATTTCCTAGATCAAATTATTTTGTATTTTATAAATACGTTTTCCGACTACAAGGTAGTCGTCATCAGTATGAATTAGCTAGTTGTAATGATTGCTCTAATTAGCTACTAAATATTTCAGCTACCGTTATTATAATTTAAACATCAGGGATAAGGTATAATCTTGAAGAAATAAAATAATAAATTTTTATAATGTAAGAATATCTAACAATATTTCCCATTATTGCATTGGCACCCAATTCTTATATATGTTCAAAATACCAAACCTCAATTTTATCTAGGCTCTGATTTAAAATCAATAAAAAATTTCAAACAGTCCCCCAAGCACAAAAGTTTAAAATTAAAAATTTGTAAAATTAAAAACTCAGAGTTTTTAATAATTTGAAATAGAAACGATAGATTCAGTTCGCTGTATTTTTTTATGTTATCAAGTATACATTCATATGTGTTTATCTTATGTGTAATAAATAATATTGTCAATTAGATAAATGTACTTTCATTTATTGTATTTGAAGATGAGTTAACTCATCTCTATCAGTATACGATTTTTGTTCCATCTACCAACAGGCGATGGTGGTGTAATGGTCAGCATAGTTGCCTTCCAAGCAGTTGATCCGGGTTCGATTCCCGGCCATCGCACTTAATTTTTTTTAAAATTCGATTTTCATATTTAAAATGATACCAGTTTTTTCTTTGCTTTTTTTATTTAAGAAAATTTTGTATGTAAATCCTCTATTGCTTTAATTAAAAAATTAATTTTTACCATTTTAATTTATATCATGTAATATATTTACCATGTCTGAATATTTAGATCAGCTACTATTTTAAGCTTGAGTTAAATGTTACCCAAATAAAACTCGTCAAGAATATTCAATGAATCATTCTATGGAAAACTACCTTCGAGAAAATGCACTTGAAAATAATGAATTCTTTTCAATCAAAAAAATCTATAGGAACACAGTACCTTTCGAAAGTTACACCATTTGATCCTGTGCCTGGCCCATTAATTTGATATACGGTTACGGCCGTTAACTATGTCGAATATCGAAATGAATTTTCAACTTTCTATAATATACTTTTGTTTTTATCATTATTTTATAAGTTAACCATTGTAATTTCAACACTGGGCAATTCATGTGATGCGGGGAACAAAAAAAAGTTAGATTTTGAAATTTGTTCATATTAGACCTTAATATAGGTCCAATACTAATACTAATATAGATCAAATTTAAAAACTTTTATGGTAAAATACTTATATGTTTAACTTCTTAAAATTAAGATTTGAATTTTTACTTCCGGTTTTGAACAAGAAACAAAGTATTAATTTCAAATTTGAATTAACAGTTAAAAACAGTAATACATTTTCTATAAAATCCACCATGTTTAATATTTTATTGAAAATTGGCGAAAAACAGTTTTTAATAAATTACTGGATCGAATTTGACAAATCTTTAGAGGGTCATACCTGGACAAAACAGTGGCACACGGAAAAAAAAGTGTTGGCACCTTCATAGCATCTAGAATTATAACTATAAATTTTTTTCGTTGCCAATTTCGCTTGAATTTGCCCATTTATCAACGCCGTAACAAGAATTACTCATACAATGTCCAATCAATAAGTTCAATAAAACCACGCGATATATTAAGGTTACTTTATATTTTCTGCCATTCATTTATAAGTAGTTAAATTATTTATTTTTATAATTACAGATCAAAAAAGTATTAGTCATAACCATTATGTTTACTACGGCAATCGCACGACCTCAAAGCTCAAATTCACAAAATTCACGTTCAGCAACAATTTTACGATATGAAAATGAAAATATTGGAAATAGTGGATATAATTTTGCGTAAGTAAAAGTGAAAATCTAAATTTAAAATCTTGATTTCTTTTATGGCTTTCCACTATAGACCACATTTATTTTACAGGCTATTTAACTCGCATTTTTGTTAGGGTGAAATTTTGTAATTAACTTTCGATAAACTTTTAAAGAGCTTAAGACTCCAAATTATAAACAGAAATCAGAATTTCAATGTCAATGCAATTAAAATAAATTTATTTTTGAGATAATATAATACAAATGTTATGGTAGCATTTTACACCTTAACTTAAATCTATTTTCTCGAAGAATTCATCATATTTTGAGACACGTGACATTTGATTTTAAATAAAAATTAAATTATATAAAAATTAAGTCCCTTTAAGCTTTAAAATCCCATACAAATTCTTCTTTTAAAATTTTCCAGAAAACTGGTGATAATGATTTTTTTATAATGACCATTTTTTATAATAATTATAAGATAAATATTTAACTCAAATATAACTCAAAAACGAAGAACAAGCAACTAAAATTTTGGTATCGTATTTTCGATAAAAAAACTTAATTTGACTTCTTAAATGAGCAAAATCGGTCCATTGGGTCGAATAGGTCCAGATCCCAACTTTTTAGCCATAAAAGTTACAAGAAAGTTTTAATGATAAAAAATGTTTGTGTTTTTAAACCAAACAACTTTTGTTTGAAACATTTTATTGCAAAATGTTAAGGTTCGCCACAATTTAGACTGGGTATTTGGATTATTTAATGAATGCTAATGATTAAAACTAGTGCAAACATTCAAACTAAATCATATGTCGAGTATCTAAACTATTAACTCTGTTAGTTATTATATTCACTTGTTATATTTATTTTATATTATTGATTATAATTTGTCTCAAAATGATCCATACTAATTCGTATCAGTTAAACGACATCTCCAATCAACTTTCTATACTGGCAATTTAAGTTCTCACTCAATAGATGGCATAGTCATTTATTTAAAACAAAAAGTAAAATAAATACTATGGCTTTTTAATGATATTATAAAATAAAAATTTACTTGTTTGGTATAAAGTGAAAGTTGGTCAAACATTGTTTAACTATTTGAGTTATGATAGAGCTACTTATTATAGAGATAAGTAGCATGCCAAACAGTGTAAGAAGATCACACACAGACATCATTCTTGATCATTACTTTTACACGCTGAACTCAAACAACATTATTATAACATGATTATATTCTCTCAAGGTAATTCACAATCTACATCGATATAAAAATAAATTCTCACTGAATGTGTACGAAGATGATGATTTTGTTGATGATTCGGGTGGATGATGATGTTGATGAAGATGAACCAGACGACCTTGCATAACGGATTTCAAATTCAATTCTCTCGCTAGTCGACCTTCGATTGAGTATTAAAATTATTAATAACATAATCATATTATAATTAATTCTAGTGGTTTTCTTTTTAAATTTATATAAACGTTATAAGACAAGTGAAGCTATCAAGTAATAGAGATAATTGTTTAGATACACGACATATGGTTCAATATATCAATATTTGAATTATTTTATAAAAAAATGTTTTAAACAAAAGTTATTTGTTTTGAAAAATCAAAAAGTTTTGGTCTTCGGATTTATTTTTCTTTGGATTTCTTGTCTTTAGATCTTTAATGACTCAAAAGTTTGGTCATAAATCCATTTTACTTATTCACGAACTTGATCTTAATTTTTATGCATAAAGTACGCTACCAAAATTTCAACACGCTCTTTTCATTTTTGAGTTATCTTGGTGACGTTTGGCCAGGCTGACATGTGGTAATTGACTAATTAGACAACTCTATTAACACCTCTGAAAATTTGGCCTGTGCAGTCAACATTTTTTAGCGTTACATACTTTAGGCTAAAATTATTATACTCTGATATATGTATTAAGCCAATAAATTTAATCGGAATAAATAGCATTTTATAGGAAATTATTTTCATATAGAATTCTATTAAATCCTATTCATAACTATTCCAAATTTTAAATTAACCAAAATGAATCTTTTTCTATTACTCACTTTTTAAAATGCCAGATTTTTTCAAAAATCATATTTTAGAAGTTTTAACAAATAGTTTCGATGCACACATGCATTCACATCATTTATACAATTATGTCCACCAAATAAATTATGGCTAAATTATTAATAGTGCAATAATTGGTTCCGGTGCCTATAGCCATATCATATCATTGATTACTAATAAAAATTTGTATATGACTTAATTATGACTAGTGTAACACATTTTTTCTTTTCTCTACGAAAACTATAAAATGTACCGCTTTTTCTATCGAAGCCCGTAAAATTTTTGATTGTCCCCATGCTTTTGAAATTGACTGTTTTGGTTCTTGTTATAGGTAGATAATTAAAATCAAATAGGGTAATAGCCATTTTTTCAAACTAATGACATAAAGGAATGACATTTCATAACTTCCAAACTTAGGCTGGCGAACTACAGTGTGCCAAAACATATATAATATTTGCGCTTTGTACTTTTTGTTACAACCCACAAACTCTTCCAAAAATGTTTAGTGTATTCCAGAAATATCTAGGCAGTGATTCCAATAGCACTGTCTTAAAAATCGCTTTATTATTTATTCATATAGTCAACATTACTCCATCGACAAGCGGTACAAAAATTGCATGAAAATGTTCCAACGCTTAATAAAAAAATTATTAATACTGGAATTATTCGATCATTCTTACAACTTTATTTCTCATTCTTACAACGGAATAACTCAATTAAATATTTTTTTTGCAACTATTCTATAATTTTTGTTTGACGTTTCCTATACAATTTACAAGCAAAGGATTGAACAAATAATTATATTCTTTAGATGTTTTATTACAAATTTTAGCCACTTCTGACGCATGAATCGATTAAGAATTTTCCGATCCACTTACTATGCAAGGGAAGAATATAAAAAACTTTTGAAAAATTTTCCGTTGATGATGCATGAATAAAAACAGTTATTGAAAATGCATTATAAATGACAATTATTACTGCACCCAATAATAAAAATACAATTACATTTACAGTTATGAAACATCAGATGGGACATCACGATTAGAAACTGCTGAGTTGGTAAATCCGGGTACAGAAAATGAAACATTATTAATACGTGGTACAGTCACTTGGATTGCACCTGATGGCCAACAATATACAATTACATATACAGCTGATAAAAATGGATTTCAACCAAAAGGCAGTCATATTCCACAGTGAAAGAAAATAATGAAACTTGACATATTAATTATCGGACAAAAAAACCCTATGTGTATGTTCGGTATTTATGTAATGGACATTTGCAGGTGTAAATAATAAAAGTTATTTATTTAAAAATAAAATTATGTAATTTCTATGAAATTATAAAAGAAATATAAAATGAATAAGACTCTTTTAATGAATGTAATTTTTAAATAATATATTTAATTAATAAATCGATTTCATATTTGAAGTTTTTTGGTTTTTCTAGACCTGAAAAGAACTCAAAAACAGCAATAATATTTTTTTAAGGATTTTTTTTTCGCATTTTATTTTCGCTCATAAATAAACGAAATAACGAAATTCTAAATAATAATTGTTCTTAGCTCGCTAATGGTATTGATTATGTTAATAGTATTTATTAGTGAGATATAAACCAATTACGATATATATTTTCTTAATAATAAGATTTGGGTGTCTCCGATATTGAGGTCTCCTGCTTCAATAGAGCAACTATGTAGAACTTTTATTAAAGATATCAAATTAATATACGTATTTATTTATATTTAAAAAATGGATACTGGATAAAACATAAACACAAAATATAAATAATAATCTTTGAAAATACATAAAATTTTATAATTTTTGATCTATATCTTATTTTGTAGTAATCTTAGTAAAGTTGCCAAAGTAAAAACTAAAACCTCTATAATAACAAGAAACTCTAACATAATAGAGGTCCATTGTAGTTTTTCCGCACAATTTTTTAAATTTTATGAAAATTGGTATGCATTAGCTGGATATGAAAATAGAAAACGTATCAAAGAGTTTTTCACGAAAAACAATTCTAAATATAAAATTAAACTATGATTTTTTCTTTAGATTTTTTTTTTAGGAAAAACTCTTTGAAGTTTGTTTTTATGTCCATATTGTATGTATCAAATTCGTTTCGGTATTTGTGCGCATAAATAATTGGGTATGCACACTGGGTATGGGTATAACTTGGTGTGAAATTAGGTTTACACAATCTTGGCATAAAAAAACCCGTAAAAACTCTTAAGCACAAATCTAAATTCAATTTTTTCTTAATAAATTGCATGCGAAATTTCTTAACATTTGAATAAGTAGTTTTTGAGTTATTTATGCCCAAAAAGTGAAAGATAACACAATTAGGAGTGTGCCTATTACAGATGTTACAAGTTCTCTCAATACCAATATTTTCAATAGCCCTCTTTTAGTAGAATATGGAACAAATAAAAAACCATGGAAGATTATTTTATTTGAATAAATATTCAACGACATTCATATTGACTATCTATCAGAGAGAAGCTGAACTAGCAAGATTTATATTTGAAAAACAAGAAAACAAATAAAGTTAGTAAGCTAGTCTCTAGTTTAGAGTTCTATAAAGAGATGGCAATTCAAAACTGCGGTCTACAAAAATTCTTGTTTTTTTTTATTTGACCCCGGACTGACGTAACGTAATGACAGGCTTAGACCAATCAATAAAGTTAAGCAACGGCATTCACAATCTGTATTTGGATGGGTGACCACCAAGCAGTACTGTGTACTGTTGTTGTATATAAATAATAATAATAATAATAATCCCCTTTGGTAAATTGCTATATAGCTAAAAGTAGCTGAAGCCAGAAAAAAACAGTATTTTCTGAATCATTAAAAAACTCGCATTCTTGTATGTCTTTTCGAGTGGTGTATGTCTATCCGGGACTTCCCGTTGATCTGGATACTTCAAATTTGGACCATAGCTCATAAATTTATAGCAAAGCATGAGAATTTGATAAAAAAGAAAAATGAAAAGGAGAGAAAGATGATGACAAAGGAAAAGAAGCAAAAGAGAACAAAACAACAGAAATTATAATAAAAGAATTACGTTCACCTTATGAATAAATTCATTCACATAACCTTTAAAAACTAATACTAAAAAAAATACTAAAATAAAAATCATTTTAATGTACCATGTTTGTATAATGGACTGAAAAGTATAAAATAATTTCTCTAATTTCAAACGAAAATCATATGGCGCATACGCAGCATTAGTTTAGCTATAAATGTATGCTGTATGCGTTACATTATTTTCGTTTGAAATTAAAGAAAATATTGTATATTTCTTAGCCCGATAAATAAACATGGTATATAGATAATTATTTTTATTTAATTATTATCTTATTACAAGATTATAATATTAGTATTCCTAAATATAAACCGAAATGCCGGTCAGAACGATATTATTTCATCAATATCATTATAAATTAAAAATAAATGTAAAATGATGTTTTGATAACGTCTTATCGTAGTAGCCGACTTGTCGTATGTGTTTAGAACATGGCTATTCTACACAATTAAAAAAAATGGCAATTTAAATTAGTTTAATTCAAGAAATAAAATAAAATTAAATGCTTCAAAATTAAATAGTCGAAGAATCTTCATGAGTTGGCCATCTGTATTTTTAAATAGATTTTGTCCTTTCTGGTTTAAACCTTGAATAAAAGGTCATTCCATTCCAAATCATCAAATGTTGGACGCTGACATATCTGCGATTTTGATAAAAAATGGAACAAATGTTGAGCTTTTCGTTAATATAAAAACTTTCTTTTTATTATTCGTTACGTAAAATTACAGGATAAACTTTCCTTGTTGTTTTATGTTGTTAAATTTATTATTTTAATACAATAATAAATTTAAATTTGCCAGGATATTTAACAGGTAGTAAAATCTCAAGGAATGAAAGCTGGCAAGATGAACAAACTTTCTATCTAATTTCTACTTGTATAGTCAAATAGCAAAAAAATTATTTATATTCCAAGGATTTTTAAAAAGGCTATAAAATCCCAAAGAATGAACATAGCACCTATATTTTACCGGGCTTTCAAAGCCGAGACGATGAGTAACCTTTCTATGTATGCTAGATATTTTCACTTTCATATTTTTATATTTCTCATAAGTTGTTGAATAAAATAATAAATTTGAACTTTAAAAGATTTTGAACAGGCTATAAAGTCTCAGGGAATGTAATCATAGCAAATATTTAACGGATTATGAAATCTGGTAAAACGAGCTATCATTTCATATAATTTAATATTTTTATTAATACATTTAACTTCTTTATCCAATTTATTATATTTATTGACATATTAACACTGATAAATAATATAAGCAATTTTTAATTTCCCTAGTTTTTTAAAAGAAAAGCGGGTAAGTAAACTCTATGAGAAGTATAATGAAATAATTTTAACTCGAATGATTAATCGTGATTCGAGTTATAACTGAGGGAAAACCGTTCAAATCATGAAAAATCATGATTTTTTTCAAAAAGCTGGACTTCGACTCGGCATAAATCCATTATTGAACTAAAGACGGATATACAATTGATTATCAAATCAATTAATTATTTTAAAATGACACAAATAAGGTCCAAGATAAAATATAGCATTGATCTTTCTATCAAATGATGAAAGTATAAGTTCATACTAGAATGATTTGTTTATGATATAAACATAAATATTATGAATAGAAGAATAAACAACCTTCATTGTTATTTTGTTTAGTATTCCGTAGACATTAAGCAAACACGGTTTAGAAAGCAAAACACGATTGCAAAAAAGTAACTTGTGCAAAAAACTTTATTTAATTTATTAACTAAATTCTTATAAACAGTCTTTTATGCAATATTTCAAAAGTTATCCCATTTTATTTTGCATATCTAAAAACGCGTGCATACGAATCAAGTTTAATTGATGGATTATAGTTTATCAACGAAAGATGAATGAAATTTCCAGTGGGATCCTTCTTTTAATACAGTTATAATCAAGAAAAGTTACATATACATATATGATACAACTGCACTCGTAGAACACTATTTTGAGGGCAGTAAAAATCTAAAAATTTTAGAGAAAAATATGCCAAGAACAATTAAAATTTCAGGTTTTGTTGCGAATATAAGAATATTTCTTTATTATTAATTATAAAAATAAGAGTAATTGAAGTTTAACAAGAAAAGATTTATGAAAATTTTAACAGAATACCTTTCGTCCATTATTTTATGATAAGTTACAAAATAGACTAATTATTTGGTTTTGAAAAACACTTTTGTTTAACAAAAAATACGCCTCATTGGATCGGGCTTAATGCAGTACTTTGCCGCCTTTGCACAACAGTTTTCTTTATTTGAATTTCTATTCATATGTGTGAATAACAAATTATCCAAGCCTTATTTTTTGATCAACTATAATCCGTCAACTAAACTTAATTCGTGAGAACGAGTCTTAAGTAAAACTTGAATTATAAACTCAATGAATTATCATATGCATCTAAAAAATCGTGTATTTTGTACTTTTAAATAAACATGATTTCCTCCTTCTTATTTTAGTTTTCGATTTTTGATTCTTTCGATTCGGCTCTGGCGTGAAAATATGATTTCCATTTTATATACCTACGATTAAAATGTTGAAAAGAATCTTGTTTAAAAAAATTTATTTTTTAAATAATTTTATTTTTAATATTCAGAAATTTGTCTCTTGATGCTGCGGAAAAGAGAAATAGCGGCGAGACAGTGAAATGAAAAATATATCTTTCCTCTGATTTCCCCTTATAATTTTCTAAAGAGAGGGAATGAAATTATGAATGTTTCTAGCTTGTATAGAGGATTGTCCAAACAGAAGGGTGAAATATAATTTTTTTTCAACTTAGGATTTTATGACTTTCATAATTTTTTTACTTTAAAAAGTTTTCTTTACTTCATTTCCCTGTTCGTAAAGTATGGACACTGCAAAGAAATAAAAAAAAGTTTGTAAATTTCTAATTTTTATATAATAATATTTCTAAAAAATATATATTTCTTATTTTATAGTTTCAGAAATATCTCGATTATAAATCTTTTATCTGGTCCGTAAATCTTTAAAGTATTTGCATATACATTACTTCCCCAGTAAAAGGTTTGGATAAATGCAGTTATTTAAGTCTTTTTCTACGGTATCATTAGCGTATTATCATCTCATGTTTACCTGAATTTATGTTTTATTGATTTAAACATTTTTCATTGTATTCATAAATATTTCATATCCAATACAAGTATTTCATTGAAACTATCAATACTGTTATTTTTGAAAAAAATATCAAATGTAATTACTACGTATACTACAAGAAAATATACTAAAGAAATGTAGATTTGGCCATTGCTACGTTATGATTTGTAAAACTTGCTTTATGATATAAAATTATAAATATTTAAGTAAAAAAATCTCTTCAACAGTAGGAAAAAAATTAATATTGTCGAGGGATATTTAAGAACGATACCAATTTATGACAACTTTTAAGTTTTATTTTTTCCATTCAATTACTCGAATAAAATCATCTTTGGATTTAAATTTAATTTTATTCTGCCATTCAAAAACTTTACTATTTATCAAAAAATTTTGACAAGGTGTTTAAAATCTTATTTGGACTACCAATTTATTGCAATTTCGCTTATATTCTAATACAAATTTTTATATCAAAGGGGTTAAAGGTTTTTGGGATATTTGGTAATTCTACAGATTAAGAGTTTTACAGATTTTCAAACTTCATTTTTGTCGAGTTTGGAAATTTTTTGTAATGTTTTACAATTTGATAAAGTTTTATAATTTGTATTACAAGATGTAAAGAACGTCAATTCCAATGGTGTAGTATTTCAAATTAGCACAGTAATAAATCTTAGAATCTCTTTTCTTTTGTATAAAAACCGCAATATAAAATGTACCTAATATGATTCTTTATACCTACCTTACCTATCCTACCTATCTTAATGTTTCAATTGGAAATTATACCTTAACAAAAATTTATTTTAAGTGTCGAAAATTGATATTGAATTTTTAGATAAACAGAGAATTTGACTGTTGAATTTCCACCGTGCAAACAATTATGGTTATGATCAATGTTCCCTCTAATTGTTCGCTGTCTTTGCGACAACTAGGCAAGTAATGGGAAAAAAATGCGAAAGTTGAATGAGGTGGGGGGTGTCAAAAGTACATAAAAATGTGAAATTTGGATGAGAGAGTGTCTATATTTGAAGTCAAAATTTTAATTGCATTTAAAAACATTCTTATAACATTCAAACAAAATACAATTTTTACGTAATCGTTCATATCCTTGTTAATATTCTTTCTATATTAAATACTTAAACTACTACCATGTTTGAATGGCATTTTGAAGATGAAGATTATTGTAAAATTTCATTTCTAAAACTACTCAGCAAATTATTAAAATAAATAAATGATTATTAATGATAATTTTTACTGATAATCAAAATAGTGAAGTCCATTATGCGCCAAAAACGGCATTTACAAAGAACTAATGCCCGGCCGTTTAAGATACCATAGGAACCCAATATAATAGTAATTATTTATTATTATATTAGGGGCTAAAGTATAAGATTATATAGTTTGGTTTACTTTTTCAATTTTAGATAATGTTGTATTGATTGGTTACTATATATTACACGAATGGGGCAATATTAAATAACATTTACTATAGTTTGCATCAGTGCTGAATTATTTTTTCAATTGTGTAAAAACAATAAGTAATTATATTTAAAAAATTATTTTATAATTATACGTTTAGGAGTGAATAAATATACTACAAAAAAAAAGTAATAACGCCCACAATTAATAAATAATTTTTTTATTTTTGCAAAAGTTGTTCAAAGATTTCAAAATAATGCTGGTGCAATAGGCAAATAATATCCGACTGCTTCTCTCATGAATACTTCAAAAATTATGCGAATTATAGTGTATCGACCAATCGTTATATCTGGTATTTTCTATTTCTTTTGAGTTCCTGTTGCTATTGAAGAATTTGCGCGTATCACATCTCGAAGTTTCCGCGTATATTATTATTTTTACGCTATTAATAATGTTATACATGGGGAAATAGAATATATATTCTTGTAAATGACATGGATTAACAATTGTTATCAATTTATACTAAATATATCGATTTCATACTGAGTTTAGAAATTAATTAATTAATTAATGCACTACCAAAATAAAAACCATTAAACCTTACCTTATCCTGCAGATAATTTTAAACTGCAGATAATTTTCTATATACTACACAATTTCTTGAAGAGTATAATTATTTTATTGTTTACATATTTCGTATTTCTCTTTGGACCCAATTTTGATATCACACAGACAAAGTATTGAACAAATTTCCCATGTCTATATTAAACGGTGTTAATGTAATAAATTCGAAAATACGGAAATTATCAATAGTTATTTTTCAAAATGACACGCCTAAAAGATTTTATTCAAAATTTTATCTGACACCTGCACTAAAAAGGATAATAATATTTCATAATAATTAAATTGATATTGTATGCAGAATGAAGAGAAAGGCAAAATATTCTTCTGGGTTATAAGACAAATAAACGAAATTAACGAGGTTCAAGAATAAATATTTAAACAGTTCAAGGATCTGGGATTCAAAAAATATCTTTATACATAAATATAGATTAATATGAGTACATGAAGTATTTAATAATGTTATTATTAATTATTCAATTGATTTTTATCAATAATTATTATGCGATTATTTATAATGTATTATGTATTACAATATACTAATATTATTGGCTTCCTAGCAAGAAATTTTTCGAATCTCAAAATAAATCATAACTCCTCGTTTTAAATTTTCTAGAGTTGGGTGGCAGTTTTCTAGTGGCAATATGTGTTGGGTTAAGTGGGCATATATGTATGCATGTATGCGTTTGTCTTCGAAATTTTCCCATTTCTCATTAATTGAGCTAAACAATCCAGCCATTTTTTGTGTGAAAAAGGCAAACTAAATTAATTTCATTCAATTTATGAACAAGACTGTTTATTATTATTTCCACTTGGAGAGAAAAATTAGTTATTGTAATTTTGAGGATTGCAATTTGTTTAGTTTTTCTTTAGAGTTTCTAGAGTTGCTTTAGAGTTGCTTTAAAAACTTTGTCGCATGGTATAATAACTTGAGATCAGTAAGATAAGCAACCTTTTTTTAGTTTTTTCTTGGACTTTTTGACAATTATTAATCTATACTAATATTATAAACAGAAAGCATTTGCATGTATGCCTTTTTGTACGTAACGAAAAACTTTAAAACTATTGGACCGATTTGAAAAAGTCTTTCACCGTTAGGAAGCTACACTATCCCCGGATAGCATAGACTATATTTTATCCCTGTAGTCCGAAGGGAATGAAAATTCCGCGAATGCAACAAGAGATTACTCTCTCTTCATCAGGCGTTTGCATTTTATTTGTAAAAGTGAATTGTTTTTAAAAAGTTTTTTTGTTACGGAAACTATTTAAATTTTGAATTTGGTTTCGAAAATTGCACTTAGTTTTGAACATAGTTTTATAATCATTTAGTAAGTTATCTGCATTTAATTGTTTGTTGCAATTTTTTGTTACATTTATCGAAAATGTTTGTAGACAGTAAAGTGGTTTAAGTATAATGAGTACCTGCCGGTACTTTAATATTTATGTAATTTTCGGGAGATGATCCAAAAAAAAAAAATGTTTATCCATGAAAATGCTTGTAATTAAATTTAAACTTTCTGAGTAGCGTAAGGTTTTATACCTAGCAAATAGTAAAGAAATATATGAAAATATTCTAAAATAATTAACTCCTTAGGTGGTAAAGCCAAAAATTTGGAGGAAAAACAGAGTTAGCTCTCTTTATACCTTAAAAATAATACAGGGAGCATGACATGGTACATGTTTTGGGGTAAAAGAAATAAACCTAAGAAAAAAAGAGATTAATTATTAAAAAGTTCAAACACAATTGTTTTTCCTATGAATTTATTTCTAAGTTGTTGTAAAAGCTCCTCTTTGATGTTAGAGCGTGGTTGATGTAAAAGCTCCTCTTTGATTCACTGTGGATACGTAATTGCAACTTTTTATCGAAAATTAAGACATGCAATGTATTTGTTTTTTATTTTTTTAGTAAAGTAAACGGCTATAATCCGCAAGTGTAAATAAATATGCAAATTTAAACATTAAGTAGTAAAAATACGGTTTTTTTTTTTTAAAGAAAACAAAAAATCCAAATAAAAACAAGTAACAGTTATGTCCTTTTTCTCATTATATCATATATATTTTGTAATATTTTATTCAGTTTGACGATAATTCAAAGTGGTAAATAAAATTAGCTACCCTTTGAACACAAATAATCGAAAATGAAAATTTTTTTGACAGTATGTTAGTAATAGATATCATTGTAAACAGGAGGCTATGTACTAAAATCTCCTGTATAAGTGAGCAAAGCCGGTAAGTATAAAATATTTTTCATTGATAGACAAATGCCATCTGTTGGTGTATGAGTCAACTATTTTTTTATGTATGATATATGAGCAAACTAGTGGCATCTAAAGGTGCATGAAAAATGTTCTTCAATTATTATTTTTTTTATTATTAACTCGTATTTCTGTTTCAATTGCCTGAATATTCTCTTATACATTGACGTATCCACTTTACCTTAACGAATGTATTTACGATACAGGCAACCGGGATTTTGTATATTCAATGTTATAAAAGTTTCGTAAATATCATCATGTATAACATCTTCTAGTGTAATAAAATTAATGATTGAAGAATCAAAGAAAGCTTAAATTTTGAGATTTGTCAATAATAAATATTCATTAGTAACAGAATTATTTACATTCGGTTGTATTATTCGGATTTTTCATAAATTTACAATAGATGCGAACAAGTAGTTGCCTCGCGCTTGTACTCTTGATTGAAATAAATGCGTTGTTTGAAAACAATTCATGTAATGGCTTTATGTGTTGTGTAATATTGTGAAACATTTTTTGAAATATTGTATTGAACTAAATTTTTGAAAAATCTTAACATTTTATGCATTTAGTCCAATTGTTCTTTAGCGATATTTTTATATACCACTCAGTTATACACAATCATTGATAGGTTTATTACCATTGAAAACTCTTTTCATTCGTGTGTAGTAAATATACATATATACTTGATATGCAAGTTATTAATAAAATACGCTTGAACTTTGACTCCAAAACTAATGATTAATGACTTGACGCAAGTTTTTTCTCTTTTTTTTATTTATTTTCAAATATACTCAAAAAAGTAAATAATCGTTTATTTCAAACAGATAATCTTACATTATATATTGAGAGCCAATTTAATACTACATATAAGCGACAATTAATTAAACTTTTAATATTTGACGAATTTATGATAATATAAACTTATTTAATATAGCCTTCATATTATTTTTAAATATTCTAATAGGTGATAATATTATTCTAACTGAAAATAAGTTTTTTTTTCTTCCTATTTCGTAAATGCATATGCTTATAAAAAATTACATAGGTTTGAATGTGATGTGGTTTTTAATTTAGTAATTAAAATGTCAAATTTATTTTGTTTTTTTGTTTTTGTTTTTTATTGTCACCTTACAGGATGTTTCTATGTTCTTTATATTAGACAGGTTTTTTCTATTTTGAAAAATCGCGTAATAAATAATCCCAACTATTTCTAAGTAAGTTCAGATTCATCTTTTCTGTTGAAATAGTCGACGATGAAATTGACTTAAGGGGAATTCACACAAAAATAGACCCCTGGATTGTTATTTTTTGAGATATTCGTGCGCGCAAATTTAATACTTCTATTATAGAGGTCTTACTTTTTGCAAATTTCTCTAAAGGTAAGGTAACACTTTTGTCATCACCGAAGAAAATCCGTTTGTTGCCGAAAGTAAGGACACGTTAATCAACATCGTAGAAAGGCCGTGTGTTGTCCGATATACGCATAGGAAGTATAACAAGTTTATTGTTTAGTTCGCATCTACCGGCACATATGGGGTATGTGAACTAAAATATATAACCACTGACCCGAGTGCATAGAGAAAATATTATAAACCAATATAATTTTTTTTTCTTTTAATTACGAACATATAATTTTGAGAAATCCTTTTCGTTTGCAATATTTACCGTAGTATTTATAACTAGGCCTATACGGCCTGTAAAATACGTTTCTTACTAAAAGAACTGCATTCGGAATGGGAAAATAAAGGAATAAAATACCGTAAGCTATTTCCTGAAAATATTTCAAAGCTCTTAAAAAAAAACTAGTAAGATAGAAAAAATTGGATATTTATGTCGTTATTTAGTAAATATGGCGTTACAACTGTCAACATTGCTAACCGTTAAATACTGACTTAATTTTAAATGCCTCTTGTATTATATTATCTTTAATGTAAAGTATGATTTAACAATAATTCTTTTACACACCTTAATTAGTTATCAACACAAATTATTAAAAAGTCATGAATTAAATTTATGTTTTCAATATTCTTTTTTCTATGTTTGTATAATAGCTAATTAACATTTTTATAGTTTAATAATTAATATATTATCTACATCCCTTATACATAAAAATTTTCTTGTTTATAATATTTTTAGATTAAACAACTATATATTTATTTAACAATAAATTATGTTTCATGCGATCATATAAATAAAATATACCGTAACGGGTAGATAATGTATGACAGGAAATTCGGAACATATTGGATAGTGTAGATAAAAATAACTGCATTTAAAGACGATTTACTATCATGGCAGTAAAATATATAATTTCAAAACTATATAATATTGTCCCAGAAATATATTCAAAAAAACGGAATTTGTAATAAAGCTTGCACTTTCGTGACTCTTTACAAATTTAAATTACTTTGAAAATTTATACAGTTTTAATTGTTTTCCCAATTCCAAATAATTGTTAGTTTTAAATGAATACATTTTAACAAATAAACAAATGGAATGTCAGTTGAATGGAATGTCTGGTGAAAACTAGAATTTCCTCCTTTGCATATGAATTATATTATACTGTGAAACCATGATGAAGGAGGAAAATCTGTTAACACTCATTTCAAAACCAAACTCTCATTTTTGATAATTTATTTATAATTTAATTGGAAACTCTTTGAAAATAATTTAGATTTAGATTATGTTATAATTAAGAACAATCTTAAAGTAGGAAAACTATAAAACGCAAAAAATTATACCGATTCGAACAATGGAGAGACAATAATTTTTGTATGCATTTAAAAATGATTAACGATTTTAATACGAACGATATATTCGGTTGATTCTTTTTTGTTTTGTTTCTTGTTCTTACGCAAAAACTCATTCTATTGAATGCTTTGTAATCAGATCAGAGAGCCGTGGGCAGGCGGAAAATTTTTATTTTTCTTATTTTTGTAAAATAATTTATTTTACCATAATTAAATTACTTTCTTTGAAAAGAGTCAAAGTTTCTCGGCGTAGCAGACTGTCAGTGTTTATTTACCGGAAAAATGCGGTCAAACTAAAAACGTGTGGGGCTTAGAGATATAATCATAATCAATACTTGTTTGAAAATGTATTTATTTCATAATCACCATAAAATTTTTGTTAATGCTGAGCATTTTTTAGAAAATAATCCATTTAAAAATATTGGTATTCAATTTAATTTAAAAAAAAAAAAAAAATTGTCCGTTATAAAATATTTCAACTGAACTCGAATTTAATATGTGAAACAATATAAATATAGAATAGAATTAGAATGAACATTGATATATATGCATCAATTATATATGATAAATATCAATTCTAAAGATATATTTTGAATAAAATGTCTCATTATTTGTACCTTTCAGAGTAAGTACATAGAAGAAAAAACACTGCCAAAATGGACCAAAAACATCTTCGCGATGTACGATTATGCTCCCTGGAATAGGTATATATCCCGTATACCGAGTGAGTTGAAATTTGGGTCTGAGATTACAATATTTTTACATTTCAATTATGTCAAATTTTCTCTACCATTAAGAAACCATACTCACGAAGCTCATTCTTCTGCGATTTACTGTTAAATCTCCCACCCTCATCAATATCCAAAATATTGAATTTCAACAACTAATAATTTAAAACTACATCATGTATCTTTTTACTAAATTTCATCAGAATTGGATGAATTGTTCGCAAGACATGTCCGCAATTCAATGTAAATATCCCTTATCGAATATGTTTATTTAAATAGCTCTGGAAGAAAAAAAAGGCATGTTTCGAGAGCCATATACCCGGAACGGAAATTGATAAATAAGTCATCTATCAATAACATTTCCTCTATTGTTTACCACAAAATTATATATATATTCGCAGAGGCGGATTGAGGCTTTATGCGGATTTAGGCCGCACTAGGCCCGATCAAATGTGGCGCGAAAATTTAATATTTAAAAATATTAAATTTTAAATAATTCAATTTCAAAATCAAGTTAATAATCAAACTTTTAGACTTATAGCCTTATAATGAATTATTTATACTTGAAATCAACAAAACTTTAAATTTTATTTCTTCTCGGTATTTTTCTAAAATTATAAGATTTCATAATTTTGTCGCCCCCAAAATAGTGCTGCCCTTGGCCTGCGCTTCACGGGCCTAAGCGGAAATTCACCTCTATGTATTCGTTCATTAGTTTTATGTGCGTTTTGCCTGAATCATTTTCACCGAAGGACATGGAGCATAAATTGGCCGTAAACTTCTAAAACGTCGACATCTATACAAAATATTGAAATTGCAGTATAAAATATTTTTGTTTTACATCAGGAAAACAATACTTGCACACTCGGAAGTAAGTAAGATAAAAGAATTAAAGCATAAATGAATATCTAATATACAAGTATATTAAGTAAGAACATTAAAATTTATGATGAAAATATATTTGATTTATTAATCGTGTAACTATGTTTCAAGGATTCATTTCTATTCACTACCTACCTCACAATTTTCATGCTGAAAATCACTATCACTTGTTTTATACACGTTTAAATATAAAATACAAAGATTTGGTACAATGGCTACCAAAACCCATGGGGTTTTGTTAATAAAAATATGTATATATTTGGCAAAATAACCTTCTTGGGTCCTCAATAAAATTATTTATATAAAACAGTAAGTATCTAACAAACCGTAGTGGGTGCGACTGTGGCAGGTCTCTGGCCAGGAATATTATACCCGATTAAGCATGTTCATAAAAAAACATATCATAAGTATTTTATAAAATATATATAAAAAAATAGATAAAAACTATTACAATTCTATTACAATATTTTTGATGAAAGGTATTTGAGTCCAGATGAAGCATCAAGCATTGGATTACATTTATATTTTGCGTTTCTAAAGTTACAATCATAGTTACACTCAAGATCATTCATTTGAGCTAAAAAACCCGGAAATTGAATGAGATGGAGGAGAGTAAGGCGCGGATATTCAACTTGACTTTCAACTCTTCTCTCCAGATTCTCTTCACTCAAAGCTAGATATCTCCTGTTCTAAAGAACATAGAAAGTTCTTTTTGGTTTAAGAGCACTTATAAGTGAATCAAGACCTATCATTTTTACATTTAATGGATATTGGATGGATTCCCTATTTTATCTCAAATACAGCTAATAAATAAAATTATTGTATTTAATACAGTATTTTAATTATTGTATTTATTAACTTTATTTGAGATTAAATAGGGGACCAGGCTGCATTTTTTTACTTCACGGATATAGAACTTAAATTGTTATTTTTTTAAATATTTAAAAATAAACAAGATATAGACATTCAATATTTCTAATTAAACAAGAAAGAAAATATATACGTATGACGTAAGCTATTAGTACATCCGTATAAATTTCATGGACAATATTGTTTGCAAGAAAGAAAAAGAAAATGATCTTCGATAATATATAGCTATTAAATTTTTGAATCAATTTTAATTTAATTATCAAGTTTTTCTATGGTATTTAAGATAAATAAAATGTATGATAAAATAAAATGGGATTTTGATGTGAAATATAGCAAATTTAGAATCAGTCCGGTACCCTCTTGTGACAAATCTAAACAGCCTATGCAAAAATCTTTCAAGCAAAAGTTATTTCTGTATTTGAATTTTTTTTTATGAAATATGGCTCAAGAGCTGAGTTATAAATCCGTGGGACTTTAATGATTAATTTTACTCAAATCATTGTCGGGGCTCATAACTACTGTAAAACTCAGATTGACTGTATTAGTTTACGTGAGAAATCAAGTAAAAAAAATTTAAGATTTAGAAACACAAATACGTATGAATGCATTCATATATAAACAGACACACGGTATAGAAGTATCTTTAATTTCATTTTTCATTTTTAGTTGATTTTCGTCAAGTATCGAACCAATCAATACTAATACATAAAATAAAATTATAATTTTCTCGTTTCTTGTTTACTCGAGTCGTTTTCCATGGAAAAATATTATGAACAATAGTAGAATGTTTGGAGATAATTTTTTTGGTTCTTTGACTTTACTTCTGTATTCGGTTTTGAATTACAAAAACTATAGGGCAGTCAAAGAATGATTATATACAGTAGTTCGATTTATGAACTACGTTATTAATTACTAAATTTAGTAATTAATTAATATAATTCAGTATATAATTATCAGATAATTATTTATTAATTTGTATTTATTGATGAAAAATATTTTAATTGTTTTGTAATGATCCTTAAAAACATAACACATTATAAATATTAATGAAATTTTATTTGAGTTGTTTATGCAAATTTTTCTCTTACTTTAAATCTATTTACATATTTTCTGTGGTACCTACTTCAAAAACTCATTGTAAATTGATTTAATGAATAGATTTCATAATTTGTTTATTATCATTTTGACACTTTCCTAAATTTTTTCAATGTTTAAATGTGCAATAATTCAAACAAATTAATTTCGCTTTTAAAAAAATTCAAAGTTATATTCAAGGTTTAATGTTATTCTTTTAAATCAGTATTATTAATCAAAATAAAAAATGCATTTTTCACAGGCATACCATCTATTTTTTAGATCTCACTTAAGGCTCATAACCCATTTCGCTCACATGGAATCTAGATAAACCCACTAAACTTTGGTTCTATTATTTGAAAAACTTTTTTTTCAAAATCCATTTAATTTTTTCTTGAAAATATATTGTTTTCTTAGGAAATTGGTTTTTATTTAACTTTTATTTCTTAATATTGCTAAAATTATTTTTAACAATTTTTTTTAAGTCGAATTTAGTGAGCTTTTTACCAATTGTTTTTTTTTTAACTATTTTAACTATAAAAAAAACTATTGAATTTCTTAGAGGAAAGGTTAAATTAAAGTTTGGCACAACAGTTAAGTCAATAAATCAAATACAACGCGAATATGAAGTTTTTCTGCATGGGGTGAAATGAAATATATCAAAAATAGTAAAAACCCCGGGTGACTTAGACTAGGTTTTTTATCCCAATATTCCCTTGAAAAGGGGAACTGTGAGGATGAAATGTCCGCTAGTCATTTATTAATTTTTTTTTTTTTTTGCATGGATAAACTTTCAGAATGGTTACATAAAAATTGAAAGAAAAATTCCAGTCCTAAGCGAGAAGGGGTCAATTTACATGTGGTAGTTCCAATGAAATGAACTAAGATTTAAAAATAATTATAAATTAAATACTTTTACAGGCCAAACTATTATAAAGCGTGAAAAAATCGTTTAAATCTAGCCCTGTATTAATGAAATAATCATATATGGCAAATTTTACAAAATTGACTATAAAATTTAGTAAAAAATACATTTGACATAAAAACAAAATGAATTAATGAATATTTAATCAAATATTAATTATTATTATCACCCCACAATTTTGCATTTCAAATCCCCACCGAGCTACTAAACATTTATAAAATCCAGAATTTCAATACTAGTGACAATTTTTTTAATTTGAATTTAATTATTGAATTCTAACACATCATATATATCGCATTTGCTAGTTTTAATTGGGAAAAAATGTAGATACAAAAATTTGCGAAATCGCAACAAAAGATAGTGAAGCTTGGCTGTATTTAATAAATCGTTATAAATTATGATGCATAGTACTGTTACAAAAGAATTGTTGCCCCTGAGACAAAAAAAAAAAAAGATACAACGCCAATAAGCAATAAATAAATAAATAACAGTATTGAACATCATCGATCATTGAATTCTTCACACAAATAAAAAATTTTAAATACCTGATGTAGTACATACGAGTATGATTTGCTTTATTGTGTCCAGTCCAGTAGCAATTGTGGAAAGGTTACAAAAACAAACAAAAATTATTCGCTAAAATAGAGTTAAATACTGTTTACTATCAACACTTATTGTCAATTATTAGTTTTAATTATCACGGGTGCGGTCACGTTACCGCTCATCAAAATTAAATTTTTTTTTGTAAATTCGTGTCAAAATCTTTCTTTAAATTTTGCAACAAAAATGTCCAAAATGAATTTTTAATTATTTGGAAAATTGTTTCAGTGTATTAATAAAAATATTTTTTATTGGTTTTTTTTTTAATTTTATTTTTTAAATATGGATTATTTAAATAAAAAAGTAAGTTAATTTTTTTTTTACTTAAAACTTATACGTATTATAGAAAATTTTGAAAATATTGTATACATTTAATTTTGAAAAAGTTTGAAAAGTTAGCTGTTTTATTTATCAGAGCCCGTAAAATTTTCGTTTGCTCCCACAAGCTTGAAATTGATGGACATCTGGTTTTTGTTATTGCTATAGGGATGATCATTAAAAAACAAATGCAAAAGCTTTTTCTTCAACATGTGAAAAAACAATTTTTCGGACTGCAGACATGTAGTTGTATCGTGGAGCGAACAAGTGATATTTACATTTGCTTAGAATTTGAATGTCTGTAAATTGGAACTTTGTTGGGTGAAAATAATACGGGCTCCAAAAAGAAAATGGTTCCCGTTTTAGAATTTTTTCAGCAGAAAAAGTTTAGCTGTATACAAATTTTTAATCGTAACTAAGCTATTAAATTTTTTAAGTATATTTATAAACGATATGATAATGCTTATGGGTCCCCGGTCTAAAATTTTTACCTTTTTCATGTATTTGGCACTCAGTCACTGACTTTTCACTATTATCTTAAAAATAATAGTTTCAGCGCTCAAATCGTTTCAAAAGAAAATCGATTAAAAAACTTAGCATTAATGACATTTCAATATTAAATTTTCGATAAATTCGTTTTGAAAAAATCATTTTTTTAAGGTTGATATTTGGTTCGAAAGTAACATTGGTACTATCCCTATTTAAATTAATTGTTTTGGCATACATACTTCAAAGATTGAAGCTTAAAGAATTTTTATTTCAAAAATTGGATCATTTGCATCATAAATCAAGTCGTTAAGATGCTTAGTTGATTTATTCTGCACGAAGTTTGACTCGAATTTATTAACATAAATTAAAATCCCATTCTACTTTGAACCGATATAAAACGCTGTTAACGAGAAAAAGTATCGAAATTGACCAAAATGTTTGTTTGTTGCATATTTGAACCCCTGCTTATTTACTCATTGATTAGAAATCGAATAAAAAAACATGGCCAAACATATACAAGTTTTAATAATTTCTATGACATTTAATGTTAAATATTATTAAATAATTGGCCTAAAAATTTAACATAAAATATTAATTTTTTTCTTTCTTTTTTTTTGTAAAGTTCAATGCTTCAATAGATGAATAAAAGTAAATAAATTGTGCATAATATTTAAAAAGAATTAATTTTCAATAATTGTTATTAATTAAATAACAGATTAACCTTTAACATTCAATGCTTATTAAAATAATTAATCTTTTTTAATAAAGTCATACATTACAGGTATAATACAGTAATTCTAGCTCTTCTCTTTGAATTCATTTTAAATTAGAGCTTTTAACGCAAAATTGTAATTAATCTTATTATTCGCATAATATTTTTTTTTTTTTTATTGAAAATCAGAAAACAAATTTCCAATATGTATATTTCTTTCCGGGAACTGGATAAATAAATACCTGGAATACCTTCAGAAACATTGAACTTCCGCTTAAAATTCTTAAGAAACATATTTTGAAAAAAATCTTAAATTCGTTGAGTATAACGTAATGAGATAAAAATCAACGAGTCATGTAACAGAGAACATAAAATCTAGTAAATTTTTCTGATAAATATATTTTACTAAATTTATTGTACTATCAAATAGTTATAAATGATTTTATTAATTTCATTTGATGGGACATATTTAATTTTGACGCAACTGAAATGAAAATTGTAAACAAAACTTCTATATCATATAAGTAAGACTTGTTTTTGTATAATTAATGTATTACGGCTCAAGGTACATCATTAGTTAATATTACAGATTAAAAATTATTAATTTTATTAACTTAAATTCAACTTTTACCTATATGATTAGTTTTTGCTTTAAATTTAAATAATATTTTTTATCAGCAATAAAATTTTAAGATTATAAAATATGTGTTTAGGACTAATTAAATTAATTATTCATATTTAATTTTTTCTTCCTCTTTGTTTTTCTTCTTTTTTGTGATATACCTCTGGCCTTGATTATTACGGTCGTTATGTTTACCAAAATTTTATTAAAAAACTTGAAGTAAAATTAAATAATTGTTTATTGCGTAAAATATTTTTATTCAAAAGGTGAACAAAGAACATAATGTCTATCATTTTGTTTTCGATTCAAAATCTTTAAGTCAATTAAGAACAAAATTTAAGAATAGATCTTGGCAAATCGCTAAGTCAATTATAGTAACTTCCTTAAATGTGTATTTATTCTGCTAAGCATAACAATTCTATCTTTACAAAAGTTCTATTAAGTGGGAAGCATTCTCATTCATGTAGTCCATACACCAGAACAATTTGTTTAATTTGCGCAACATCTTAAAAATTACAGACATGCCTTTATCTGTTTTAATAGAAATAAATTCAATTATAAAAGCATAGTCATTTAGTAAAACACGCTACAGAATAAAATCCGTTATCCGGAAATGTAAACATTTAAAACTGTCATATTCTCGTGGTCTTGTAGAGTTTATATTGCGTCGAAGAAAAGGATTTTTGTACTGCATATTGAATAACAGAAAAATTGGATGTGCCAATTAGATAATTTTTCGACTTATATTAAAGAGTAGTATTTTATAAAAAGAAATAGCTGTTACGCTGACGTGGTTAATTAAACCACCGGAAATGCACTAAAAGTGTATTTATAATGTCATTGTATGATGATCAGGAGCACCAGTAATCTTTAATTGAAATTCTATTTATTTACCAAAACTATTTAGTAGTAATCAAATTCTACTAAAATAAAAATCACATTTTATAGTATTGTCAATATAAAAATAGAATTATTCGCATTAAAATTAAATTTCAAAATTTTTAAGCGTTTCAAAGTTTATAAATTATGATATTCAAAGGCTATGTTCTAAATTCATACAGTTATTATTTTGTCAAAATTACTAATTTTTGGAGATGTTTGTTTGATCTACGGACCATGGTAATTAATTATATTAATTTTAATTATTTATAACTCATTAAATTATTTTATTGTCATCAACAGACATTTAAATATTATTTTAATAATTTTATAATTTCATACAAAAAATTATTAAAATTATAATTATTTTCCTATACTAATCAGGAATTTTTTATTTGGAAAAATTAATATTATTATTTTTTTTTTTTTAATTTAGTGTTTTTTAAATTTACTGTTATTGTAACTAAGCAAAAAATTTGCACACATACAAAAATTCAATGTGATCGTCGTTATAAAAACTAAAGAATATTTCATTTTTGGATATTATATCATTTTTTATTTTTATTTTATTTTATGTCATTTTTCAACTTTTTCAACTACTAAAGTATTCTATCATTTATTGCTCTAATGGCGCGTTATCACGATACCTATACTCAGACTTTCCATATAAATTTCTATAGGTAAGCCAGATCTATATCACAAGTCCATACAAGCTAATTTTTATAGAAATTAATATGGAAAGTGAAGAGTTAAAAGTCTGTATCTTGTAAATCATACCTTAGAATTTAATTGTCATTATATGCCAAAAGCATCGAACTAAAAAATTAAAGGATGTTTACAAAAAAATCGTTTTCCGTATACTCGTTTATAAACATTGAACACATATATTTTGAATGGAAATGCTTGCCATGTTGCGGCCACAAGCTTCAAATTAAAAAAAAATTTGTGTCTTGGTTATTGTAAATGGTAGATTATTAATAACAATACCAATTGGTTTAACATGGGACAAAACGTGATGCCTGACAAGTTCAAAATTGTTATTTTTCAAAATTTCCAAGTTTTCGAACACGAACATGTGGTTTTATCACGTGCTAGATTTTAGGATTTTTGAAGGGAAAAAAATTTTTACATTAATCATATTTAAGCCATTTAAAAATGTTTAGTTTGCTATGAATAAATGATATGTATATGAGCACTGTGATTGTATTAATTCCTAATTTCAATAAATATGACGATTACCATTAAATTTTATAGTTAAAAAAACAAATAACAATATTGTTTATTTGACAATATTTATGTTAATTAAAAATCAATTTTAATAAAATTTTAATAAATAATTTTTAACATTTTGTTAATATCATTATTTATTTCATGAATAGAATTATCATATTATTTTATTTTTATATTTGCCAAATTTAAGTAATTTATTTGTATTTGAATTTAGCAAGAAAAAATTGATACTTGTTTTATCCAATTTGTAATAGTTTTTATTAGCATTGAACTTGTGTCATCATATTTCACAGGTGTTGTTTTTAAAATTAGATTTAAAATATCAAAACTGAAAAAAATGATAGATTTCAGTGGGGAAAAACTAAATTTATGATGTATTACATGATTCAGTAGAATATTTTTTCAATATTTAAACCGTCTTACAGTTTATGATTTTCATCTGTTTTTAACTTTAATACATACAAACCCGTCTAATTTTTTTCGATCAAAATTTTTAATGGGTTGACATTTTGATAATTTTTATAAAAGTACTTATGTATACAGTAACTTAAGTATTACAATTTTTGAACGGTAATATTAACTGATATATGATAGTACCATATTCAACACTCGAAAAAAATTTAAAGTTCATAGATTTCGAATTTTGGCATGTAAAGAAAAGTTAAACAGATAAAATTTACTTTCCACTGTTAGTTTCTTAGATAAAACATATTCATGTGCTTATTTAATCATCAAATTTTTTATCAAGAATTACTTTCTATAATCCTTTAAACATTTCTTTACCGAAGAAGTAACTTTAAGAAAAATATTTTTTTGTTTGAATTTTTTAAAGAGATAATTTTATGTGATAACAAACTATGCCGACAAAATTATGATAGATCCCACTTCTCCTTAATTTATCCGTACAATCCCAAAAATCGAATTTCGTATTTAAAAATTATATTTGATACTAAATTATTTTAGTGTCAACTCAAATTTAAATTTGTATAATTTTATCCCATTATAAATTACATTATTATTAAAAATCAAATTGTCACGCCGTGAATACAAGTTTTCGGTATGTATATCAAACACTTGCCCAAATAAAATATTTTTATCTTAATAAATTTACTTAAAATAATATTAATATATTGAGTCATATACAAAAACTGACAAAATCGGAATTATTCGCAAAAGGTATATTATCATCATGATGTTTTCCCCTGAAGTTTTCTATTGAAAATTATACAATAAACTCTTTAAATTTAACTTTTTTCTGTAGAAGTGTGTCAAGATCTTTGTCCTTAATAATATTTTTTTAGAGGAATTGACACAACGGTTGGGACCTGTATAATAAAAACAAGCTTTAATGTTATTTGATATACAATATCTTTCAAAAGTAATACACATTTTTTCAGGTTAAAAAATAACGATCCAAATGTTATGGTATTTGGTATACACAATTTTAATATGAAAGCGCAGGGCAATCGAAGAGCTTCTTGATAAAAAAACTGTTTCTAAAAATAAAATAAAATTTTCATTTTTACTTGAAAAACATTTTTTCTGAAAAAACTCTTTTGCAAAAAATACAATGTATATCACAGAGATTCTCGTTAAAAGATAGGTATCATTTTTCAAACGCAGGGCGTGTAGAAGAGAGTGAATTACTCCAAAGAAATTATTTCAGTTATGCCTTCAAAAACCATTCCGTTACTATTTACCGCAAAAATTACTTGTTTTCTCTGAATGAGATTGGTTTTTTTTCTACAAACCTCTAATACAGAAAAAGGATGTACACATTATCATAAAATAAAAATTAATGTCAAATATAATATTAATATATTGTTTAAATAAAAAAAATTACAAATTATAAGATTACATATGTCATAATTTTTGGTTACTATTAATAATCGGTAATGAAAATTAAGGTGGCTGTCTTAATGTTCTATCATCAGATTTAGCTGTTGTTTTACATTAATACAAGTTTTTGTGTACAGAATAAATCAATTTAATGATTATATCGAATCTCAATTGTATATTAAATCGATTTTATCTATTAAGTTTAAAATTGTATATATTTTCAACTTATTATTAAAAAAATTTACTCTCCAGCCATATGATTTAACATTCCGAGAATTTTGCAACATATATACAACTATGATCAAAATTACCTAATTACCTATAAGTAAGTTTTAATGAACTGTTTAATCACAATTAAAATAATTGTTGTGTTTGTTTATCACTGATTATGTCATCAACCAGCTGAGCTATTCTGTCAATTTTTATAATTTATATAAAAATCAAACCTCCTTAATAAAATCTATTAAAAGAATAAAAATTATTTATTATTTTATTATTTTAATTATATTTACTTAAAGTTGTTACTTTATGGTGACAAATTGTAAAATAATTACTTGTATAAATATTATAAAATAAAAAGATAAAATTATGCTTAAGATAGGTCGTTGACATAAGCAGATTTAAGATAATTTATTACACAACATACTTACTCTTTATACATCCGTTTCTTATTTTTGTATAAATATTTTTTATTTGCTCGAAATGTACTTATAGATACCAATATAAACGTGAACAATAGTTTTTAAAATTTTAAAACAAGCATTTTTAATGTTAAAAAAATAAATGTTTAAAAAACATGTTTAAAAAAGGGGATGGATTATTATCAATCTATGTATTTTATATCAGTGGAATGAGTTCAACACCAAAGTATCTGAGACATATTTGATTATGAAATACTAGCTAGAATAAACGTAACTAGTCCTCTATCATCTTTATAAGAGATATTGGAATATACGACTATCACAAGATTGCGTGTGAATATAACTTGAGAAAGATAGAAGATAGATGTAATCGAATGCTCAATACTTCATCCGGACAAAAATACCTTGCATTAAAAAAAAAAAACAAAAATGGATATAATCGCCGGATGAACTGAATTTGCATCTCATCATTTTAATATATAGATTAGCTGGTTCCTGGTGCTTGGCTGTTGTAGAATATAATGAATTAATAGTATCTTGAATGATCAATATCGGTTATTAAACTCGGTAGATTAAATTATTTTGAATCTTAAATTCTAAGCAACTGTGGTATTTTCCAAACAGATCTGATACTAATAATCATTTTATCACACAAGGAAACGCGACGAGTATGTGCTGTGCTCCTAACAATTTCCAAATCATCCAGTTTGAATAGCTCAAATGATTGTTCTTGAGTCGCTGAGTGTTTTTAGATCCCTCTATCTTCATGATGATATTGGGATACAAAACTATTACAATACTTGGATGTAATCCTGATGCTTCAGCTGGACACTAACAGCTTTCATTAAAAAAAGACTATATAAATCGGCTAGAAAGAACGTCCTCATGTACTCATCAGTTTTCATCAATTTTTTTATACTTAGATTATATAAATAATGATTTATTCAGAAATGAATTGTGGAAACAAATTTTAATCAAAGTTATTTTTATTTTTTACAGTCTTATCTAGTACTAATTTTATTAATTAGTATTTTCGGATCCATAAAAACTCAAAATCAAGCCAAAACTGATGAAAATCGTCCATATAAATTTGGTTTTAATATTGAAGGGCAACAGCATAGGCAAGAAGAAAAAGATGAAAAAGGATTAGTAACTGGTGAATTTGGCTTTATTACAGCAGATGGTGTTTATCATGTAACTGTGTATGCGACAGATGAACAAGGTCGTTTTAAAATTTTAAGTATGAAGAGTATTAAAGTCAGTCCACGTAAGTAATTAATATCTTTAGAAATAAATATACCTAGGTTAAAATATACTTAGAAATTTCACTACCAGGATAAAAATCGCACAAATGTCTAATTTTTAGATATCGACATTTTATGAATTATTATTAACGGTGCGGTTAATTGATGAGACAGTCTACTTCCCGATATTTCTAAGTATTCACTCTATACACACCACGAAATACATTTTACATTTTATTTTAATGTTGTTTAATTAATAAAAGTAATGAGGTGGGTGCAATTATAGAATGAAGATTTGAGGAATTGTTAAACAAGTTGAAAATTTTGGAAACTTATAGCTTTGAAGAGTGTGTTTTTTGAAAATCGAAGTACACACAATTCAAATTCTAACTACTCTCTCATAAAATTGATTCAGCAATCGAGCATTGAACTAAATGAAATTTTTGTATTAAGATGATAATATTAGGTAGCTAATTGAGGAAAATGCTAGGCGTACGTTAAAATTTTTCACTTCATAAATTTTCAAAGAAATTATACGTAATTATTTTTCAAAATAGCAATGATATTCTCTACAGGTGTTGTTTATTCCATTAAACATCTCTGCAATTAATGTATTTCTCTTTTTACTGCCTTAATATTCATTCGGTAAGACATTCTACTACAATTAATATCATTGAATGCCTACTTAGAAGTTATGCAAAATCTAAACCGGATTTTTGTATTGCATAAAAAAGTACTAATAAATAAAATTTTTTATTTCAGCGTTAGATGGCTCACCTGATTATTCAAACACACCAATTCAAAATATCAACAACAATGCAGTACAAGCAGCGATACCTCAATCAAGTACTACGAACCCGCCGATCTCTACAATTAGCAATTTTCTATCAAATCAGGATTATTCATCATCAAAACTTCCTGAAAATCGACCAACTATCACTCTGCAAAAACCAATGAATTCATGCAGTAGTTGTTCAATTCCAACAACAACAAAATTGCCTCCGCCAATAGCTCCACAATTACCACAACAACCTGGACATAGTCAGTTAGGACTTCCAAATCAAATTGAAGTTCCAAAACCTATCAATAATCAAGGTCCACCGCCAAACATAAATTATCCACAGAGTTTACCAGTATATCCAAACTATCCTCAACAAAATCCGAATCAAACCCCAGTTGCAGCATTTTCACCAAGCCAAACACCAAATCAAAATTACCCACAATCTCAGCCAATAAATCCTGTTTATACACAAAACTATCCTAATGAACTATCTGTTCCAAACGTGCCAGCAAATCCACCAAGCCAAGAGCTGATTGCACCATTTACACCCAATGAGTTACTTCCTCCAGACTTGAATCAAAATGTACAATCATTACCTGAAATTAATCCTTTCAGACCAGACGGTGTACCAAATAACAATTTTAATTCACAACCGGATCCCCCAAATCAACAATTCCCTTCACCATTTAATCCTAATAATGATAATAATTATTATACACAATCAAATCCTCCTAGCCAAGAACTTGTATCACCATTTTTACCTAATAATGATAATAATTACAACCAAAATCCAAGCATAGGAAATGAAGGAATACCTGCACCATTTGTTCCTGGTGATGGAAATCCATACAATGAACCAAATGTTTCTGTGCCACCCGAATTGAATATCAGCCCACTTCCCCCAGGTGGCTTTGTAGATAATAATTTTGACCTTCAACCTTTTAATCCAACAATTACAACCACTATCAGTTACAATTACCAAACCACTAGAAAACCATCTCCTATCATTCCAGAAGGTTTACACTTCCCTGGATTAATTCATCCACCAAGTGATCCTCCACCCGGTGAAAATCCAACAATGTCAGGACCAATGCCACCAGGAGTTACTGTGGATGATATGCGAGATTTAATGTATAAATTTAATTATACTGTTGGCTTCCATGGACATTACGAAGTAGGATATCGCAGTGGGGTTAAAATTGGTGCTTATTTCGTTAATGATCGCGATGGTTATAGTCGCATAGTTGAATATACTGCTGATGAATTAGGATTCCATCCTAAAGTGTATTATATTTATTTAGGTTTAGATCATCCTGATATCCCAAAAGAAGAGACAGAAAAAGATTATGGTTTGAAAGGTTATATATTTGAATGGTACAGTATTGGTTAGAAAATGCAATCTTTTCTGCGTAACATTTAATAATCATTTGACATTAAATAATCAATTTTAGCTAAATTTAATGAATCTTTGAATGCGGCTTCAATATTGCGAGTCTGTAATAATTTCTGCAGATAAACTTTAGATGCTCTTAGATAACCTTTAGAAATAAAAGTTATTTCATTCAACATTATACAATATAGGATTTCCACCGTTCAATAAACTAAAAATTGTAAATTTTAAATATTGGGCTGTGGACATTCTTCTTTGTTATATCAAAGCATTGTTATAAAATAATCGCTTTATTGAATTCGAATATTCAAGGTATTGTTTAGTAGATATTCTGCTTTGTGAAATGAATAGTGTTATAAAATCTTTAGGTCTTAGATTAATTTTACTTTCTAAATACTGAATTTCATTTTTTTCAATTCTGTTTAAGAGTAGAAGCACATGATAAGATTTTCTGAATTTCTGATAAAAAAATCTGATGTAACACTAAGCATGTTATTTATATTATATCCTACACACGGTAAGAATTCTTCATAAGACATCAGATTTTCTTAACTTATCGTGTGGGTCTACACACGTTGCAGTCGGAAATAGCATTAGAATTTCTTATAAAAATATATCTTACAATGTTGTCTGAAGTAGGCTGCCAGTCAAAAAAGTAATAAATAAATTTTAATTAAATTATTTGAAATTTCATTGGTACGTTGTGGCTCATTGTAACTACGTATCTAATGATATCCGATGATATGCACTAGCTTAAAATTTTTGTCTGATCTTTTCTTATACGAGTTATATGAAACATCTATTTTAATGGTGTGCGTTGTGTATCAGATTTTCAAATCAGAATTCCTGATCAGACAAATATTATCGTGTGCGCCCGTCCTTTATATTATCTCTACGTGAATTTTAGTAAATAGCTTGATCTTCAAAACCGAAAATAAGAAACCATACAAAGAACAAAATTTTATAATACAAACGGAAAATGTTTTAAATTTAAAACGGTTTGGATACTGGCTTTGAATAAATCCTCAGAAGCAATGCTGTATTTTAATACTTCCTCTTCCATCTCTGAAACGTCAGTGATTTTAACTCACAACTGTATTTCTGCAACTATATTAATTTTACCAATATATAGATTAGTCGATAGGAGTTATACAAAATCGTATATAGGAAACATAAATTCAAATTCACACTACAGCTAACTTAAAATTTTATTTGTTTGTGAATAAAGATGTTTTAATTAATTTTAATATTCACATTTAATATTTAAAAGTAATTGATTCATGAGACTATTTAAGGAAATGAAACTATTTTGAGTATTATGTGTATATTCAACCCTAGAAAGATAATCCATATTTTTTGTACTCTTAAGATAATCATACGCATTGATATTTTAAGGTGTATATTTCAAAAAAATATATAATTAAGGCAGTTAAAAGGTGGTTGGATAGATAGTTTTGGGTTTCGTACTTAAAATTAAACCAAATTTATAATGATATGTTCGAATATAATTTAAAAAAATAATAATAATTTATAAAGCTCTTTCAAATCTTAAATATTTAGTCTTGATTAAATGAAAAATTATTTGGAATTACATACCAAAATCAAATTTTTTAATGAATTATAAAAGTACAAAATCTGATAAATCATTCTATTAAAAAAGATTATTTTTTAAATTCTAAATCACAATTAGGCATAGCCATAAAAAAAAAATTAATTTTTTAAACTCTCACAGTTTTTTACTATTTATAATAGTTTAAATGTTTAAGTTTAAAAAATAAATAAATTTTAGAAACCTCCTATACTATAAACTATTTAATGAAAAATTACATGTATTTGAAGACTTAAATAACGTTTTTCTAATGTATCATAAAAGTGAAAATAATTTGGTTAGACTTCAAACTAATTACATTTTAAACGCTAAGTCGAAATGCGGTATTGCTATTACATATAAAACTACAACACCGAAAGTTACACAAAACATAACTATACGTCAGTTGAACGTACCCCGAGTAAATATCTACGTTCCTGTTGTACTTATCGTATTTCCACAACCGTGTGTTTAAAGCTCGACCTAGCGATAGAGCATACTGAGACAGACATCGCGTTTCGATACGAATTAAAAGATAGAGAACAAAGTTTTTGTTTTCCTAACGTCCTAAAGATGTAAATTACCTTTCTAGGGTTAATATTACTAAGCCATTCATATCTTATAATCACTAGACAGAATTTATTATGTGTATTATATGTAGATTTTTTGTATTGGATAGAAATGTATTATTATTTATAAATAAATAATTATTTTTTATGACGACATTTTTTTTTTTGCTCTGACATTATAACGTTATGAGTCAAAAGTTTTCTATACAAGTGCTAGACATGCAAAAACCGAACAAAATCAACACTCATACAATCGAATCAGTCGTTTTAGAGTGAATTTTAATGGAATATGTAATAAAAATGGCAATTTCTGAAAAGTATGAGAAGCATAAACCAAATTGATTACTTTTCAAAAGCAATATTGAAATATTTTCGGTGTATGATACTTCATTTTATTTTCCATTATACCTGTTATTCAAAACTTAAATGACTTAATAAATTTGGCTTGTATATCTTTTACTATATCTATGCAACCTTAAATGCATTAATATAATTGTATTTGCATAGAAATTTTTGAAAACATCATATTAAACAACTTTAATTATACAACTTGGTTATCATAGCAGACGTTGCTTTTGCATAAGTTCAGAAAATCAGAAAGTAATTGTAATTATTGAAAGACATGACTTGTTTAAAAATGAGCAACTTAAAGACATTGAAGTAAAAAGTCTTGCAAATTAAATGATTTGTTAATGGGTGTTAATTAATTTCGTAACGGATTACAGTGCGGAGCATACAATTTACAATTTAATTGTTTTTGTTTTTTAGTTTCATATCTTGGATTTTTACCAAACAGAAAATTTGAGCTCAATTATTAAAAATTCATAATTATTCAACAAACTTTCTGGAAAACAACACTTAAGCAATTTATTAATTTCAATTTTGGAAATATATACATGGGAAAATCTTAAAGATTTAACTTGTAAAGTAGTTCTAGACGTATTTTTGAAGAGGTTAATATCAATAGAGGTTAATATCTTATGTTTAAAAGCCTCTAAGTCCAGTCACAAAGGCTTACATTCTTTAAATTTGACACAAAAACTTTTATATAATTGTATGGGCTTCGAAATCTTTTCAGAATGTCGTGAAAAAAAACAGAAAGAAGTGCAGAAAAACTGGGCAAATTTAGTACCCAGTTTAAAAAGTATTATTTTTCTAAAATCCAAAAAAAAAAAAAAAAAAAAAAAATTTGCTTCGTTTTTAGAGATATCTATATATGTGCCATTTTGGAACTTCTTAAGTATTTTTCGTTTCATGTCTATCTGTGTATATGGGTGGTATATGATTACATTAATGTTTAGATTGTGTAAATACTGATTATTTTAGAACATAAAAAATCGAACATACGTTAAAATATATTAACTTTTTGGGTCTAATAAATATTTTTATCAACACTAGCGATCTCGAAAACCCTTAAATATACTGCGTTTTATAAATTTTTATTCATTTTGAGAGATTTTAAAAAACTATGCATTTTTTACATACTTTTAATATTGAAGCGCATAAATGCACATAAAATCAATTAGGTTAAATCTTGGCTTTAATAACAATTTTATCAGTCAACAGTTAATTACCACGAAAAACCTTATATACTGAGTTTCATGAACTTTTATTCATTTTTAGGGATTTTAGAAAAATATTGCACTTTTTGCATGAATACAGTTGAAATGCAAAATCAAAAAATCAATGAGTTTGACCGCTTTCAAATACATTTCTGACCATAATGCAAAAAATGTCTCTACGACCTGTATTTTAAAATCGAGGTATTCAGAGTAATAATGATCTAAGTCAAGATCTAAATTGCCAATAATGGTATAAAAAATTGTATACGATTGAAATATAAAAATGAATTTTTTCATCTCATATTCGAATTACAACTCCTTCTACGAAGACGTACCGGGAAAATAGCTATTTAAGTAAGCATATTCGTACATCACGAGAAAGTTTTGTGTCCATTATCGGCAGTGTATTTGTTCTATGATGGGAGTTTTTTCTCTACCGTTTTAATATAACAAAACAAATTTGTTGTTTATTCAATTAAAACGATACTGTGTAATTACATGTTCGGCAAAGGGAAGTATAATTTATGCAGTGTGAAAAAAAATTCTGGTTAGAATGGTAACAATTGCTGCTCATTGTCAACTTTTGTGTTTTCTCATATAAATTAATTAAATATTTTTAATTAATTAAAATCAATTGTAACTAAAATTTTATAAAATTAATAATCATATATTTACTTTCATTGAAGTTAATTTCTTTAATAATTCAGATTCTTTACTTTATAATCAGAACAATTAATCAAGTTATAAAATAAAAAAATAAATCCAATTATTTGAAACAAATGTTGGTATAAATCAATTAAAATAAAAGTAATTAAGAGTGGAATTTAACACAAAAGCAAGTGAAGATAACAACTAACAGAGATAATTGTTTAGATACTCGACATATGATTGAGTGTCCTTGTTTAAAATGTTTTTACTAAGTATTCATAAAACACTCTAAATATCCAGTCTAAACACGTTTATGCATTTATTTGCAAAATTTAAACTGAAATTTTGGCGAATCCAAACATTTTACAAAAACGTTGCCCACCAAAACATGTTAGTTTTAAAGTATTTTTTAAAATTTTTCTTCTATCCCTTATGGTTAAGAAGTTGGCTCATGGATCCAATACTCTGATTTTGTTCATTCACGAACATTATTTTATTATTTAGGTCTACAATACACTATTAAAGACGGACGGGAGGGCGGATAAACGAAAATTATCTTATTAAATGATTTCATGAACACGTATTCCAAAGTTTTGTTTTTCCTGTCATCATTTTAGCAAAGTATAGACTTAAATTAATATACTTTGACATATTGTATATATCGAGTATAAAAATTGAAGAAAACAAGTGAAGGTCTTAACTGTTCAAATAGTCGGTATTTGTTAGGTACCAATGTTTCAATAAAATATAATTATGAAGATCATTAAAATACACCAATCATTAACGTTATAGATTGTTTTTAAAACTCCAAGAAGCACATATGTTTAGGAGATTCAGTTAATTTTGAACAGATTTTAGAAATCAATTGCAACTTAATGCAATTTTCTAAAATGTTGTGATTTTTAATAAATTTTATTAATTTTCAAACAAATTAAAAAATATTTGTCCATATTTTTCAGTAACCTATAGTCAAAAAGTCCCAAGAAAACCAAAAACCATATTTTAAACGTTCTATTTCTAATTGTTCTCAAATACGACTTTGAACAATTTCTTGTGATTTTTGTGTCAAAATTAGAAATAAAGTAGACACCAAATAATTTTTGTTTCCGAATTCGATAAAACTCCGTTTATAAGGTCATTTCTAACTATATATTTCAAAAATTACTACTTATCTGTAAAACGATAGGCGATGTTGTTTTCAAGACATTGCCTGAAATCTCATCTGAAGACAAATATCGGTCAATCTAGAAAATTAGCCACCCAATCTGGAAAAAAGCCACCGAATAAAATTTTGTGGTATCTTTGATTTTTTTTATATATCTTATACACTGTAGAAAATCCGAATAACAGCGAAATATTTTTATTGGGATTTTTTATTGATTTTTAAGAATTGTGTCCATGCCGGAGATTTTTTAAACGAGGAGATCGCTGGTCTATTCGCTGTATGATGTTTGTCAAACTCGTAATACCCCTTAACAATATCCTTTCCCAATAGAATAAACGAAAGTCATTTTTAAGAAACAGGTACCATATATTCAAAAAATTTTATGTGTTTACACATAAAAATAAATTATATTAAAGAAGAAATTTTATGATTAGAGTAAGTTGTTAATAGTGGCCATATGGCGTTTGTTTTCACTTATAATGTTGTTATCTTTAATATTATTTGTGCCACTTAACTTCACATTTCAATACGTACTTATTCGTTGTTGATATATGGTAGTTATTACTCGTATGTCTAGAAAACATCGGAAATTTATAACAATATTACACTTATATTAAGTCGAAATTTAGACAATTTTATTAATTTCTCTTAGGTGTTCAAGTCATTAAATACAGCATCAAATATACAAATATTTTTATTTAAATTCGTTTATTTTTATGTTGTATGCTAGAATAGTATAAGACAGCATGCTAGAATAGTATAATGCCAGTAAATGCTCACTAAACTGTAGAATTATAGAGTAGCTGAAAAAAAATATCATTTTCGTTTATAGAGAAGCTTAAAAATCGTCTCTCCGGAGTTTTTGGGGTCGCTGACCACGAGCAAATGGTGGCAGAAATGACTGAGATTAAAAAACTGTGAATTCTAGGGGTGGTTTTAATGGGATTTCAACCATCCTCAGTTGTTTTTTATCTTAAATTTATGATCAATGCCCGCTACAACCTCTAAAAAATAATTTTCGATGTAAAAACATAGAATATTCAAAATATTATTTGTAATTTCTAGGGGTGGTTTTTTTTTATCGTGCTGCCACCGTCTTCGGTTGCTTTTTAATCTCGGATTCGTTAATCAACAACTCTCAAAAGAATTTTTTGTTAAGTTATTACTTCTAGTATTGATTTCATTGGTGTTGAAATAATCATATGTTGCTTAAAAGTCCCGAAGAGACAATAAACCACACTTCTAGTTCGTCAGTTGTTATTAAACCATAGATTTGTGATCAGCAGCCCCAAAAGTCCCCAAAATATATTGTTCGAGATTAAATTTTGAATTTAAAATATGTTTTGTTTCTGTTAGTTCGAGCGCGTTTTAATGGGGTGAAAACCATGGCCAGTTGCTTTTTGACCTCAGATTCGTGATAAGCGACAGTTAAAATCTCCGTGAGAAGATTTTTGTGGTGAAATTTGCATTTTTTTAAATTTTTTTATCACTGTTACTATTTGGGGTGGAAACACAACCCTTATATTCTCAATTTTCAAAGTAATGGTTAGTGGTGATGTTTTGGAGGTCTATGAAACAAGACAAATAAAAATTTTTTTAAATAGCAGATGTTCCACCACTTTTCCGCATTGTTAAGTTTCTTCCGACTTATCTACTGGGTTTGTACTTGAATAAACATAAAAATAAATTAAATTATAAGCTCAGTTGCTGATATTTACTGATCGTTTGGTACACAATCCATCATCGTTTCTCTATGTACGCAATGAACGCAAGTATGATTTCTCCAAGCTCAAAGCCATCAAGAAAGCGACTAATAGAACCAAATGAAAATTCTACCACTGCCGTAGTGACTAGTATTTAGAAAACGTCGAATGTGTCAATTTTAACACATTCCCCACGGTTTTTGTTCGAGAAATTTCCTTAAATATATCACTTTAAGGGAAACATTTTTCATTTAAGTTTAATCTATATGTGCTTTCAAAAATTAAAAAACTGATTTAACACAAGGTGTTTATTATTAACTTTAAAACATTTTGGAATAATCATCCTGGAGACACATCTGCAAAAAATTGCTAATTAAATCTTCTCTCTATGTGAACATACCTGCTGAACCAGGTCTAAGTCCAGGATTACATAAATCACACATTGTTTTTTGAATTTCATAGGTATAATATATTCATTTAAAAAGTTTTAGAAGAAAGTAAAAACACTCTTTTTTTTAATTTGCAAATGTTACAACATAGATTAGACGAATTTTGAATTAAATTAAATTTAAATATGACAGATGTGGTTTTATTATATTATTATTAAATTCATTTCTTAGCGCACGTAATAATTATTATAATATTTTTGGTTTTATTTTCCTTAAACTAAACACTTGAATTATAACACCGTAGAGAGTAACTTCCTAAACAAAACCTATTTGATGACATTTTAATTTCATTAAACTTGATCTTATAGAAAGTATTATCTATTCTTTAAAAATAATATAAATAAATCTTATATAATTTATCTATTATTCTTCTTAGTATTATTTTAATTTAAAATTAAAATAAAAAGTATTATTTTTATTACTGGTATGAATACAATGTGATGAGAACTCAGGACCGTTTGTACTAAAATATAAAAGTGGCATTTGCCACTTCCTTGTGCTTTAATTGAATCTATGCTTTAATTGAAATATGTATATGAAAATGAGTGTAATAAATGTAAAGTATGTTTGGCTAGACAACAGCAAGACTGAAAGCAACCTGATCCGTGGGAAACGTTATTTTTATTAATCCATTTGGAATTAGACGCAGAAGACGGCCTACACTCGGCTGAAGAAACAACTTGATCACTGCCTTTAACGTAATAAATGTTAAAAATTGATCTACTGTTGCCTCAGATAGAGCAGCATTGACTTGAGTTCTAAGGAAGACCAGGGCCCAATCTAGGTTATCGAGCCATTAGTGATGTTTTTGATGATAACATGAAAAGTATTATGTTGTAAACAAGCCCATGTCTAAATAGTGGCAATAGTACAGTGCCATCTACATGACACGATAGTCTTTAAACTTTACTATGATAATTATTCAAGCTTATTTCTAAGACTCAAAATAATTTTAATGAAAATATAATACTGAATTATAGAAAGCGTGGCAGCTCAGTATTTGTAAAATTAACAAATTATAAGATGTGAATATTACCAGCGGAGTGATCAGATTAGCTAAGGAATTCTAGTTGACTGGGTAGTAAGTTTTATAAGGTTATTAGTGCATGTATAAGAACCAATTTAACCGACTATGCTTAAGGAAGTTTACCACAGTTTCTTTCTTTAAACATCAGATCTATACCAGCAAAGGTTTTTCAAAAACGGCTTCAAACTGTCGATCCACCAAACCGTAGTCTCAATATCCTAGCCAACGCACTCATGGTGAATTTAATAGTATGTATGTAGTTTAATAACCAATGATATCGGTGACTTTGGTTATGTCTGAGGAACGAAAGTTAAACACCATTATACTATTATTTCTATCCAGATATGAATGCCGAATTTTATATTATTTCTAAAGTTATTGTTTTCTTTTTAATTCACATGTCAAAAGCGTGATTTCCTGTTTTTTCCTTTAGACTCTATTTTTTCTAGTAGTATTGGCACCCGTTATTGCCATTATTATGATAGTTTTTGAAACTTTTGTGTGGTTTTAAAACATTTTTTATTTCGAAAAATTATCGAAAATATTATGTTTCGACCGACATTGTGCATAACATTGTGTTTGTCTTTCAACAAAATAAAAATTTGCAGCGTGTCTAACAATAAATTCCACCATTTTGTGAAATGTGGAAAAATAGATATTAAAATGGTTATGAATAAGCTTAAAGATTGGGATTAAAAATTTTTGGAGCCAAGTAAAAGAATGAAAAGAATTTTCGCTGGTAACTTTTGTAAACGCCACTGTGTGTACAAAAGTACAATAGAATGCATTTTAAATCTGCAAAAGTATGATACATAAATAAAAATATAAACCGTCTCTTAGTAACCTGGAAAGTAATAGTTTCAGAAAAAAGAGGTTATACTTAAGAGCATATTATAAAGAATTCGAAATTACCCTGGCATTTAAGACAAACAGATTTCTGTGCCCTTCGACCTTGTGTAACTTTAATAGTCGGAAAGTTGGTTTTATGGAGCTATAAGAAATAATTTTTTACATTGAAATGGAGAAAATCTCGTTGGACAATCGTCCGTTGAAGTTATACAGAGAATTTAAAAGTAATTTAAAAAAATGGAATATTTGAAATTGATAGTACATTGTTAATGATTTTATGAATTCACTAGTATTTAAGTTCTATAAATCTTATATAATTTATTCTTTTATTAATTTTTTTATAATTAAAGAAACAAAACTAAAAAGTGTTGTTATTATCATTGAATATGCATTTTAATCTGCAGACCAGTGCAATTAGTCAATATAAGTTCAAAATGATGGATTTCAGTTATAGATAATGGATTTAATGATTTTTTTAAAATTTATTTATGTCATGTACTAGATATATTTACCAAGTGCAAATTAGCACGACTTTTGTAAAAATGGGTTAGAAGCCACCTCATCAAGGAGAAAAAATCTCATCATTGAAGTAGCCACATTAATCGATAAAACAAAAATTTTAAGCAAAAAATGTGCTATAATGATTTTCTAAATAACGCGGATTAAAAAACCACTAAAAAATGCATATTTTGAAAGTAATATTAACCAAATTATAACTCTTTGAAAGTGATATTTAGTTGGAGCAAATTGGAAACACTGACATTTAATGTCGAATAACAATATTTTCGAGTCGAACTCATTGAATCTTTTCTTAAGAACGTAAAAAGTCATTGAAAGGGAATTGGCGTGGAAGTCGTTACCTGGTTTGGAAGTTATAGAGTTATAATGAAAAAAATCTCGTTTACTCAATTTTATATATAAAAATCAGTATTTTAGCCAATGGCTGAAATTTATCGTTATGCATGTTTAGATTATTTTATAAAGTGCCAGAAATTGATAATTAAATTTTTTAACCTGTTTGAAGGGTTCAGTTTCTAAAACAGTTAAATTTAGTAACTTCTTTTTTCCCAAAACGGATCTAATACTGAATAACTTAATACGTAAAAACTGCTAAGGATAGAGAGATATTGATATTAGAATATCCATGTTTGTTGTAAAATTAAGTTTTAAAAATTCTTTGTAAAATGATTTTTAAATTGATAAGATATCTTAAAGGAATATAATTTATTGAAAAAAGAATCCAAAAAACATGGAAATCCACCCACTATAACTAGGTTCCGAGGTAAGAATCTGATCGCACTGGACTAATATTGTTCATTTCTGTGTATTAATTCAATACATTTTTTTTTTAATCTTTTGTTTTATGTTTATATAGTACCCATATTATTTAAATACTATCTTATTATATTTTTACCAGTTTTATAACTTTCTTTAATTATATTTATTTATTTTTATTTAATTATATTAAATGCTTTCGATTTTTATATACCTATACGTTTACGTTTCTTGATACCAAGCAAATAGACGTATGTATAGTTCATAGGCGTCACAAACAGTTCTACCATTATAAACTTATTAACCATTGAAGAAGTCCTGTTGCGGAGTTAGAACGCAGATGTATATCAATTAACCGAAAATATAACAATATTAATAAGTTAGTGCATGTTGAAGACCATTTCACAAAATAAAAACAAAAAAATTAAACAGTAAAAATCAAAATGTTATTTTTTGTAAGAGCAACTTACGCTTCAACTTGAATAGTAAATAAACAAATTGCTAAATTTTTGCATATCAACAAATTCTCTGTTATAGTTTCTCATTCTTCTTTGATGACGATTTTCCAGAATAATTAGTTTTAACAAAATGTAAATGACCTATACCACGCATGCACATCCAAAATTTAATCACTAGCTCTTCAAATCAAAAATCGATTGACGATATGTTTGTAAAATTGAAACACCCGATATTCTTTACCACAAACTTATAAATATTCGATGACTAGTTTTGGAGTTATCTTGTTCGTGAAATTGGGTAAGTTCATCGCCAGACCTACAGGCTGAAGAACAGAAACACACAAAATGAAAGTTGTTCGGAAAGTACTCCTAGCAATCTGCCATCTAAAGGTAATTTGATGATAGAAATGATTTAGTCAATACATGCGTTTGCTAAACTATTTTTTCGAAAATTTCGTAAGTAGGGCGTGCTCGATCACGAAAGGCGAAAAATTTTTGATCAAATATATATCATCTTATTAGTAATTTGATCTTTTTATTGTCCTTCAAGAACTGATAATAGATACTAGGTATCAAAAAATATAAAAGCCTATAATATATATATTTGAGGAATTTAAAAAATGAGACACTTTTACCTATTTTCATTTTTTTACCTATTTAAAATCAATAAATACTCGATTGTTATGTTGTGTTGAGTTGTTTATCAGAATTAATTTCATTAACCTATCTAAAAAATTCATTTTAAACTGTAAAAATAATAAAATACACCATAAGCTTAGTGTATTTTATAATTTTAAGTAAGCTGTGAAAGATTCAGCTCGTTGTATTTTTTTATTTCACGAGTATACTTATTCCAATCTGTTGGTTGTCCGACACACTCGATATTTTTGTGCAGTTTTTTTAATATTATTTACATTGACTAATTTTTATAAACGCGCTTATGGTCGCGGTCTGTCAATCCACAAGATTATTAAGTATATATTAATAAAAAAAATAATGTAAATCTGGTTTAGTAATAGTCAATATTGTCGAGAGTACATATGTAAGACATGGTATAATTGTCCTATTTTTTTTTAAAAAAGAAAAAACATTTCTATGTCTTTAGGGAGATAATTTTATATCATGTAAACAGATACCTAACAGATGTTTATTGATATTCATATGAAGCTTTTCCTATTTGTTTGAAATCGACATTGATTTTACTTCTTAATTTTTTTTTTATGTGTTGTTTGAAATCTTGCATTATTTGACCCAGAAAATAATTATGTATATAGAAAACAACAAAAACGATGTATTTAAATAATATATTTATGATTCATAAATTTATGATTTTAAATATTAATATGGATTACATTGTTATGAGATATAATTATAAAAAATGTCTTAGGTCTACACAAATTTACGCATTTAATCTGGAATATACTTAAATTTTGATCCAGTTATATTTAAAATTATCTTTTTAGCACTGTTTAGCACTTGAGTGAAAGTGGATAATTTCGTTTTCGTATCAATTAGTTATTAAAAATCGATAATTTCATAACCATTTCGACTTTCATTTACATTCCATTTCAACCATATGCTGTTGTTTCTTCTATTAATTAATCGATTTTCTAACATAATTTATTCAAAATTAGCTTATGGAATTCAAGTTGAGTTTGAAATTTTAGTAAAGTACTCTAGGCGTATAAAGCCTAAATTTAAACATGCGAGACAGAATATTTTGTAGTTTAAAATCACAAAATCGAATTTTTTACGAAGTTATTTTAGCTATCATAAAGTTAAAAAATATCAAAAAATAAGTTTAAAAATATTTAGCTTTTTAAATTTTTTGTTCAACGTGTTCTTACAAGATCATTTTGCAAGCTGTCAGTTATTTGTGAGTCATTATGATTGATAATGACTCTTCTACAATATCTTTAAGCAAGGAGAAAACAAACTTTTATTACACATTTCTCCTAATAATTACACTCCAAAAGAAGTAAAATGAGAGCATCAACTCATCAACTTTTGTTGAATACCAACTCGCTAAGCCAATCTAACAGATAAACCACAAATGGTAAATATTTGATAAAACAAATTTTTATTACACATCCAGGTGAATTGTGACTCATCTTTAGTTTTTCGTCGAGTTATCCGCAAGCCAAAGTATTTTCTTCAAAGCCTTATAACTTTGATAATAATAGTTTACCAATATCCAAGTATACAAATCACTGCGCCAGATCATTGCTTTTTTGCTTATTCAATATGGTACATCGCTCCAAATTCTAGCGGCAGCAAGTTATCATTTTGTCGCTGCTGCTTTCAATACCATTTCGCATACATGCTTTCTTCTGTGCAATTTGGTATTAAATCAAGGTAAGCTTAATTGGGCTAATAAAGCTGACGCAAGTTTACACTGAGCATTATTACGGCGATATAATTTAAGAAGATAAGGAAAAAAATGAATACAAATCTAAATGGAAATCAACCTATAAACAATAAGAACATTGAGCTTTACGTTTAAATGAGAATTCAGCACTTACGTACCGCGAGAAAAACTTGCAAGAGGTATGAATACGAAGGTAGAAATGTAGCCACAAAATTTCTGGGCCTTTAAATAAGTCTGAACAAATATTGTATTAATTGCCGAATGTTGTTATACATCAGAGAATGAATGGAATTAACAAACTTTAGAATCATACTATGAGTGACAAGTATATTGAATGAAAGAGAAATAAGGTGAAAAGACAAATGAATGCATTTATTTTAACATTGGAAGAGTTTGAAGATGAAATCTTGTACATATAAAGTAGATTCAAATACTATATCGTATAATGATTAGAAGTAGGGATGTTTAAACGGAAGAAGAATGGTAATAATCCTCCTCATCTTCAAAATGTTGTTTATATATAGACAGAAATATTTATAAATACTTCATACTCTTTTCTTAAAGCACTACTTAAACAATTTGTGTTATCATTGACAATGAACTCAACATTTACATATTAACTGAGACAAGTTAATTTAAACAAAAATATTAAGTGTTAACAATTTTTTTTTTCTGTTGAGTGTTGTTTAAATTTTAGTTCGTGGATTTTGTTTGTTTTTTTAATATTAGTTTAATTAATTAATGATAATTTAACTTTAATAATAATTAAATAAATATTGAACATTATGATTGGCTTTAGTAACATTCAAGTATGTATATATTATATATTAATTTTATTAAGTAAATCGACTAAAAGCTCATGGACGATTTGAGCAATGATCTTGCTCTGATTTGTTTGAGTAGAAATCACCTTTGCACGTTATCAGTTATTGTAAACATGAAAGGAATGGGTTTTGAGATCACCCAAAGGGTAAGAGTTAGAAAGAAACTTTTGAATACAAGTTTTTTATAATTTTTTTATCTAACTCTTTCCCTATTGACTGAACTCATTTTTCATTAATTTCATACATACAAAACCTGATGAACATTTCAGGGCTAGTTCATCAACCTTTTTTTCTGTACTTCACAAACTATAAACTATGATTCATTGCTGAAAAAAACTGTAACCTTACGTAGAAACCCACAAACTTTGTAAAAACACTCTGAATCTGTACTGTGCAAAAAAAAGTGTTCTGTACACGTGTATTGAAACCAATATAGTGGTGAATCTCATCCCACAGGAAATTTCTTAAATTTTTACAAAGACAATTTCATTTTATTTAAATTTTTTGAAGAATCTTTCCTCGGAGAACTAAAAATCAGCAGCAAAATCAGCACAATGACGAAGTTATGAAACATGAAACACAACCCCAAATCTAACCTAAACTTACATGTTTTTTTTTAAACCGAAATTTTTCCGTGGTTGTCTTGGTTGTCGTGGTTTTTTTATTTTTATTTTTTACAATTTAATGTTCAAGATAATATAATCCCAATTATTCTCAAGAAGATATGTTATTAAAACATGAAGTTAGACTTTTAACAATACTGTTGAAAATTTAAATGTTTTTCGCCAAATCACGAAATTGTAACCTGCTAGAATTGCATATTTCATAAGACGTTTCTTCTACTTTTTGTGACTTTTATCATAGATCGATTCCATTCTTATATGCTATTTTTTAAATAAAATTGGGCATTAAACTGACACTGAGTCAGCTACACATTCTACATAAAAATGTGAAACTTGATTCAACTTAACTCGGAAATTGTATTAAAATTAATTAAAAAAATAGCGCTCTAGCGTCGTTATGTTTAAAAAAGACAAATAATATTTTGTATGTAAGCAATTATGCTCTAAAATTTTCATTTTAATCTATTTTCTGCTACTCATAGCCCTTCTGATATGCAAACGATTTTAAATTTTAAATGCCTACTTTTAATAATCGCGAGGTTAAAAATATACAGCTTGAAGTGTGAACTTTGCTGGGTGTAATAGGATTAATGGGATTAGTATATTATTAAACCACTACCACTAGTTCTCAAAAATTATTCATTCTCAAGAACCGGAAAGAGCCGTAAAAGTATGAATTTTGCTTGGCCATCTTGAGTTCTTCTGTATTTAAACGGCAATGTTATCTCTGTAATAATGTAATATTTTTCAATTTTCGAGCAAAAATATCTCAAAAAATAATTATTCAAATATTATGAAATTGGTTATGCACAATATAAACATCTAACGCACAATAACAAAAAAAGGGCTTGTAGAAAAGCTTACCCAAAAAAAAAAGTTAAAAATCAAAATTTGATTTAATATTGAGATATGTTTCTTCGAAGAAAAAATCACCAACAAGCAGTCCATTTTCATGTCAATACCATGCATATCAAGTTTCATAACATTTGCATAATTATTTTTAGACTTATTTGTGTGCAAAAATTGAAAGATATAATATTAAGAAGTGTGCTTATTACAGAGGTAACAATCCCTCTTAGTTCACGTTTGGTCGGTTTTGTGTTAATTTATATCTTTTATTGTGAATGTAAAGTTACTTCTGTAATTCCTCTGATTACTATGTGTCTACTGTAATTTAACAAAATTATAATATTTAATAGTAAAATTGTATAATATTTAACAAATAATTTAAAATAACATGTAATTATTTAAATTATTATGAATATATTTTAATATAAAATTATAAATTACATATATTTTTTCTATTCACAGACGATTTTTAGTATTATACTAATATCGCAACAAGTATATGGATCTACATTTGCTTCATCAATATACGCACCTGATCACCAATATGTAAGAAATTTTTGCATTGAATTTTTTGCATGTATGTAAATTGCCAAGTCACAAAAACCGGTATTAAAGTTTTTTTGAAATTTTATTTAAAAAAACTTAATCATAATGTTTTCCTACGTGAAAGTTAATAAGAATTTTCTCTTATAGTAATTAAATTCTAGATATTTTTGATTAAATCCATGCCTATATAGAAAGTTAATTAATGGTTTTGATAATTATTTCTTAAATTTTCATAGTTGAAAAATTATAATGTTGAGATATTATGTGAAAGTTAACAAGTCCTTCTATTAGCACATTAACATAATAAAAATAAATCAGGGTAATTTATCAGTCGGCTTGTAATATGGAAAAATCAAAAGTAGTTGCTTATACTTCAAATGTTCATAGCAAAATTGATCAAATATTTAACGAATGTTTAAATTTGACCCAATGTAATTTTTACTCAGAGCTTTGTGTTTAAATGGGATTTTGAGGGAAAGTAGTTAATCAAAAAATGGGGGGACACTCATTCAGACATCACTTATTTGTTACAATTTTCTAAATTTTAGTCATCTCCGATAATTTTAAGTGATTATATTCTTACACTAGCCATTAAAAAAATTAATTAATATGAGATATACCTACATCAGAATCTGAACCTCTATTTCGAAATAAATACCGTTCAAGTGCTCAAAGTGATGTTATTGATAAAGGAAAAGTTAAATGAAAATAATCATTAATAAGAGATATAACTAAGCAAAATCTTATTTATTTGAGTAATTGTGATTATTTGGAAACAATAAATAACAGTTAATTACCGACCTAAAAATATTTTATTTTATTGAAATTAATATCTAAGTTAGCTTGAAACTAAGCTTTATGAGACATCAGATATACCACAATTATAATTTAACGGATTAGACAGCATATGTGTTAATTTGCAAATATCCATGTAATTTATAACACTGGAGAGCTGATAATGTATGGATTAGAATACTTTCTTCTCCCTTTCAAACTTTTTTTTTTGTTTCTCATCTTAACATTATGAACTTCTCGGTGAAAATTAATTGTAATACCTGGATGAAAATTTTAACTGGGTATTTGCAACATATAAATTTTGATTTATCATCTTTAGAAATTTCTATACAAAAAATCGAACAACTCGGGTAATGGAACTTACTCTCTTCTACTATTTTCAAACTCTTTGCAATCATTTTGCAGTTGTAGAGTAAAATAAAATAACGTTTTTGACGTATACATATTTAATTTCAATTTGCTAGAGATGATTTTCACAAACTTTTAGGTTGTCTGTATCACCTACTCAAAATTATCGATCACTTACCTTAAATAATTAATTGAATAGGATTAGATCAAATATAAAATGCATTTCTGCTTAAGTAATTATATTGGCTATTTATAAGATTATATTTTAAGAGATTAAAATCTTGATTCCAGACACACCATCCAAAATATCAATTCAGTTATGGTGTGAAAGATGAAAAAACTGGTGATATAAAACATCAGTGGGAAACTCGTGATGGTGACAAAGTTAAAGGTCACTATGCATTACGAGAACCCGATGGATCAATACGTTCTGTAGATTACACGGCAGATGATAAAAATGGTTTTCATGCTGTTGTAACTCATAACGGCCATGCGCACCACCCATCACCCGACAAAGCAATAAGTTATATCGGAGTCGAATCAAAAGGTGTAACTGCACCGCACCATCCAGAAATACACATCCAACAGTCACACAGCCAAGAAATTCATGAAATTCCTGAAATTAATGTTCAACAAAGTGGTTATATTACACCAAAACAGATTGATGTAACTATAATTCACGAAGAAGAAGCAAAAAAACATGAAGCAAGTGTTCCCCAAACACCACTATTTAAGCCAGCTGAAGTCAAATATGAAAATATTGATTTGAGTTTATTAAAAAATATTCCAAAAACAGTCGATTTAGGACAATTTCATGCATACAAAACTGAAGTTGATTTAACACCAAAGTTACATCAACAAACTCCAATACAATACGAGTTTGTTGAACCTCACCAGCACTTAGATACAAACAAGTATCAATTTATTTATCCAGATAAAGTTGAAACTGGATTTCGTCCGATAAATTCGGGAAAATATGCTGATGTATTAAACAGTTATGAAATATTAAAAAATTATGGTGGCGATTTTCATTATACAACTGCAGCACCACCAAAAAAAATTAAACCTGTCTATACAACACCTGGTTTGGCTAATTATGCTTCGAATACAAATTTACAATACAAACAACATTTTTATCAACCATCACAAGCTACAATACCAGCTACACCAGCATTGAAATATGTCTATTTAAATGGGAAACAATTTGATAATAATGGATACTTACCAAATCAGAAGAATGGAAAAGGTCCAATTTTATTTCCTGCTAAACGACATGATAGTTCTAAATCTGGAAGTATTGATCAAGCTAAGAAACGATCAATAAATGTATACGAACATGTTATGAAAGAACATCGACCTAGCGAGCCTATTCGATATGCTAAGCATATACATTATACTGATGATGACTGATTAGTTAAGGTTAAAGACTGTGCAAAGACTGTGCAAATACATGATAAGTTTTTCAAAATTAAAATCCATACCATGACATTTTTAATTTAGTTTTATGATCAGAATTTACTATGCATCTTTCATATCTTTCATATTTAAGTTTAATTTATAAGCGGGCAAGAGCAATTGCTCTTAAGTTTTATTGATAAGCATCATACGAAAAGTCCTTTAATCCTAATGCATTGCTAATTTTGGTCGAGAAATAAATAACATGTTTGGAACTGAGAAATAACAACTAAAATTTATAACCTATGACTCTTATACTTTCGGTTGAAATATTCTTTTTTTTAAATTAGTAAACTGATAATCTCAAATTTCTTTTTATACAATATTTTAATTTTTATGCAGTTGCAAATTTCCTGGTGTCCAAAAACACTTCTATTTGATTTTTTTTTTAAATTGAAATATGAAGTTAACATCGTTTCTTTTTTTGTGTTTTTATCCTACAAAAAGTAATTTTCTCGAAAACTGTGTATAAACTAAGATAATAAGAGTAATTGAAAAAAATGGCAAGAATGACTTTTTGTTTATAGGAAAAAATATATACATTTTATATATTTACGTTTTTATCTGGAACACAATAATTTTCTCAAAATTAACATAATTTCAAAAATTCTTTCCGGTAGAATTTTTTACCGGACAATTTATTTCATTCGTCCAAAATATGAAGTAATATCACCATTTCTTATTAGCTTGTAGATTGTAAAGGAACGTATGAAATTGAAATTTTAAATTTTGGTCTGTTCGGCTTGGAAGAACTAAATTTTAAGATGTTTTTTTAAACCCAAATAAAAATACAAACTCTGCATAAAATTTTAACTGTATGTCGATTTGGTTTCATATTTTCCTTTGTTCCATATAACTTAATTTAGAAACAGTAAAGTAAAATTTCGACTTCGGATAAATAGATAATAAATCATTTGAACATTTATACCGTGATGTTTTTTTTTTCTTTTATTTTTTGCTTCATAATTGATTTTTATTTCTAGTTTCAATTATGAAAAATATAAATGAAATTAAACATTTACTTAATCGAAAAGATTTGAACGTTTGTAATATAATATACAGGATATAAGACAAATCAATATTTCAAGGTTTTTTAATTAGGATAATGAAAGCCTATTCAACTGTAACAACATTATAATAAATTATTATGAATAAATAACAATATTTTGAGTCATATTGTGCACCTGACATGACCTATGTGTTAATTTATAATACTATTTTCTGTTTTGTGTTTTTTTAATTAAATCTAATTTATTTAAATTGTTCATAATATTTTTACTTGCAATATTTAACTATTACCAAATATATTACCTCTATGTATTTTTGCATTGTTTTGATAGGCAATAAATCATATTGTGTACCTGTAATTTTTTATTTCTTTTGTAAGTTTTGTTAATTTTTATTTTGTTTTAAATTATCTGTTTGCAATATTTGTTTTTTTCAATAAAAATAATTTATAATAATTCTTATTGTTGTTTTTTTCGTTTCATGATTTATATTTTGAAATTTTAATTACATTTTGTAATATAGATTTAAAAACAATTATAAAATGGTTATGCAATCTTCTTGCGAAATAAAAACCACAACCAATAATAGACTCAATGCTTCGTGATGAACGAATATGCTCCTTTAAAAAGCTATATGTCCGGTATGGGAGTCTTCAACAAATGAGTTTCAAATTGAGTATAAGATGAAAAATGTTTTTTGTTTTTTTCATTTATATTGTATTAAATTTTCCGTTCCCTTAAGCTAACGAAGCTAACATTTTTTTTTTTTTGATTTTGTGTTAAAATTTTTTCCCACTTATTATCCAGAATACTCGATTCAGAAATCAAATCAGTGAAATAAAACTATAGCATTTATCTACATATAAAATTTCATCAAAGCGGATGAATAGTTCACGATATACCGGCATTTATAAGAATCTTCGAAATTTTTTCTCCAATTGATTAGTAATTTTAACATTAGGTAAAAAAGTAAATTTACTGCATTTATGTGACATAAAATTATCTGTGACAGTAAGCTAGCTTTATGTTTTTAACATTTTTAATTTTCTTTAGATATTATGTCTTAGAATGATCGATTTAAAAAAAAATTTTACAATTAATGTAAACCTATTTCATTTACCCATGTGAATATAAAATATTTCAGCAAAAATGGAAGAACGGTTTATTGAGTATCGGTATTTAAGTGAAAAAATAGAGGTTAACGTTTCAATTGGACCATCCTGATGATCTCCACTAATGTTTATCAAAAATTTATAAATATTCGTTCATTGGTTATGAAATTTGCACGTTCATCAAAATGAGTTTCTCAAACCGATTTACATGAAAAATTTTCTAAGAAAAATGAAATATGAGCTGTTAACAATATTGCAATCGAGAAAAAAGTAATCAAAACAGTGATCAAGAGAAGCGATTTATTTTTAGTTCATAGGTCAAATGATCAATATTTTCTTGCAAATAATAAAATCTTTATTGAAACCATTTATAATTTTTGTACCTAATAATAAATATGACAAATATTGAAAGCTTAGAATAATAACAATAAAATTGATTTATTAAAAATTCGTGACTACTATAAATTTATAATTATTGTGTTACAATTTTAAAATTGCATTACTGTTTAAATCCACTTTTATTAAATAATCTATCACACCAAGAGACACTATATTAATAGAGTACAATAGTCTGTGAATGACAGGCGTTCGTCATTTTATAACGACTAAAATTTGCTTAAAATCATAGGTTAATTTTTGGAATATTGTTCAAAATAAGAAAAATAGGGCTCCTAGAAGGTAAATCTGTGTCTTTATAATTAGACGCTCTTGCTCTCTTAATTTTACAATACCCCAAAAGGGCCTTGCAAATAATAATACATCTGTATATAATAATCTGTATATTTTTTTATCTAGTTCCCAAGAAAAACTTTTTATCGTTTGTATTAACAAACATTGATACGATACATGCTATTTAAAAAAATCATATTTTTCCTAGAGGTGGTTTTAATGGGGATATCAACCATTCTTAGAAGCTTTTTAACCACATATTCGTGATAAGCAACCCCAGAAACGACTAGAAACCATTTTCCGAGGTGAAATTTAGAATTTAAAAAATTGTATTCTCGCTATTACTTATTTGGGCCGTTTTATGGAGCTGCAACCATAATCAGTGGCTTTATGACTCCTAATTTTGTGATCATCAATCTCAAATACTTCGAAGAGATGATTTCCTTGGTGAAAATATGTTTTATCTCTGTCACTTCAAGGTGAATTTACTGAGGTTAAAATCATCTTTAGTTTCTTTTTCACCGTGGATTCCAGATAAACGGTCCTAAAAAATCCTGAGAGAGTATTTACATGGTGATTATTTGCATTAAAAAAAATTTTTTTTATCCCAGTTCGTGGTGGGAAAACTACCCAAATTTTTCTCCATATTCATATTCAGGCAGAAATTAGAAGTGATGAATGATCATGAAGGTCTAAAGAATACGTACAAGCAATAATTTTTATAATTGGAGTTGTTCCACTACTTTTCCACATTCTCCGCCTTATTAAGTGGGCTATTATTTATTCTTTTTAATTACTTAATTTTAGATTCAAACTTTTGCTTTAGTTAATTTGATTATTTAAAATTAATTCCAATTTTTGCTTTAGTTAATTTGATTATTTATTTTATTCTCATAATATTAGTCAACGGCTAGCCAAAATTAATGTAATAAAATACTAATTATAAATATCTGACAACAGACTCGATTTTGCAATAATAACATGATAATTGCGACAATTTTTCACAGATCATTAAAAAAAAATCAGCCATTGCAGAATGTATAAAAGTAATCTAGCTAGTAACTCGTCATGTTATCAATATCAATTATTTATATTATCGAACAAAATAATTAAGTCCAAATATGTAAACACGTATAAGAAAAAAAAATATATGTAACAGATCATTACATGTGTAACATATCGATCAGATTATAATGAGAAAATCAATTACCAACGCCAATATCCTCTGTATACAAACAAAATTTGTAACAAATAAGGGAAAATATTATTTTAAATACAAGGTTTTATAGTATTAAGAGTTAAGAATTTAGGGGCGTAATTCATTTCAAATGGTGGAAGGGCATTGAAATAAAGAAGAACAAAATTTTCCAGTGTTACCATATTATTCTTGTATGTTATGTCAAAATAGTGTATTGTCATCTGATTTACATATGTACACCGAATTTTAGCTCAATCGGCAAACGATGGATGGATCAAATTAAACTTTAGCAAGATTTTATTACAGACAAACATCGGGGCAGATGAAACTAAATCAAAGTATGTAAATATTAAAATCATTACCCGAAGATATATTTAAACTACATTATGGTAAATGATATTTTTATATCTATGTATGTTTGCTGCGCTGTAACTTTCTAACGTGTTGTCCGAATTTGATTTGATTTTGTAGACTTGTTTTTCACAATTTTCCTTTTGGAATAATACCAACTTTCTTTCTGTACATACTACAATGTTGAGTTTTTTAAACATGTAAAAATCGGAGAGCCAGTTCAAAAAAACACTTTGGCTGATTATTTAATGATTAATTATAGTAATTACGTAGTCAGTCAAGCGAACGGTTAAATAGGTATACCATATATTCCATCAAAACGGTTATGATTACCCTGGTATTTAAATGCACTGACAACAGATTAAAATGGTTATACTTATTGTATATTATATATAAATAACAGTTATTTTGGCAGTCGTTGAATTGTGCGAACGAAGCTGGTTAGTCAGTCGTAATATATGTACGATAAATTAAAAATATGCAATTTATTAACCATAAATGAAATACTAAGTCTACCACCTTGTGGAAATTATCAGTCTAACTACCATCAGGCAGCCAGGAAATGTTTAAAAATAATTTTTAAAAAAATACTGACTGGCGGGAGTTATTCCACAGGCCCGTATAAAATAATGGATAAGTTCGTAAATGAGGGTATTATTGGTTTGAATAATGGCCTAAAGGTATGAATTAGTCATAAGCCTTGTTTTTGTCTTAATAAATTGAAGCAAAATTAAGTACAACTTACTTAAAACTTTTTTAAATGCTTTATATGGAGGTATTAATGAAATAATTAATTAATAGGCTTAATAAATAGATTACATTTAATGAAGTACACACAGTTTAATATAAGTTGATATAATAAAATATTAAAAAATGTTATTATTTTTATTATTTAATTTGTAAATAAAATATATTTTTACAAACATTGTGAAATAATATATCTGAGCTGTTTATGTTGTATTAAATACATGGCTTATATTTAGTATACTTATGTACATATGCAAATTTGAATTATAAACAGAAAAAACATGTTTTTATTTTTTTAAATACGCACGTAGTTGGTTAAAATCGCTTTTGTTTTTTATTTAAAGAAAAGTATAAATCTTGTGTGAACATAATTATATTCTTATTCATTTCAATCAATCATTTGCATTTTATAATTACTGTATTTCATGTTTCGTAAATTCTATAATCGAAGTATTTATTTGATAACTAAATATACATTATTTACAATTACAAAAATTAAAAAAAGAAATAGTGGAAGTTATTATGCTTCCAGATTTAGAACGAAATTTTTTTTCCGAATAAAATTTACAAATTGGAAAAAACAATAAATTAGATCGTAAAATTCGTTATTTGTGTAGTATAAAAAAAATTCCTAGAAGAAATAAAGAAATAAAAGAAATCCTTCTTTAAGCAATGGTGCTAATTCGTCGAATATCGAGTCCCATTATTTTCCAAATTGACTTCATGCTTCACGTAGAATGCATCGATTTTATCTAATGCATTGAAATTGGATGGAATTTAGGACTATTTGCAATTGGTACTGTTAAATTTTGTAAATTTTAAATATCAAAAGAGGTAAAATGAAAAAACGAGATACAATTTTCCTGATGCACATTATCAACATAGAAATATTTTCCCAAAATTTGAGATAAAGTTGTAAAATTCTTCTAATATACGTATATATAAGACTTTCAATACAATTTTCGTTGATAGAACAGCTTTATCCCTTATGACGAAAACAATTTTTAAATGATTCCTCTTAATTATATGGATATTGCATAATTTTTGTTTTTCAATCATTACTTTAAAGATAAATCAGATAAAATGTTATTTACTAAAAAATATTTTTTGAAATACAAGGGTAAAAACTGATTAAAAAAATATTAGTTTATTTCTTGAATTTTTAGACTAAAAAAGAAATTGAGGAAAAAAAATTTCAGCTTTACCATATTATTATTTTATCATGTCATAATATTGTATTGTCATTCGAATAACATAAGTTTGCCCAATTACAGCTTCATCGGAAAATGGGAGGTGGATCAAATTGAACTAGGAAGAATATTATCAACACCAGGATAGGTGAAACTAAATAAAAGCTTGTAAAATATGTTAAAATTTAGAAATAAAATATGTTAAAGAGACGTATGTGGCGCATGTCATAAAATTTTCTATCAAATGTTGTTTTGAGACAATTATTTTTAAGTGTAGTAAAACCATTTAACGATCTAGTATGCTTTCATCTAATAATTTTCGCTAGAACCACACAGATTCTTACTGTCAAAATTTATTTTGCTTATTATACGAAATTAACAGTAAAACTAAGAATCAAATGTTCTGTCTCGAAATTTTTACCTTCAAGTGTAATACAAATTTTACTATCAGACTAAAATTGGGTAATAAATCATAAATCTTTAAAAGTATTTTATGCAAAAATCTAAAATTTCAATTAAGCATTGTTATTAGAAACAATGAATAAATACGTACTATAAAAATTTTCAATAAAAAGTGTAAAATAATAATTGAATATAACGCGGGCATTTTTAATATTTTTTTTATATAAAAAAAAATTATTGATATATTTTTATAATTTTTTATAAAATATTAATTGATTTTATATTATATATTATTCACATAATTTACAATTAATTAAGAAAACTAATATATGTTTTCAGTGTAGTGAAACCGATAATTCATATATATTTTATAAAAAAAAATATTTTAATTTACTCTAATCATATAAATAAAATTAGTCAAATGTGTTTAAACTCTACCCAACAGGGATCCGGCGTGTTTTGCAAACATCTAGAACAATCAAAACATTCCTTTTCGTTTTTTAGACTATTGATAACGTCTCTAATATTAACGGATAAAATTGCGTTAGAGTTGTTGGAAAATTTTATCATGTTTGTCCGTAATTTATCTATACGTTTTTGTTTAATCACTAAAATATATCGATTATAAATTTGCTTCTTTGGCTCCCAAACAATTCCATCTTAGTCCTAGTTTTGATCTATTCTAACGGCATTATTTCGGCAATTTAAGGCACCTTTATTGTTCTAACATTGTTTATTTAAAACACTTAGACTATTATGTGCGATTCTTCATCTTTCCATATTTTTTTTCAGTGTGTACTGGGTGGTGTTTAACTTTATCCACGGTATAAATAAAACTAAAATATCAAATTTTCTAAGCTCTTCAGACAATAAACCCAAACCTAAACCTCAAATCTATTTGTCACTTGCAAAAAAATATCTAAAATTCAACACCAGTAGTTATATTTTGACTCAAAAGTTTGCGATCATTATTTATTTGAGTATTGCTGCCACAAAATTTAAGATTTGACACTATTTTCTTGTTAAATCATAAAATGGAAGTATACTATGTATACAAATTGCCGAGTGTGTCTATTCCACGCTAGTGCGTTTTATTTTACTTACATGTTTTGTTACTACTTAGGATAGTTTAATGGTAAATACTAAAGGTTCGCTGATTCACTGAATTGTAATTATAGAAATATATTTTTATACATAAACATATTTTTTAGCAACTTCCAGTCATCGTAAGAAGGTCCAATTTTCTCAAAATGTGTATTGTACTAATGTAAACTCATTTTTTCCACCTAATTCGATTGAATTGAATTAGGAATTGAAAGAATGAATTTCCAAAAAATATAATATGTATACCCGCTATTTTACCAAAATTTTTTAAATTTTGCCTACATGCATGCTCTTATAATTTTACCTACATGCATTGCATTTATTTCATTCGATTTTTAAAATATTTCTAAAAACTGAACACATACTTTCAGACTACCGACAAATTGTTTTTTGAATACGATATTATCTTGGTAATTCTTTAAATACCCATATAATAAAATGACGATTGATGATTCCGGAGGCTTATATAGATCATTACACAATTTGGTTTATTTAACATTCAATATCAATTTGGTTAATTTGCGCAAACTTTCTACTTTTATCGCCCATTTTTGCTTAAATTTTTCAAAATATTCGTTTAAACTCTTACAAGCGGCAATTTGACTATGGAAAATCTTGCAAATTTTTGATTCACGCCTGCCTCAAATTGCTTACACAGAAACCTAAGCAAGACCATTTCATTAAACAACTCAATTAAAATAAATCTATTATAACCAAAAAGTTACAATCTATTTGAAATATTCAGTGACCACGCAAGGTAAAACCTACGATGGGATTTTAAACACTCATCAAATCAAACTTTATGAAGCAAGCAGAAACGGTTCAGCTATCATTCAGAAATGTTCATTATTTAATCACAACTGAGAGGCAAAATATGTAGTATTTATGAAAAAAAGGCAAATACATTCGAATCTTTAAGCCACTGTGTACCATCATTCCAACCATTGTAGGTCATTAACGATGGACTTTATTTGAGTTGTTCAATTAATTGGTATTGCAGAGGTTCTTACGCAAACAATTGAAGGCATGCAAAATCAAAAATTTGTAAAATTTTCCATAGTAATATTTACGCTTTTTTAACGACTAGTATGACTTGCTTAGAGATTCCCTTTTTCAATCATATAAAAGGTTAATAGACCAACTCATTTTATTAAAAACTTTTGTTAAAAACTACTTTTGGCTTCGTAAGATAATAGGACTAAAGTTAAAAAATTGCAACTTTCACGTTTTGGAAAAACAGTGATGAATGAGTAAGTGCTTTTCTGCTTTATATATAGTGATTTGCGAAAAGTAACACAGTATATGGTTGCCAATTAACCAAAAGTGACCATGCTACATATGTTTCAAGACTTCAATACTGCACACACAATACCTGTATACAAAAATAAATTATTGATATATATTAATAGTTATACTATTTTTTATTATTATAATATAAATAGATAGATACATATATAAAATATATTATTATGTAATTGTAAGGGCGGAGTCTGTATGTCGGGTCCATATGAGTTTATATGAGTAAGTACATTGCGTTGGTTTTTCAAATAGGTTATAATAATAAATATATATGTAATAACATGTATGTATGTATTGATATACATTTCTAATTTTTATAATATTTAGTTTATAAGTGAATGGATATAAAAACTTTTAAACTTCTTAAATATACAAGACACACATGCATACAGATAAAATACACATATTATTAATAAATACTTGACAAAAATGGTGATTATGCCTTAAAATTTTACAATAGAGTTTTGTTTTCATGTTCATGATATTACAATAATCTAGATCCAGTTGATATATCCAATACTTATTACATCTTGACTACTGAAGTATTAAGAGTCCAGGCGAAGCGTTCATTTAACTTACATTCCATGGAGTATTATTGAAATTTGATTATGAGTTTTGTACCATTACTGGGTTCTGTAAGTCCTGATTTGCAACTGTCAGTATGTGTTTGGAAAATTTTCAAATTGAATAGTTTTTCAATTACTATAAAATAGGTAATAACAACATGTTTCGAAACTCGCATGGTTAAGGAGTTATTGAATAGTTAAATATTCACAGTTTTTTGATTTCGTCAAACAAAATTGATCTAATTTTATAAAATATTCTTCAACAAAGGTTTCTATGTAAATTCCGAGTTATAAACGAAATACCATACTCAAAATCAGTATTTTTCCATTTAATTTTCTTATCGAAAATCTGAAATAAGTACGAGAAAATCAAAATTTTGCAGGAACAACTTTTATTTTAATAGCTATATATCTGTAACTATTTGACTTAGAAAAGCTATATTAGACTCATTTTATAGAAAATATAAATTACTTTAAGAATGTTAAATACAATAATTTTCTAAACTCACACGGATTAGCAGTTATTAGTGAAAATAACAAAAAGTGCGACAAAATCAAAATTTTTCGGGCGCCATTATATTAACACAGCATCCTTATTAAAAAAATCTGATTAAAGAATCAATATTTCTCCATTTAATTTAAGGTCCTATCTGTTTTTGTACTTGGGCTATAAAGCAAATATTGTATAGTATACATAAAATAAACTGTGCGGAGAAAGATCATCTCGGAGACGTTTCAAGAAATACCTAAGAAAATTGGCAGTTAGCTGTAAAAAGTGTATTTTTTTGTTGTTTCAAATCTTTAAGGCTACACTAGAAAATTAAAAAAATTCGTGTGTAAAACTACAGCTAATTTTTTTAGAACTTTATAGGTAATAAACATAAAACATAAAATGGTTAAGATAGTAAAGGTCAGATTTAATACAATAATTTGTAATCTAAAACAGGCATTTTCGCAAAAATTCTCGGGAGATAGCTGGTTAGTTAAATTAAACTCATTATTGTACTTAAAAATAGAAATTATTACTCTTAGTTAGTTATGAAGATGCATAAAAACGAGAGAACGGGTGTTGAGAAGTTGACTCCAACAAAAGTCACTTCTTTATCACGAACTAACCTGATACCCAAACTCTCTGACTCAAGTTCTAGGTGTGCAAAAACTTAAAAAAACCGTGGAAATAACATTTGCAAAAACCACCTCTAAAACCATCAAAATAAGCAGTTTTTCTCTTGGGAATTCCTTGGGCAGAAATTAATTCCCACTTAGGTCATACTGTACATTCTGGTAAAGTAATCTATTCCTCAAATTTTAGCTTATTTGAGCAAAATGGGGTCACTGGAGATTTAAAAAAAAAAAAATAAAAAAACGTGAATACAAAAACGTGATTTCAGGATTTTAAAACTGATTGATAACAACCCTACTCCCTTCATCGATGACCTCTCATATAGTACGTAAGTTTATAATTTCATGGAAAATATAGCTGAATAATTGTAACTCAACTGTATAAATATTTATGTGTATAATAAAAAAGAATATGATTATATAAATGTAAAAACTGCACTAGAATGCAGAAAAGTGCATTAAAAATAAGTCTAACGTAGTATCTAAGTATACCGAACCAATATTATCAATATATGATTGTTTTTTAACACTAATACATACAAATACATGTGTGTTATAGGTATTAGTGTTTTTGTTTTGCTTTGGATACAAAAATTTTAGTATAAAAAGGATAATATTTGTTTATGATAAGTCATAGCATTCAGAGTAATTAATCAATAAAGTATTAAGGAACACAGAGGAATTATAATTAATTAGTGTGTAATTTATAACCAAATAAGTGTTAAATTTAGTCATTTTTATTTACTTTTTTAAGTTTAAATTTTTATCTAGTACCATGTATCTCAAGGTAGGTTTATTGTGTGATTCGTTTCCGTTTTTTAAATTCATTTCCGCATTGTCTGAAATATGTAACCGGGTTAATTAACTTTATAAAGAATCGAAATAATTTATTTAAATAATATATCTATATTTTTAACTTTCTTAATATTAGGTCAATTTCAGAAATTATCCTGTGTGTTGGCCTGTCTTATTCGTTTGCGAGCATTATAGCTCAAAAAACTATTGCTGGAAACTTGCCTAAATTTTGTGGATAATTCAATGTGGTTCAATTCTCAGTTTTGAAACAAAATCTTTTATTCAATATATATCAGTATATGCAGAGTATTTAAGAATTAACAATACGCATCTGTAAATTTAAGTATTAATAAAGAAGTGTTTGTTTATACAAAGTACTGATCACGTGTTCTAGAGTTCATTAATGGAATTCAACATACGAACTTCCGGGATTACCTTTATAACCTTCGTACTCACATTTCAATGAATTAATAATCTTGTACTTGCAACACGTCTTTTTAATGATTTATTTCTTTATCATGTTTTTATATGAGTCATATTCGAAATATGAGGGTATATTAAATTTAATTTACTATCAAATACGAAACTTTTCTTTAATCTAAAATTTCTAGATTTAAAAAGCGGTGTTCATGAAAGATCAAAACTTTTCGGTTTGGTTCCGTAAATGCAACCTATTTTTGAATCCCTAAATAAATATTAAATACAAAAAAATGTTTGTTTCCTAAAAATAAACTTCTTTTTTGAAACAGAGATCACCGTTCGTTTTTTCGTCCGATTTAGATCTGGTAAAATATTATCAAGTAAGAAACATTGTATGCATTCATACTAAATGTCCAGGATTGATCGGAACTTGATTCTGGCGGATAGTATTAATCCTAATACTAACAGCAGGTGGCTCGTTCTGGTAATACTTATAATATTTTCCCATTCTGAGAGTGAACCATGATTTGACCGTCTTTGGTGTTATAGTGTGGATTTACATTAAATAATAGGCCGTGAGAGATATCATAAATAATAAGTAGTTTAAAAAAATCGAAATTATTATTTACCGAAATATGACAAATGCTGTAAAGAATAGTAAATTTATCAAATTGTTATAACAAAAGAAAAATATTAATGAACTGCTAATTTTATTTTAATAATTATTATATTTATTTAATAATATATAAACAGTGATATTTTACACTTTTATTTTCATTATATTGTATACAACTTGTATTACTTATAAAAGTTAATATTGCATAAACTGAATATATACAATTCTTAAATCATTAGATTCTATAAATTCAATATTTTTTTTTAAGAGATAAAAAGAGACAGACAGCTAACACAATGTTCAGTTTTCATTCAAATTTGATTTCACTGCCTGTAAAATAATCATGATCAAAAAACTTCTTTATAAACTTCCCCCATTTTTTTTAAAATTTCTTTGAATGAATATCAGGTCAAATGAAGAGGGATCCCACTTCTTACACTCCTTTATGTAAGAAGTGTGCTTCTAACATGCTGTAGATTTAAATACCAATTAATATACATTGTAGTTTAAATTTTAGCGCACAAATAACTCAAAAAATACTTATGCAAATGTTCTGAAATGTATGCATAATATTGTTATGAAAACGGAAAACATTTGGATAAGTAGTTTTTGAGCCTGATGTGTGAGAAAATTGAAAATTTTTACATATTGGAGGGTGTTACAATTCCCTTTCAGGCAGTGGCAACAAGGTTTGTTAACCAATTGAATCCAAATTTTTAAAATTCCATTGCATTGTTATGATGTTATTAATAACTAAAATTTATGTTCAAAATCTCCCTGCTGCTTGTTATAAAATTTTTAAATCCATAATAAAAATGGATCTTTTTATTTCTATACTAGTTTCAGACTTTCTGGTTTTATTCATTGATTAACTTATAATTTTTGTAATGCCCATGGTTCCCATATCATTGGACATTTTCTCTTACTTTCTTTTTTTTAATTTTTCATCATCTGATTCATGATTAATTATTAAATCAACATAAAAAGTTGAAATTAAAGTTAAAAACTTTCGCTTGAAATTAAATCAAACGATTTTTATTTTGCAGGTTGTTTTATGCTTAGCAGCTTTAGTTGCCACATCCCAAGCCGGTCTCGTAGCACCAGCATATGGTAAGTAAGAGTGATTCTACACGGATAGTAATACAATAATGTTTATCTAACTTGACTAGCACCCCGTAGCTAAGCTGATGTGGTTACTCAGATAAAATTGCAAAATAAATAAATACATTGCCAACCCTCTTTGATAACTGTGTATGTTGATTTCTTCTAATGGTTTATTTTGAATTTTAACCAAATGAGCCACCTAGATAAATCAAAAGAAAGTATTTAATTAAGCCAAATAATTGTTATCTATGGCTAATACCAATTCAAAAAAACTTTAATAAAATCAATATAATTTGAGACGACATTCATTTGTGACAATTTCCAAAACAGGACCAGCAGCAGTTGCAACAACAAGTACTGTTATTGGCCATGGCGCCCCAGCACTATACGGACATGGACCAGCATATTTAGCAGCCCCAAGAATAGCAGCTCCTGCTTTAGGTTATGCAGCCCCAGCTTATGGCTATGCCCATGCAGCTCCAGCATTAGCCGTTGCTCACGCTCCCATTGCCAAAGCAGTAGTGGCTGCTCCACAAGTTATTGTAAGCTAAAACGTAAAATAATATAGATTTTTATTAATGTTAATTTCTTTCGTAAGGCTTATCCAAAATACTCATTTAATTATGGAGTAAGCGATGCTCATACTGGTGACCAAAAATCACAATGGGAAGAACGTGATGGTGATATTGTTCGAGGTCAATACTCTTTAGTTGAACCTGATGGTACAGTAAGAACCGTTGATTACACATCAGACGCACACAATGGCTTCAATGCTGTTGTCAACCGTCAAGGACATGCTTCTCACCCAGCTGTAAGATAATTTACATGATTTTTTTTTTAATTATTGCCAAATATATTTTTATTTAAGTTCCCTTAGATTTTTGATTTCGGGCGTGACTGGTTTTCACGATATAATTAAAGTTTTTGAATAATTATCTATATAATATGATATTTAGCTATGCTATACAGTTTATTTCAAACAATTATCTTCTGAAGAAAAAAATTACGGAAATAACCGTTGAAATTACTGTTTCTCCATTAGAGCTATTTTGTCTTACTATGTTCATATATTGCCAAATTTTACCTTTGAACGCATGGCGCGAAATGTTTTAGATTTTATTAATTGGATGTTTATGATAACAAAACATAATATTAAAATTGAATTTCAATGGAGAAAATAATCAATGTGACTATTTTGCATAGTTAAGTATGCAATAGAATTAAATAGTTCTCTAAGGATTTCTGAAACTTTATCGATGATAGATTTAACATTTTCGCCATGACTCATATCGTTCCATATGTGCTAATTGCCTTTACTAATACAGTCAAATGTTTTAGACAAAGCAATTTCATTTCAATATTAAATAATCTATGTGTTATTCTCTTGAGTGTTTAGCTTATTAACACAAGTGTCCAAAACTGATTCTGAAATAAACTTATTGGTTAGGAAACATTATATGAAATTTTTCTAATTTGTACATTCATTTTTGCAGGCCGTCGCCAAAGTTGTAGCTGCACCAGCCATCGCTACCTATGCTCATGCTCCAGCAATCGCAGCTTATGCTCCTGCTCATGGGGGCTTAGCTTATCATGGTTGAACAAATCGATAAATCAATTGATATCCCATATCAGATTCATAACAATAATTTAGTTTTTAAAAATAATTTCCATTTAAGAATTTTAGCTCATTTTTCATAGACATATCGTGCTGTAGATATTATTACGCTTTACTTTCTCTTTAAGAATTACACATTTTGTCTTTTTTGTCATTTCATTTCATTCTTATTTCTTAATATAAATTTCCCTTCATTTAAGTCAATTTTCATTTTTTTTATGTACGTTAAGTTTTTAAAGAGAAATTATTTTTAAGAATGCCATTCTGCACCACCTGCCATGTTTTCTTTAATTACATGTACATTACAAAAGTATGTACCTTTGTATATTTATTATTTTGTATTATTTTTTGTATTTTTTTTGTATAACTGTGAAAACTAACTAATTTACAGTTATTTTATTTTTGATAAAAATATATATATTTTTGCGATATATGTTTTGTTTAATTTATTCTAACAACATTTATCTAGAGTAGATAATTTTTACTTGTTTAAGTTCGTGAAAATCATCATGATAATCTTATTGATACCTATATAATAAGCACACTCATTTATGCAATATCTCTTGAGTTTCGCGTACAAATAACTCAAAATATGCTTAACCAAATTTTATGAAATTTGACATGAAAGCGAAGGGCTTGTCGAAATATTTTTTCCAAAAAAACCTTTTTTACTATAAAATCAAATTTTGATTTTCAACTTACAAAATGTTTTTTGAAGAAAGCTCTTCACTTTTATGCCTTACATTTGAACCAAAAAACTTGTTAGGACTAAGAATAAAGCTTATAAAAGCCAGAAGCGAAGTAGATATTTTTGTTTTTCATTTCTATAGATGCAACATTAACCGAATAATACAATACAACATTAATCAAATTATGTTTTGTTTGAGAAAAATTTAATTATAATCAAATTTGACGATGAATGTGTAACAAATAAAGTGTAACTGTTGAAATCGATAGCTCAAAAAATAACGAAGTTAAAAAAATAAATAAATAAATTTATAAGGAAAATAAAAAAATTATTTTTAATAAAAATTGAGTATTTTTTGTCAACGAAAAATTTTCAACGTGTTAAAATTTAAGATATTATTTTTGGTACGTTGGTTGGGGAAACTGATTTTTCGGTTAAAAAATTGGTAAATATTTTTATTTCCAATATAATTCCGTTAGTTTTTGATCTAACCACAAGACAACAATGGCTCATTATGAAGCTCTTTTTATGTATCTTAATACAAGCTTGAAACGTTTTCTGCGTATGTGCGTTATTCAACATTAGATGTTACAATTGCAATTTTTCTAGAAACAATTGGTTCCTGCAATTTGCTATAATTCGTTGTATGCACAGAAATGTAAAACATATACTTATTCTCAGCTGTTTATAAGCTCAAATTTTTACTTTCATTTTTTTTTCGGTTTAATGTAAGGGTTCCGAGTTATTATTTGTTGCTTTATCGATATTATTTTTAATATTGAAAATATCACCCAGCTGACGCAAAATTTTTAACAAACATGTTAGTAATTACGTATAAATAATGGTATAGAATATTTTGAAACCAATACAGTGAATGAATCAAAATTCCTAGGTTTACGCCTCTACAATTTCCACTAATCCATCTGGCGACCTTATGGGTATATTTAGCTATACCTACATTAATATTACTATCAAAATATTTTCTCTATGGTTGTTACTATATTAGATATTGAAACTTTTTATATTTATGTTTTTATATTATATAATAATGTGTTTCATAAAATATTTGATACGTATTTCAAAAAATACTTGGTATTTAAAACACGAATAATAATAAACATCTAGATAATATTTAATGGATATTAAATATTTAAACGCGACAAAATCTAGATCAATTAAAAAATAAAATAGAACTATAAATTAACAAATATATGAGAATATTAAATTATACTACTGTGTGGTTTAATTGAAAAAAAATAGGGAATTTTATTTTTTAATTTTACCAATTACCCGTTTTTGGACTTTTCTCAAGTGTACAAAATACAAAAATAAGCTTTAAATTAACGATTTCAGAGCTAGTTACTGAGATATCGCTTAAAACTGTTGCCCGAGTACGATTTTATGCTATACACTCAAAAAATGACTATCCAAATGTTATGAAATTTGGTATGCACAATATTGACATGAAAATCTAATGCATTTCATTCAAAATTTCAGAAACTTGTTAATAACTCGATAATGAAGTGTAAGTTCTAGACCTATACTAAAGGTACAGGTCAGAAAAAACTCCAAAATCAATAAATAGAAAAACCTTTTTTAATTTATTTTTGGTTCTTTGTGATAGGGGATTCCAAGCGGAGATTACCATTGTAAGGTATCGAAAAATCAGTATAATTTAAGAAATTACAAAACGATGGTGTTTTTGACAAATTTCAAATTTTGCTGTTAATCAAGTCTTTTACCGTGGAGAGCCATAGAACTAGAATTTGACAAACAAGCAAAAACAAAAATAAATTAACATTCAAATAAAGAAACAATAAATACGTAAATATAATTTACAAAAAAATATTATTTTTAAGAACCCAGAAATTTAAGCAAATTCCTTACATTCTACACAAATTTAAAAGTCCTTGACTATTCCAGACTTTCATTTATTAAGAGACTGCCTGTTTAAAATTTTATGATTTTTTTTCAATGTGCAGCCCTGAGTACCATTTGTAACATTTTTCGTGAACCACTTTGTTTATAGATACAATTAGACACTAAAATTTAAGTATAAAATTACTTTGGTACAGTTTTTTTAATTAATTATGTAGCAAATGTTTATACCAACTACCGGGTCGTCGTATTTATATGCGACATTTACATTTTGGTGTGTTTAATTATATGGCGTTGTCATTATATCTTAATAATAATTAATTATGATTTTAATCTGAAATACAATTTTATCTTGGATCATAATTTATATTTTTATGATTTTAAAAACCGTTTGTTTTTAAATTTTGTGTATCTCCTAATAGTGCATCACCATATGGGTATAAGAATCATTTTTTCTGTTCTGGTCCAGTTAAGGAGTTTCTCAAGTTTGATAGAAAAAATAATTATATGTTCTTGATTGTTTATGGATGTTCCATTACAGATTTTTTTTTTTAAATTTAAGAAATAGGTCAACTTTTCCACTTTTCGCCCACAATAAATCAAATTAATCCATAGTTCCACAAAAGTCAAATTATTCTATCCAGTCCATATGTTAAATTAAATCAGGATTTTATTGTAATAATAGCATAGAAATGAGAAAAAACAATACGGATTTTAAATAATTACTTTGCAGTTAATAAAAATATTCGGATTTACACTTTTCTTTAAATTATTAATAACAAAAAAATTAGAAAATTTCAAGTACAATGATTTTTTCAAACATCATTCATTATTATTCTTAATACCGACTAGATGGTAATTTTTAAGGCTTAAAAATAGTTACCAGCAGGCGAATGTATACATCTTGTCATATTATTTTGCAATTTATGCATGACTCCTAAAGTCACGTAAAACTATACTTTTATAAATTCTGTAATCCTTCAAAAAAATTCCACAGGTGACTTTCCTCGTCAGAATAGTCAGAATTTGGATGTTTATATTAGAAAGCATTATTGTAGAATTTATCGCGTGACAGAATAAATATACTTTTTATCGATAATTAATCTATTTTTTGAATGACGGTTCTTTAGAATACTAAAAATTTATAATTTAAAAAACTCATCATGTGAAAAAAATGATTCAACAGATTAAAGAGAAAAGTGGTGGTCGGAAAGCAGCGCTATTTCGAATATTGTTAATTTTAGAGTAATCCAGTTTTCGACCGCAGAGTTGTATGTTTTAAAATGACGTACGATTATTAAATAGTTATTAAATTAACTAAAAATATCCAATTTCGGGCGAATACTACATACTCTCAGAGAATTAAAAATATAATTAAATGATAATTATTATGAAATAGGTAATAAAAAATAAATAAATAGAGTTTCTATTACTTAAAAATTGAAGTGGTATATTTATTTATTTTGTGTATTGTATAAATAAATTTTTATTAAAATATTTTTATAATAAATATTTTGATTTGTATATTTAAATAGAAGTATAATCCGATTGGTAATCTTATATCTATCTTATGACTTTAGAGGTATGTTAATAATTATTGTAATCATAAAGTTTAATACGTTTGTGCTAATATTATAATCAGGTTTGATTCATATCAACTACCAGTTCAGTTTAAATAACTGCTTCTTACATTATGGCTAAAATAACACCATCACCACCGAAATAAATTATATGCTGCCAATTATTTGATGTATACGAGTTATTAATACAATTAGAAAGTTTATGACCGTCGAGTTATATTCGAGAAGTATTGATTTTGTCATCGTCATTTGATAGAAGAATCGGAAACTAATAGAGGAGAGGAAGAATTATATTCCTTTATTTAATTTGAATGAGTTAGAAAAGGAAAAAAATTCTACTTCTGAGATATGTTTTCACTACAATCAGTAGTTTGCCTGCAAACATTTTTAGGCTTGTTTAATAAATAAATAAATTTATCTCGAGTATTAAAATGGGTCAATTATTTTTATATTAAATTATACAATGTATATAGTAAGTAACTCACATTAAAATTATTTGAACGAAAAACCGAGGGAAAATATTGACGTTTGGTTGAGCCCATGTTCTGAAATTGGCTATCACAGTCATCACAGCATCCATGACGGCAAATTTATGAAAATCGTAGCCTTCTTATTTAATTCAACACTTCAAATTTAATATAGTAATAATAAGTTATTATAGAATTAAATATCAAATTTTTTAAGCCATGTCAAGTCAATAAGTTTTCAAGAATTTTATGGCTATAAATAAGTGGTATGAATAAACATTGAGAAACTTATTACAATATTCTTTAGTACGAACAAATTTTCAAAAAAAATACTCTCTTTCAAACCGTTGTATTTGACAATTTTTGACATTCTAATACGAAGGGACTTTTCGTAATATTTCTTAGCTTCGTTTGACAAATATGTTTTCAACCATTTAAAGATAACTTAAACATACCCAGCAGCAACAATAAGAAAATGAGACACCCGAATTTTGAAAACTATTTAAAATTGCGATTTTTATGTTGCGATTTTTATGCGTCATTAAAATCCTCGTATTTTTTTGTCATGTACCTATATATAATGTGTAATAAGATATATTTCTCCAGTGCAGCATAAATTGCATATCTGTGTCCACAATTGGGAGCCACATTGTTCATTTGTCAATATTAAGTAAATAATACATTATTTTTATATTTATAATTTGTCGAGTGTCAATATGTTAAGATAATTCATTTTCAAATCTCGTTTTGCTAAAGTTTTGAAAGACAAAATTATATTGCTTTAAAAAGGAAAATTAAACTTTAGACGAATAGTCGTCTATACTATAAAAGAAAAATGTATTTCTAACTGCAACACATAGCTTTGAAAATAAGTGGTGTAGCTTCATTATAATGAAAATTGATATGTGAAAATCGGCGCTTTGACATAAAATAGAAAGCATTTTAATCGAGGAAGAATATTTCAAACGTAAACTGGAAAAATTTCGAAACAATTTAGACATCACATAAATTTGATTTCGTCAATAGAATTTGGTTTCTGCCTCTGTGTTTTATCCGAAATATTAACTTCGTCTAGCGTATCAAATTTACATTGAGGATTTATGAGATTATATATAACTGGGAATTGTTTATTAAAATTAAAGGGTCTTTTAAATCGATGGATATCTAAATAAATTTTATTGATTCACGTGTAAAACAAACTGTAGTTATTTCAACATTAAAATCAGAGTGTTAATTATTTAAAAAAATAAAATAAAAAATTCTATACAAAACTGTTTCACAAATGCAATGTAAAATGCCTACTATAAGTAATTATTTTCTTACTCCCATATAAAATTGTATTTATAACAACTAATAATTTGAAATCAATTCTATTCAATAGTCCATTACAATAGTCTACCTATAGTCTAAACTTAAGACTTTTGTATAAGGCATCAATAATAAAGACTCAAAATATTCATAAACTTAATATATTAATTATTTAATGTAATAAAATTTGGTATGAACAATCTTGAAATGAAAACGGTGTGCAAGAGTTTTTCTCAAAAAATATTTTGTTCACAAAAAATCAAAGTTTGATTTTATATTTAGAACTTTTGGTTCTGTACTATGCCAAATTTCACAACATTTGGATAAATGTGTTCGCCAAAATTGCGAAAATGAATATATATTTTTGAATTTTGTGTGTCTAAATTTTAAACGAGATGTTTCCAATATTAGCTTCTACATCATTTTACTAAATTTTATTGGCATTATTCTTGTCTAAATCAATGAGAATCCAACTAAGAGCCTTTTCCGACTGAACCGAGTTTTCATTAATTTTTCTTAGCATAATAAGATAATTTGATTTTAAATGCTCATGCCATATAAGAAAATATAGTTTAATTAATGGGGACTTTCTTTTCTATAAAATCCTCGTTGATTAAACTTAAATAATATATATATCAAAATGTTATCGGAGTGGAATCTATCGTTTTATTTTTAATTACTTTCATTGTTTAATCAACTTTAAAATCAATATGTTTCTACGGTACTCACTTTATTTAAATACAGCTCTAACATTGATTATGGCATGGGTAATGTTTAATTTTAATTTGTTTTAAAAAATTTCTAAATCTATATTTAAAATAATTCAGATTAGTTAAGTTTCCCCATCCTTGTTTGTTGAAACCCAAAATTTCTTTTTACTATTATTTAAAATGCAATGTGTAATGACAATTTTTGAAAAAATGAATCCATTTATCAACGGTTACAGCAGACTTCAGTAGATATATAATGTTTATGGAGTTAAATTTTATCTTAAAGTCTAATGGATATTGATGAATATCTTGAAAAAAGTCAATTACAAACTTAAAATTATTAGTGATTTATTATCAGGTAAAAGGTGTTGTATAATAAGAGGATAAACCGATATTAGCATGGATCTTGTAAAGTTAAATTAACTAGCATTTAATTGAACTTTTATGAGCAGGTAACCTGAAAAATCGTTTTAGTTTCCTTGGGATTCAAAATTTGTCCACGAAATTCATGTAAATAAAATCGAGGCTAAAACCTCGTGTTTCTTGAAAATATTACCCAGATATTTGAAAATAAATTACCTAGATTGTATAGATTACCTAGATATTAAGTATTCATTAACCAAATTCGTTGAATAATTATTACAAATTTTGTGTATTTATAATCTGCTTAAGATAAAATACAATTCGTTTTTGGAAATTTGAATTCATTTTAATAAAACACGCCCAATTAAATTTCAACAATAAATAATAATATTGGTATACAAAATAATATGAAAAATTGAATCAGTATATAATTGTATTTTTATATTCAAAAGCATAAATAACTACAAATATTATGTAAGAATTTGCAAAATTTACATAATAATCGAAAAAAATAACACATTGTTTTGACAGATAACAAGCAAACAAACACATATTGTGCATTCGACATATTTTTTTTTTTTTTTTTTAGATAAACATCATAAAGTGACAATCAACAATAATCTCGTTTGTGACATATTGAAGTATGTCAATAATTATAATATAAAATTTGTACTATAATAATATTATAGTCATATTGTCTCCAAATGTGTCATTTTATGTATTGAGTAAAACTAGTATAACATTGTTCGATTTTCAACGAAATTTATTTTATTTACATATAGGTCATTCTCATTTACATGGTAAAATCGATACCCATGATACATATCCTGACTTCTTTTAAACATTTGAAAAAACTTACATTAGTATTAGTTAATAATAATAGTTTTGTCACAATCGCACCTCAAATACGAAAAATGTCTCTCTCTAGACCTGTTCCTTTTTAGTTTTTACAGTAAATCATTCACGTATTGTAAACCTAAATACATGGGAACTGTGAAATTTGATATTTTCATAAGTTGATGTAAATAAATAATTATTACAATGATATAAATTAAAGACTCAAAAATTTTATTTTCAAGGTATATATTTCAGATTTCTCCTCTGGTATTTTTTTTATATCAAAAATATTCTTTCTACTTGTTGTCAGTAATGTTTATCCCAACAATCGTAATTATGAGAGCATTTCATTGAACATAGGCTCTCCACTGGTCAATTCTATTTCATGACGATTGAACTAAATATTCAATAGTATTTTTCAAACTGACATTAATTTATGCATAGATTATAGACATAGTTTATTTTACTTACCGATGATTAATACTTTTGCAATGTTTTCTGTTTTCATCTGAAAAAGTATATCCATTGGCTTCTGTCCCTTGGAGCAGAATTTGCCAAAATATTGAGCGGATATTTACATATTTATTTAAATGAACTATTACATTGTGAAAAATTCAGATGTATAAAATAAGCAGTTAATTTTTCATACGTTTCTTGTTTTTGAAGAGGTCAGGGAAAGACTAGATTTTATGTTATATATGTATATAATTTGATAGGGCCATACGATTCTTGTAGAGACACAATATATTCATTTTTCGTGTATAATAACACTTTTTCCATAGAGGTGTCTCCCCTGGTAATTTCAACGATTGATGAAACATTAAACGATTTGTGTTCATAGGATACTTAAGGTGGCAGGTTCCATTTCGAAGGCTACATGGTATAGCGCAAGGCTTAAAAAAAAGAGATATGAAATTCATGTGGTATTTCATAGTGAAAAATTTAAATTCATTTAAAATTAAAATACAATCCAAGTCGAAAAATAATGCAATAAATTATAAAACATTTCATATTATTTTCTCGAACATATTTTACTACATTTGAAAGAGAGCTTGTTTAAAATTATATTACGTTATATCTACAAATTATTGAACATAGACAGAAGTATTACAGAGAAAACTTATTATCAATTGATGAACTTTTAATAGTTAATAGTATCGACATATAGGTTTATCTATTTATCTATGCATCTTCCACAGCCACAATGTCTTTAATTCAGCTCGTTTTTAGTAAGGAAATATTTTCCTAAAACATAAAGCTTTTGGAAATACCAAACTTTACGAGAGATAACAGCATCCTACTAGTAGACCTTTTATGTTTAAGGGGTGGAAGCACACTAATAGTTCGGGTATAGAATGCGTCTCTGTGACTGGAGAGATGTTCGCCTTAAGCAGTTTCAACTAAATTTGACGACCTCCCGTAGATCCTTTCGTAGAATGCTCACGAGAAATGTAAATAAATTTTGTGGTTTCAAACTTCGCATAATTAACAACCAGTCGTACGGGGTTTATTAACACCTTGCATGATCAAAAATCACTCTGTATTCAATTTTGGTAACCGCGTAAAGACGAAGTTACTTGTCGAGCAGAATTAATCAGATGATTTCAACTCTTTATTCTTGTATTCAGCTTACTATTGAATTTATTTACTAAAATGATTACAGTTAGTTGAACCTGAAGGCGCATCAAATCTTTCAAGCAGTTCATAATAGTAGCTTATTTAAAATAATTCAGGAATATATACAAACAAAAATTTTTATTATTTTTGACCACACTGTTGATTATTAATGACGAAAGTAACGAATAAAATCCCGTTTCTGGTTTGAAGGCTCTCGTTAGTATGAATTATACTACATCAATTAAATCACGTAGGAAGAAACCTTTTTTTTGAAGAAAACAATAACCCACCTGTGAGACATCATTGAACAAAAAGTTATTTTTAAACAATTACATTTCATTTCCCCATAAATGGTATGTTAAAGAAATCTCAAAAGTGTTAAAGAATGTAGCCAGAATTTAAAAAAAAAAATGTAATAAAAAGAGTCGTTATATAAGAATTTGTATACTTTAAATAAAGTATGTATATTACATTTTGCTATAGCATTAAAAGTGATATAACAACACATTTGCTCGTAATGAATAAATGTGTTGTACTGAGTCACACATTTTTATAGGTGTTATAAAAGTAATAGGTTTTATGCTGTTTACCTATATTACCTAAATGTTTTCTATTGGTTAATGTAAAATACATTATTTTTTGTTGAAAAACAGGAATTTATATATCTTCAAGGGAAGTCAAAATTTATATTGACAAAGTTATTCCTATAAATGGGAATTTTTAGGTCATAGGCAACAAACAGAGATTTTATACTCATTTGCATTATTTATAAAACATTTTTTTTAATGTTTTCATCTAGTTCCATTAATACTTCCTATACTTCATTTGTCAGGTTAAAGCTTAATTTTCTCGCTTTTTGCATATACAAAAAAAAAATAAAATAAAATAAAATAAATTAAAAAAGAAAAATTAAACTTAACCTGTTTGATTGATTTTTCGACCATTTTCTGTAGCAGCACTTAATAAATATTAAAATAAGAATGAATAAATATATAATTTCAATTCTGTAAAAAAAAAAAAATAATAATAATAATAATAACAAAATTATAAATATAAAACTGAAAACAAATTTATTTAACATCAAACGTATACAAACTGAAATTTAAAATCCAAATATTCTGGAAAATAAAATCTTTATAAAAATAAAAATAAAAATTAGCAATAAAATGTTAACCCTGTAAATAAAAATAAAATTAGCAACACCTTTGACAAGCTCATAATTATTTATATAGACCTGAAAAATACCTGGGAACAATATCAAGTTAAAACAACAGAAATTAACAGTAATTAAATAAATATCTAAAGTAATGGGTAAGTATAATATTCCTATTTCAAATTTTTTCTCCAAAATAAATGTAGAAATTTTGCCTGAAACAGATAATTTTGTAAACAGTTAAATTAAGATCAATCAGAAACAGAGGAATTGAAAAAAAAAATGATTTAAATATTAGATTAACTTCACAAAAGCTGAAATTTAAAAGTTTATAAATCTATACATATTTGTCATGAATGACTGCATGATGGATCAACGCGGAGACTAAGCCACTGATCGTAAAGACCTGAAACTGGTAGTGTGTGAAACACTTTACACGACAGTGTAAAGTTTGTATGGAAGAACGTACTTCTTTGGTGCAATCTCTTTCAAATTTTGCATTAACATTATTTAACAGAATTGATGGAAGGCATGTAGAAACTTCAAACTGTGAAGTAGGTGTTTCTTTATTTAAACAATTAACTATCTGAGTTAATTGTTTAAATATGCGACGTATGATTGAGTATCAATGATTAAGTTATTTTTAATTATTAATATAAAAAGTAAAATTTACAAAAAAACCTTTCAAACAAAAATTTGTCGTTTAAAAATAATATTTTTTGTCATCAAAATTTCTTATAGTTTAAAATATGAACCATGGATCCAAGAGCATCGATTTTCCACATCCACGATTTTACACGAGCCTACAATTTGGAACAAAAATTTCAGCCAGCAATTTCTTTTCGTTATTTAACATCAATAACGGATGGACAGACGGGCAAACTGAAGTTCAAGAATAGAATTATAATTTTATTTCTTCTTTTTTGCATAAAAGCCGTTATCCGGTAAACTCATGAAGTTAAAAATCCTTACTTCTATTACTTTAATTTATCCACAATTATATTTTCAGATACTAAAACATTTATTATCTGTACCTCCGAGAAACTTACATAATTCACTTGAAATAAGAATAACATTATGTGTTTTTTTTATACATAAAATACCTACTTGTGTATATATAATGAAATGTAAAATTGTGAGTAGTATGCTTGAGGTGATTAAAATAAATATGGATTATATGTGATTAATAAAAAAACAAATCTGTATTAAGGTCATTTGTTTATTTATTGATTGAAATTATTGAAATAAAAATCAGTAAGTATCTATCTATCCATAATAACGAGGTATCCGTCGCAATAATAAGCAAGTATATATTTATTTGTATGTTTCACAAAATATTATAACTAGTCTTGTTGAATGACATAACACATCTTAAATTCCATTCAGCGAAACTTGAGTTATGCGTATTATTAGTCAAAGCAATACATACAATCCTTAAAGGGGATTGTTGCTTTTGTAATAAGGACAGTCCTTAACACAATATCTTTAAAGTCTATTTTACAGTTTTTCCCGAAATCAAATTTGATTTTATATTTATTAATATTATTTCGAGAAAAACTCGTTGGAAAGCCCTCCGTTTTCATCATGCACACCAAATTTCATTTCATTTTGACGATTTTTTTTTAAGTTTTGTGATTGAAAGATATTTCATTAAGGAGTGCGCTTATTACAGAGAAAACAATCTCTCTTTAACGCCAGAGACATGAGTCGAATAATTTCATGTCTATTATTCATAAATTGTAAATTGTATTATGTCATTCAACAATATTTTGCTTAGACTTAAAGTCTAAAGCTGATCTAAAATACTCGAATAGCTGCACTTAATCTGCATTAGCTTTAACTTTAACCACTTTTGCCGATAATCATTTTATCCTATATATCTGATGTTTTCTAGTAATGTATTAGTGCTAAATAGTCAACTGTTTGTCGCAACGATTTTTTGATTTTGCATGTTTAGATCTTCACTGATTGCAATTTTTCTATGATAACACATTGTAAGTTTGTTTTAATTCACCAAAATAGTATCATATTACGTTTCTGCGATTTTCGTTTCGTGTGCGTCGGCCTATTGGTCTGTGAAACTCATTCAGACAGGGGCGCATACGTCTGCAACGAATAAAAGAACTTTTATAAAAATGTGGTAAACAATATAGTGGACATTTTCAAGATAGTTTCATTTTAGAAACATATCATTTATCAATTAACCTCGTTATTTCTCTTTAATGCTTACATGTCGTGAATCATTCTTTCGATTGTAATGAACAAACAGATCGACAGAGTCTGCCACAAAGGCGAATTTTTAACAACTATTAGAATTTTTTTTTTCTACAGCCAGGAGACCTTAAAACGTGTATATCTAGTGAAACTCAATGTCGAAAATTTGACCCGAAAACATGCCTTTTTCAAGTGAATGATACCAATAAAGGGATATACTAAACTTTTTAAGTTTGTGGGTGATATATATTATTATTATTATTTTTTTTTTTTAAATTTGGGTTAAAAAAATCCAACTTTGATAAATATTGGAGAATAAAAAGTTGTTAAACTTACCGAAAACATACGGTAGGGAAGATTGAATTAGACTTATTTTCTTTCGGCATAATAAATATCGACATCTTTTGTCAGGTTGTATACGCATTTAAAAGTTTTCAAAATGTATTTATACCATAGATAAAATCGTATATTGCTTGCTATAGTTAATATTAAACCAAATTTGGAATGTGGAAAGTATTTTATAGATTTTTTTGTCTGTTTGGATGAAAGGAATTTTAACTAAGTTATAATGAGAATGATAGTACGATTACTTATACAGAATTTAATATGGTGTAGGTATTTATGAAAATGGCATTCTTTATATATTTTACAAATTAACTTTAACAGTAATTGGTTGATTTATTTACAATTTTACTTATCGATTTTTTAACTTTCTTATGTAATGAAATTAAGCCGTATAATACTACTGAGAATTCGATATAAGGTTTTTAAAATCTATAATATCTTTTTTGAGCGTGAATTCATATCACCCGCTTTGATTTGTACATTTTAAGAATCATATAATGATTTTTTTTAAACTATTACATAGCTTCTATCGCGGGTACCGAATCCAGAAATTCCGTAATGAAAAAACCTGATGTTACAAATCATCATTTCCTTAGAAACCAAAATCTAATTTTGAAATTCAAAATAAAACTTCTTTATCTATTCAAAATAAAACTTCTTTATCTCTTCTCACTAGCAGTATGACGAACTGTCAACTATATAAAGTGTGCATATCGCATTGTTCAAGTATTACCGGAATCATTGCATAGCTTCTATCGCGGGCCTTGAGCGCGGGGACCGAATCCAGAAATATATAGACGGGCAAGGAGGTGTGGATTGACGAGCTGCTCCGAAATCGGACGAATACATTAGCAGCTGTTTATGAGAAAGTATATAGGTGTATAGGTGTAAGAAAAAGCAATACTGCATGAATAAAATAAATAAATAAATAAAAAATTATAATTGCATAAGTTGATACAAAATGCTATGCAATAGCTTTACCGCGGCAGTCCCCGAGTGCCACACGTCTTTTTTTTTAAATTTTATTTGTTTAAATTAGCTATGCAACATACTGCTGAGGTATCAATGATTGAGTTATTTTTAATATTTACATTTAAAAATTACACCATTAATATAAACACATAATCGATAAAAAAAAAAGAAAACAAGAATTCGAACTATGAGGGCAATGAGCGAAAAAAATTTTTAAAAACAAAAGTTCCTGGTTTTAAAAAATCTAACATTTTTTCAATTTGAATTTTTCTTCAATCTCTTATGCTTTGAAAGTTTTTATTATCTATTACGATTTGGAAGATTTGAAAGAGCCATTGGACCCAATTAACCGATTTGGCCTAGTCACGAACTTAAACTCACTCGTTTGGGCAAGAATGGCCTAATTAGAAGATTCTATATCAAAATTATGTTGGTACCTTAATTAATTGCTAACTTTAGAATCTTTATACTATATGTAATGCTACCCTCATATATTTCGCTTAAAAATATATCCTTAATGGACAATGAAAAGATTCTTTCTCAGTAGGACGTTCTTGTTATAGGAGCAAATTTTATGATTCCCAAATTTTGACGACATCCTTACGTATCAAGGTCAATGTAACATAATCAAACGTTGTTTTAAACACGCGTGTTTATGTATGTACATATGTCTGTGCGTTTTTAACTCCCGCCATGATTATCTGGAGACAAAATAAAGATATCAACGGTTCGACACGTATTTACTTAAAACTGAATGTCCAGCTAAATCGGTCCGGCGGTTTTTGTAGAGGATAAAAAAAACTAAAATAAAAAATAAAAAACTGGACCTTGCGAGTCGTACCTGAAAAACTTGTTTCGTGTTGAAAATTGTATAGCTTACTGAACTGTAACTGTAATGTTATTTATATGATCCTTTTTCGGCAAGCATTACAAATTACAAATTACAAAAATATTTAGGTTTTGCTGCTGTGTGAATAAAAAAAACCACAAAGTAGAAACTGAAGTAGCCACCGCCAATATGTTACTAATAATAATAATAATAATAATAATAATTGGACAATGTATATGTAAGTACCTACTATATGCATATATTAATAACAATGATTCATTGTATACGTACGTATATTTTATTAAATAGAATAGACGACTATTTTAATAATGAATTTTATAAATTAAATTACTTACATGTCTGATTGCAATCAATTTCCATTATAAATGTAAATTTTATGTAATTAAATATCCTACGCAATTTTTTGGGTGATTTAAATTATTAACAAACCAAACAACTTGAATTTCTATTTTTGAATACTCTGATTTCAATTAGGTAAAGACTATTCGTCAAATATTGAATTACCATTTGAAGAATTTCTACTTATCTTAATTGACAACAGATACTTTTCATTTTTATCAATTAAAAGTAGCTTCGAAATATACAAAGCCGTTTGTCCAAGGTTTTATTATTTTTGCTTATAGAAGTGTGCTAAATATAAAAAGGTACAAACTAATTTGTGCTAATTCTGATAGATTAAGCTACAGTAAAATGGAAAAATGTAACTATGTTCTTTTAGAACTAAGTTTCATTAAATTAATAAAGCTATGCTTGTTATTTTTCCAATAGAACCCATAAGCGTCCATTCCCTGTTAATGAGATTTCAGTATGAGTTATTACTGACTCAATATGAGCCCTGTTTCAAGAAGACATTGAAGGAACATCCAATAGGCTAGTTAAAAACATGAGAATAAATTTAAAAAAATTTTTGTTTTGTTTTTTAAAACACGTCCTCCATTTTTATTCATCCACTCAATAAGAGTGCTGAAAAATGTTTATGGTTCTATGAATTTTTAAAAAATAATTGAACGTATTACGTATGGTGTTATTTTGATGTTGTTTTTATAATTAACACTATTTAAAAATAATAAAAAATGTTGGGTAACTAGTAAAATAATAAATAAGCCGGAAAAAATGGTGAAATCTAGAAAAATGAACAGACCAAATTTAAAAAATTTTTATTTGTACGAGTTCCTTAGACCTTCAGAAACATTCATCACCACTAACATTTGCCTCACTTATAAAATTGAGAAAATTAGGTCACTGGTTGAGATGAAAGTGCCTGGAAATGGAATGAAATCATCCAACAACTAACACCTAAATCAAACACATTAAATGGATATTTTATAATGTTAGGATTAAAATTAATTGGGAATTGATAAAAACAATGAAATAAAATATATAAATTTTATGCAAACATCGCTCTAATTTTCTTTCTTTCTTTTATAAAAAGTATCAGCACAGTTTTGTGGCTGCAATCGCTCTTACTGTTGTGCTGTCAATTTAGGATCTTTTAAAAATATGAAATATTATGTTTTAAACTACGTACCAAATTAAGAGTAACAGTAAATAACAGGAAAATAGAACTTAATTAAATCATAGATAGAACTTGAGCTTCAATATTTCACGAACCCTTATAGAAACAAAAATTCAAATATTATTTCTATTATCAATTACATTATTATTAAATTGTATTGTAAATAACACAAACTATGAATTCTGTTATCTTTACAATTTTTTCTTTGTAATTTGATATAGAACCCGGTTATTATTTTTAACGGCAAATTTAATAGTCTTATTTATCTATTATATAGGTAAATATATAGACCAGGATCGAAGCCTTTAAAATTGGTTAAAAGTGAAAAAAATTATAGTAGGATGAAACTCATTGGAATCGGAAGGGAATATAACAAAAATCAAAGGAAAGCTATTTTACGGGCGATCTAAGGCCGGGAAGTGGAACAGGGTGAGTTTTTAAGGGTATTATCTGTATTTGCGGAAAAACTAGAAGTTCTATGGAATAAAATTAAATAGAAAAGTTATAGATAGTAAAAAGATCTGCTGCTTTTATACTTAAACAAAAAATTGGATACTTTTTCGATATTTATTCAAAATAAGGTGAAAAACTAAATATTTTCAATAAAAAAAATTACAATGTATTTGTAAGTTTTCACCAAATTTCGTGAAAAAAAGATAGTAATAAAATACCTTTCCAAATTTTCACATAATTAATAATGTTAATAATTTTCACATTTTGAGGTTATGTTAAAAAAGTGTAAACATGAGAGTGGTAGATCTTTTTATTACCTACAACTTTGCTTTTAGACTATTTCCATAGGTCTTATACTTTTGCCGGAAATCGTGATAAACCGTGTTTTACCTATAAAAACTCACCCCTTCCACTTTCAGACGCCAGATCGCCCGTAAATTATTTTTCCTTTCATTCTTGTTATATTCTCATTCCGTTTCAAATGAGTTTTTAGTTTCTATTTCAATGCCACTATTTTTTTTTAGTTTCAAAAATTATCGGCCCTGGTCTAATACTGTAAAATGAATATTTAAAATATTTTGCAAAAAACATAAATCATTTTCCATTTACAGTGCTGATATTATATAATTTAAATTACTGAAACTGAAATTTAATAATTTTTTCAAGTTCAAAATAATATAATTTATAATATAATTATAAAATTTATGTTTATTTCTATATACAATTATGATTAATATGTGGTTTGATATATTTAAAAAATTGATATTTTTAAAAAAACTAATAATATTAATTATTGAGATATTCACCATATGCTTGAATATCAATGTAAGAAATTTTTAATTATTAAAATTAATGAAATCACTTGCATACGTCAAAATAATATTGTCATCCATAAAGCTAGAAATTTTTACATAATGTAATAATAAGTATTATAACTATAATTACATTAATAAATTATAACATTCAATGCAAATAATATACATTGGCCCGATGGTTTGAAGGGGCTGAAAGTAGGTGAAGTGTGTTTAAACACACTTCTTAAACATTAAATACTTCATGAAATTTGCAACTCGCAATTTCTTCTGGTTTTTTGGGCTATCGAAAAACAGGCGGCAGATGAAAATGGACTAATTATGTGATCCTATTAGAACCTATAACAATATTTTTTGGTGCCTTCAATATTCCCAAACATAACAAATTTTATAATAAACTTAATATACCCTTATATATTTCATATACGCCAGGAATTGAAATTTTGACACAATAATAGATGAATATATTACACCATTTACAATAAAATCATCATTTTAATTCAAAATAATAATATACTAATTTTGGTCTAAAGTTTGTAACGCTACCTAATATTGACCACATAAACATTTTTTGTAAAGGTGTGCATAGAAACACCTAATTAGTCCATTTCCGACTGTCTGTCCGCCCGTCCGTTATTACGATAACTCAAAAACAAAAAGAGATAGCTAGCTGAAAAAGTGAGTTTAAGTTCAAGAATGTTTAAAACAGTCCATTAGGTCCAATGAATCCTTGACTCAACTTATAAACTATAAAATACAGTAGGAAACTTAAAATACAAATCGTCAAATGTTTGAGTTATCCAGAATTTTAGCTCCAATTTGGCTTATAAATACATATAGGGAATAACAATACATATTATTATTATACATGTATACGTATATAATTAATTATAGTATTTTAGACTGGATAATTATAATATTTTATGAATGCTTATTCAAAATAGTCCAAATAATAACACCAAATCTTATGTCGAGTATCTTAACAATTAATTCTGTTAGTTGTTATCTTCACTTGTTAACAATAAATTGGACAGAACTTTTTACTAGAAATAATTATTATAAGGAAATTTAAAATGTATATAATTTGTATTTATCGAATCGGGTAGGTATTTTACAAAAGAGATCAGCATACACCTACATAATTTATTAATAAGTATAAGGTTTCTATATTATTTATTTTATATAATTAGCATTTAATATATATATATATATATATATATATATATATATATATATATATATATATATATATATATATATATATATATATATATATATATATATGTATATATATATATATATATATATATATGTATATATATATATATATATATATATATATATATATATATATAAATATATATATATATATATATATTTATATATATATATATATATATATATATATATATATATATATATATACATATATATATATATATATATATATATATATATATATATATATATATTGATATATAGGTACGTTGATTTGGAAATACTAGGATTTCTCTAGTCACAATGCAGGATCGTAAAAAGAATAATTATATCAGCACTAAATCTAAAAATTCATTCACCCCGATCAAACATTCTTGGTCTGTTAAAAAATATGTGTTTGTCGATAGAAATGTAAGGTTTATAATAACCAAATATTGCCTATAACAATCTACTTGTTGCACGACAAGCTCAAACATTGAGTTCCAAGTCTCTTTCTTAACACCTAATTGTATACATTTTAGTCCAGTAAACTTAACTATCCACAAAGTTGACCATATGTTACTGTTCTTTGTGTTCCACCATATGATGTTCAAATAAAACATCTTCTGTCTCATCATTTGTAGCTTATACCACATGTTCTATTTGTTTTAAAATAAAATATTGTATTTCGACCAACGTGGACTGGGACCTAAGGAAGGTAAATATAAACGGGATATTTCATTTCTTTTTTGAATCAGAGGTATATTTCCTTTAAGTAAATGTTTCAAGAACCAAAGTTTTATCCAAGTTTAAGTGATACTAGAGTTAGTGACTTTTCCTATGTTTTGACTTAATTTGTTGTTATTTGGAGATTTTAATTTGCTCTACAATAATTTGTATAAGAATATATTACTAAGATCGAAATTATTTGGATGAATATTTAGAATTTATTTTTAGTGACACATTTAATAGTTTTTTCAAAGTTTATAGACCAGACTCCATTTTTCGTGTTCAAGTGATTAAGCTTCTGACACTAGGACTCCTTTACCAGAAAAATGTAATTGGATAACCTTACTTAATCAATTTTGATACTTTTCTAACACTTTATAGTTTTGTGAATAAAAAGGAAATTAGAGTGGCAAAAAAGTATTGGGCTGTAGTCTCAGGCCAAGCCTATACGCATCGTTTGGTTCGTTCAGCGTAATAAAATTGGTAACTGATCGTTGATTGGAAGAAAAAAATGCGGCCGGGTGAAGTGCTAACAATTTACATGTATGTGATCAGGAAACAATGAAACGCTACTGTGCATCAAGTCTCAGTGCCAAGAAATGGACGACTTTTTATTTTGAATAAATTGTATTTAATAGCGTCTAAAAAGAAGGTCCATGCAAAATATTTATAAAATGTCATGCTTTTAGTAGAAAGCTTTTTTAACAAACTTTATAGTATTTGAGTTGTGGGAATATTTTAACGCGAACATTTCTGAGCAACAAAGACATGATTGGGAACCAACATGGAAAGTTCATATCGTTCTACCGTTTTCCTGTATTGATAAACTAGTAAGTAATTGCGTCACGTTAATCTTGGATCATGTCTTATTTATTCACATGTTGATATACAGATTTATAATTGTCGTAACTGCTGTACTTCTAAATTTCTATAATATACGTCTCTGATTTCTTTGCATGTATTAACTATATATTAAATAATAAAATATGTTTTTATAAAAGAATATATGTTATTTTATTGTCTATGTGTATTTCTTGTAAATTGATAAGATAATATTTCAGATGTATAAATCTTTTTTTGATATTATTATGTACCTACTTCATTTTATAATAATGACTATTATTATAAAAGAAGTAAATTATATTATAAAGGATATTTATTTTGAAATTCTTCGTTATCGTTTAATTACTTTCTTTTACGAGATAATAGTAAAAGGAAATTACAATTTTTAAATATGAAAAAAAAAAAAATTTTGAATTTTTTAAAAATTTTGAAATCTAAATTGAAAATTTATGAAACTAAAGGTTCTCCGAATGCTAATCGAGAATATTAACCAGTGATGAGCATAAAAGTTCTTAGTCTTGGTTTTGTTTTTTTGCAAGACCGAGATTATCAACAAGACCAAGGACATGAGCATGCAAGCAAAACCGAGACCAAAACCTATATCGAATATTCAATACCAAGACTAAACGCAGGCTAAGCTAAAACTAACAACTTCCGATAAATACATTGGTCAAAATGTATGTAGCAATTTCAATATTCTCTTACGTGAAACAACTTAGGTCATATAGTGACTATATTGGGAATATTCTATATAACAACAGCACACAGCAATTCTATGCCGTCACCCATTCAAGTACTAACTGTGTATAATGTTGCTTCACTTTGTTGATGGGTTGAGATCAGTAATTACGTTACATCATTGAGGGGGGAGGGGTCACTTTATACAATTTTTAGTTGGCTTTATTCGATTTAAATACTAAATGTAAAAAAAAAATACAAAAACACTTCCTGTCGAACTGATGTCTTGTTTGCGTTAATTTAAAATACATTAGAATGTATTGCATACGAGTATTATTTAGACACACATTCGAATTATACAGAAATAAACAACTATAAATATAGTGCTCAGTCCAAAATCATAACAAAAAAACAGGTGAGTGAGAGAAGAGCACCAATGCAACAAGATAAGCGTGTCAGTACGGCATTGAATAAAGTGCATTAGTCATCTCTATAATCAGCAACGAAAATATCAGATCAGATAAGCAATTTAAAGACAAAAGTATTTAAGCAAAATCAAGACCAAGACCGAGTATTCAACACCAAAACTGTCTAGACTAAGGATCCAGTAGCGAAAAAAGTAAATTGAAAATTTATAAAACTTAAGATTCTCCAAATATTAAAAAAAAAAAAAAATTTTTTAACAAAATCTTATTTTACTACTATCATCTACTGTCATCCATAATATTTGAAATATTCTATATACAAGGTAGGCGTGTTCAAAATAATAATTATAGCAATTTCAATTTATGTTTTCTCGCATTATCCTCAATTGGAATACATATTACAGTAGTAGTCAATTATATATATTTTTAATAGTTACTGACAAATCAGTAGCAAACTATTCTTAAGTGTATATTGTTTTACATATAAGTAGTAGAATGGTGTCCTAAAGTCTTAATATGATATCATAAATTAGTTTTAACAGTTTCCGAGAAATCCTTACTAAAGACATAGTAGAGCTTGGAGCTTTTACCTTAATGGTAACTAACATTTGGTTATTTGACCAGACTTTTTTTAAATAATTCAATTGAAGAGTGTTTACTTCACCAACAAAAAGTTTTAGATATTTTTTCGAAACTCTTAAAAATATATAAGGGGTGGATGTCTAAAAATTCTGATTAAACAAGAAAGAAGATACATTAGTATGTTATCAGTGGCTTATAATAAGATTCAGGTTATACGCAAAAGCTTGGTGATCAACAATAAGTTGGATAATTTTTGAGAATCTATAATTTCTCTTTTTTTAATCAATTTTAAATACAACTCTCTGAATTTTTCAGAAGAGTTTTTTTGCGAACGCCTCTTGTTTTCTATAATAACATTTCGATATTTATTTGTTGAGTTTTTTGTTCGCGAAAACTGCAAAAAAAAAAATAGTGCACTCTTATGCGAATAGTCCTGGGTTCGATTTCCGATGTAGTATCTTTCTTGCTTGACCAAGTTGAAGATATTGACCATTCGCTCCTTGGTTTCATCCAGCCCAAAAAGGGCTACCACTCTATTTGTCATCACTCTCTGTGCCATAGCATATATATATAGTAGTACATCGCTAAAGTGCATCGAGTCTAAAGACTAACAAAATAGTCTATAGTGACTCTGGTTTCTTTTATACATTTCGAAACTATGTCGCTTTATTGTTGTTCATTATAAAAGACGGATCTGTACTTTAAAACGAAATAAAATTACACCATTGCTGAATAGTACAAATTTAAACGCTTATATGAATAATAATTTAAACAATTAAGTATATAAATTATATATGTAATTTTTTAAATAATAGAATGGCTAAGTATAATAAAAATATATAATATGTGTATTATATTTATTATTTTATAAATAAAATATTATATATGATTATGAACTATAATGTATATTTAATTTTTTTATTTTTTATTTAAAGTTACTTGATCTCGATTATTAATAGAATATAGATAAAATAAAATTAATAAATTAACATTTTTTTTTTATATTTTGTGTTATTATCTATATTTGCGTTTGTATTTATACAGAACGTAATAATTCAAAATAAGTTATGTACGATTTATAATAGAAATCAAACAATAGTACTTTATAACTATCTTTGGATTAAAGTATTTAGAGAACAATGAATTACGAAAATCAACAAATTTTATATTAACTTATACTTCTCTAAACAATAATAATAGTATAAATTGTGCAAAATAAACTCTAATGGGTTACACATAATGACATATACTCAAAGAATCAAAAAATTGCGACACTTAAACCTATTTTCAATTTTTTACCCATTTAAAAACATTAAATACTCGATTGTTATGTGGTGTTGAGTTGTTTAGTAGAATCTATTTCGTTTGTTTATATAAAAAATTCATTTTAAATTGAAATAACATCATGGAATTAGTGGATTTTATAATTTTAAGTATGTTTGGAAGATTCAAGTTGTCGCGTCATGTGATTTTACGCGATTACATTTTTTTCAATATAAGCTAATAATCTCAATTAACAACAAACAACAAAAATTATCTTTAATGTATATATACTAGCGTTCGAGGCTGGAAACTCCAATGTATTTATAGTGTCAAACTATGAATTATTTTAAATTCTATAGAAGTTGGGTGATGCGGATAGATTACTTGTAATGAATATCATACAGTTTTCGAGTTTGATATATTTGTGAACTGAAATATAAAATTGATTTTGCTCTCATGCGTAATATAGTTTTATAAAATACACTTATTTATACTGATATATAAAGTGATATTTACAATAAATATGGGTGATTCATTTACACGGCAATTATAAAAAGAGAATTCCTTAGTAATTAAAGAATTAATTTATTATATCTGATATGTTATTATCAAATGAAAAATGTATATAGTGTTTATCTCTAAAACTATCTACAATACTTTAGTCTTAATTAAATCCGTGATAATTCTGCAATCTTTTGATTTTACGATGTTCAATATATTAAAGTTTCAAAATTGGCTGTATATTTCCTGGATAAACTAAAGTTTTTATCATAGTTAAAATAGTTTCCAGTCAGCTTAAGCCACTGATTGTAGAGGCCTGAGATTGAAAGGATTTTATTTTTATATCAGGCATCCGATAAGAAAGGATTTTCCGAAATTCTATTCTTAAGGGGTAAAAATAACACATAAGTGATGGAAGACGTGCAGAAAGTTACTACTGAGAAGCAGGTGGGAATCAGCTAGTTGTTATATGAAGAAAAAAACAGCTTGTCATATGAAATTTGAGTTCATACACTGAAAAAGTACAAAATTGTTTATAATAAAAATGAATATTCTTTATAAACTCTCCAGTGAGAAAGCTTTTGTAATGGTTCCATGGATTTTTTTAATCCCGAATTTTGACATATCCATATGTTTCAAGAAGTGATGTTTGTGTGTATATATGTACGCATGTGCGTCTGTAATAATATTTTGCCTAAATTATCTCCAGAACAAACAATGATATCGACTTGGAATCTTTCATTCGATTTCATTAAACGGAATTTAAAATTGAATGAGCTTTCAGCAAAATCAACAATTGCTGGTTTCTTTTTGAGTATAAAAAAACTTAATAGAAGGGTAAAAAATACCCTTATTCGAAATCAATAAACAAATAAAAGTTTTTCGTATTCTCTTCATTGGGAAGTTTGTCGTGTTGCTATACCACTTTTTTTTTAGAAAATTCGATTAAAATATTGATCACCAAATCTTGATAATATTTTTAATAGACATAATTCAAAATTTTTAAAATCAATCAATCAATCAAAATATCTAATGTATATTTACAAACCATAATGGTTATAATTACAAGTAGCTATCAAGGTAACCTCACGTTTCATTTTTAAATAATTATACGAAAAAAAAAACAACATTCTCGTGCTGCGATTATTCAATTAGATAACCGAATGACTTTTAAAAATTATTCTGAAGTAAACATAACTTTTTATATACATTACAAAATCTAAATTATCTGTATCTCGTGTTTTATGCATTATTATAGACCTAGAGCTCGCGGGCGTTTTGAGTCCTGAAAATTGGTTATTACATGAATATTATTTCAAAAAATTTTTAATTTTTTAGGTTTTTAGAGTATTTAAATGGTACTTTCGTCACTTAATTAAAAGATAATTTGTATTTAGATTTTTTCATCCTAGTTTTATCTTTAATTATCAATAAATTTCAGAGTAGGAGAGTAAGTATGTATAATTATCATAAAAATTATATTTATATTATAGAAAGTGTCTTAGCAACAAAGTGTCATTTTATAAACACTAAGAAATGATTCTTTTAATATTTTTTAATTAAGAGACATCCCAAATATCAATATGACTTAGGAAAGAATTCTAACTAAACTAAACTAAATTTGTTTCTTAGACTTCGAAAATATAAAAAAAGAAATTTTAATAAATTTATAAAATTATGTAGGATGCATCTAGACTCAATCACTGACTTCCAAGTCCATTATTTTACAAATTACACCACAATGGTCATATATTTTGAAATCAAATATAAGATATTGATAAATATTCATTTTTATTAAATTTTTCTTAAAGACTTTCTCAAGGGTGAATAAATAACACCAACAATCAAAATAAGTTTGGGAACTTAAACAGACTCTGAAAAATAATTCTCCAATAATTCTCCAAAGTTTTACGATAATTCTCCAAAGACTAAAAAAATAATTTTTAAATTTTGACTTTTTATGAAGTCACCAAAAAGACTTAAGATGCCTATATTTTCGACTTGTTACGGAACTCAAAAAATACTTAAGAAACTCATAAATCTGATTTTCTTCAAGAATCAGCAAAAAGACTTTTTGCAGAATTCATAATGCTGATTTTTGCGAAGTTAGAAAAAAGACTACTAAAAGAAGTTTTTAAGCGGTTGGTTTTAAAAATATTTATTACAATGTTATATAGAAATATGTGTAACATTACGTATATCTTATAGTAAATACGATTGATGTATTTGATATTTTTGATTTGGCATGTCGTTCCGTCTACTTCCGGAGTAAAAATTTGCTGGGAAAAACGTTGGATGGGTGATAATTTATTAGAGGTGAAAAAAATTATAGTGAATTTGAACTATCTACACTACGTCATAATTTATATATCTTAAAGAAGTCTAAATAAAGACTTATTTTTAATTCTTTCTGATTGAATGTTTGCAGGGGTACCGTTTATGTACAAAAAGTACAATCAATCTTTTACTTCTATATTCTTTTACTAGGAATATTTTTAATAATTTTTTATTTTCTGGTTCAAAACAAGAAGTAAAATTTTTTCCTAATACAAAAACTATTAAACAAATGAAGTAAAGTATATACAGAAAAGTGTTTCAAATAACAGTTTTGTAGAACTTAAAATATTTTGTGAACATACAAAGATTGAATGAAATCGTTAGAAACTTAAAAACCTTTAATTCACAATTATAAAGTGGAACTTATAATATAAAACTTGGTGACTGAAGCTCTATGGCAATTTAAAATGAATTTAGAACCAAAGTTGTCATATATCTATAACCGTGTCATCTATACCTTCTTAAAATGCTCAATATGCAGGCTTAATTATGGTTTTTATAACAATTTTTATAAGTAGGACGTTCTCTTTCACGGATCTTGTTAAAACTTCGTTGACGGCTAGGAACTGTAATCATTAAAGTAATATCTCTTTCACGGATCTTGTTAAAACTTCGTTGACGGCTAGGAACTTTAATCATTAAAATCATATCTCTTAATACTAACGTGAGGGTTATATGCGGTCCAACAGACGCAAGAAAAACAGTTTCTATTTGCGTCTTATCTGATATATTGACTTAAATCATTTGCCAAACTTTAATTTAACATTATCGTTTAGTAATCCGTAGTTCTTTTTTCTGTTTATTGAGATACTGAAATAGTTAAAAAAAAAAAGTAATTGGAAATAACTCTAAAAAGGCAAAATTCGACTTTTTTTATAAAACATTAGTGTAATAAGAAAATACCATATCTAAATAATAATTTGAACTATTCTTTTATGTCTTTTTTTTAGTTTAACAGATTGGTAACGGATATATGGGACCCAGTAGACCGATCTTGTTGAATAACGAAATTAAATTCACTTTTTAGACTAAGATACGCCACCAAATTATCGATTGCAACTTTGAGCAATTTTGATGATGTACGGGCAGATGGGTAGGTAGTCAAGCATAAGAAAATGATTAAATAAGTAATTCTATGAGCATCAATACCAAAATTATGTTAGCGTGTTTATTTTCCAGCGTGCCAATATTTCCTAGCGTTACAAACTTTAAACTAAAATTTTTAAACCCTCTTATATTTCCTCTTTTATTTACATTAAGAATAATATAAAATACATAATATAAATTAAGTTAGTTTGAATAGCATATTAAATTATTTCATAAAGTTGAAAACAGAAATTGTAATAATATTTATAAACAAACAAATTATATGAAAATAACGCCGTTATTGCATGCAAAAATTTTGTTTATGAATAACATTTTATTAACATGTGTCTTAAGTATTATAAATAAGATATGAATCTAATATAATAAAATCTTATAAACTAAAGATTCTATGTAAACACACAATATTATTTAATTTCAACAAAATAATTATTGCTTTAAGTAAAACTAAACAATTTGTTTGAATAACTGCAGGCGATTTTAAATATTAATACTTATAATATTAATTATTAAATGATTTTTACAATTTAATAAATTTATCTATCAATTATATTTGATTCAATTAAATAAAATAGTATTTGTAACACTTTTAGTTATACATTAATATTATTGCATGAGAAAGATTGATTGAACGAAGTTCATGGAAGATTATTAATTAAATTTAATCATTATGAAGAAATAAAAGTTAGTGGGCGGCCCATGTAACATTGTAACATGCTTATCACAAGGCTAAAGTTTTGTTAATTTGTCTTTTGGTACTAGATTATTTAGAAAATACCGTACCAAACTTCAATCAGACGGTTAGAGTCATCTTCTCGTAAATAATGTTTAAAAAAATCTGAAATAATTACGCTAAAGACACTGATTTCTTGAATTTATTGGTTGAGGTATTTTTATAACTTTCTTTGATTTAATTCGTATTAAAAATTTCGTTCAAAAAACGATAAAAAACTTAAATAGTGTTTAAATTGATATATATATTTCAAAGATTGAATTTATCTATACATGTTTCTAAAGATATATTTTGTCGAATGTTTTTATAAATCAGCATATTTTTAGATCATTCTTAATCATAAATATCATAAAACATATTAAGATTACTTTAAAACAAGTTAACAAACCAAATAACAGTGTTAATTGTCGTTATACTTGACATGTGGATGTGAATCAATATTAAAAGCATTTTGAGACATAAACATTTATAAAATATTTCAAACGTACAGTTCATACGGTTATAAATACATAACATTATGATTATAATATGTATTTTAATTATGCATGTGATTCTTATCAAAATTTGAGCTGAAATTGTGGTGAAACAGTTTAAGAAATGCTTGTTTTATAGAAACCAACATTTTCGGCAGGACAAAATTCTTTAGAACAAAAATTTTTAAAATATCATTTTCCCTTCTCGAATGGACAAATACAATTTGTTTAGATGCTGAATTTCAAATTTGCATAGTAAATTAACAAGGGTATTCTTAACTTTAACCAAAATCAAAGATTTTTTTCCAGTTTTTGTGCGATAATGTTAGCAAATGAATACCTATTTAGAGAAAACTCAGAATTTAACAATTTGTATTGTTTTTTGTTTTAAATCCTGTAACTAAGGCTCACAAATTTTATAAATTCTTGAAAAAACTTACTACAGCAGTAGTACAGTGTTTGTTCCAAAGTTCAGTAAATTCTAAAGTTTCAATATTATGTGTTAAAATTCATAGGATATATTTTATTATGGAGACTTCAATGAGCAGTAAGAACACAAACTTTGTTTAACGTATGTTATTTAAATCATTTAATCATGATATAGCTACGATTTGTCTTTTTTAAACTTAATTTTAATGTCTGAAAACACAATTCTCGTATTGCTAGAGATCAGTTCATTTTAAATTGCTTAAAAATATACAGTTTATGCAATACTTAAATTGCAAAGTGAGTGAACAAAAAACAATTAATATTATTAGTTTTTTTTCCTCATTTTGCTCTTATTATGAACTTATTTTTTTATTTTTATTAATACTATTAATAAATTCTAATCAACATGAGAAAAGATTTTAATCAATTGATTACAAATGTTAAAACTACAGCTAGTTCCTCAAAAACTGAGTTTCATTGAATAATTATGAATAATTGTTCAAAAAAGTAATTTTGAACTTAAAATTATAATACGATATAACTCCAATAGACTATAAATAAAATATTGAAATTAATTAGTTCCAACAAAATATTTCAGTGTATTTATTTCAAGTGGCAAATTTTAAAATAAATATAAAAAACTTGTCGGCTATTCTTAAAACCTTATGAGAAAATAATGAAGTAGTTTATAAATACTGATGCATTAAACTTTAGTCGATGATGAAACTTTAAATCACTCAATGGTTCAATGGCAATGAAAATTTTTGCTTACAGCTTAACCAAATCTTATAAAAACACACATGCACTTTGCATTTTTAACTCCGAAGCACCATCTTTGCTCCCAAACGGATAAACCGATTTGATTGATTTTTTTTGTTTGATAGGTGAATTAATCAGGAGTTTTCTTAGCTATGTTTAATAAAAAGCTGTCCAAAGAAGGTAGGTAGCTACCGTCACAAAGTAGCGGATTGCATATTTTTCACAACTCTCTCAATAAGGGTATCAAATGAACGGGCTTTACAAGTAGAATACAATACATTATAACAAATTTCAAATCCAAGATGGCCGCCACCACAAAATGGTGCAATATATATTTTTTCATAACTCCATCAATATCAGTAAAAAATGAAATGGCTTGACTTTTAGAATAGAATACACTATGACCAATTTAAAATTTATGATGTGTCGGAGATTTTTTAAATTTTTTATTTGATTTATATTTTATTTATTTTATTTGTAACTTAATTATAATTAAATCATTGTTTAATCACTTAATTGTATGAAAAAGAGCTATTATGCCAATGCTTCAATTTTAATAAATCAAAGGACAGCAATACTTGCGAAAAGGACAAACTTAACATAAAATAGATAGAACTTTCTGACTTTACAAACTTGCAATTCCATGTTAAAATTTGAAAAAGATTTTCAAATTCAGACTAAAGGATTCAATCCTTTGAACGCAACACATAAATCATTTTATGTATATTTGAAGATTCCTTAAATTCTATGCACATAAATTTTATTTTCATGATGAACAAAAACCGCATATTACAATATAGCAATATTCTAAGGAACAAAACCATATGGTGCATGTCAATCTTCGCCATTTAGGAAACACTTTGTACCTACGCATAAAGTATAATTTTATTAAGCAAGCAACGGAAATGTTATTTATTTATTTTTCATTTTTCATGTAAAATATAGAATGACTGTTCAAGTTTGATTAAAAATAATTATAGTCGTAGTTATTCAAACACTTTGTTATTTATTTTTAAAATGAGTAAGCGGGAATATTAATTAAATTTTCAATTTTATAATAAGTGTCTATTGTGATATAAGATTATTTGTCGGATATAATGAATTTATTACATAATAATTATAGACCTCAGTCAGTATGTATTAGTATCAGTTTTTATGGATAATCATAGCTTTAAAACTTCGAATATAGTTTCAATATTACACATTGGAAACATTTTAATATTCTCGACAAACCTGTGTGGAACTTGAAAACATTATAATTGACAACTTTACTAAATGCGCGTAGCTTAAATTATATATCAGATTACAGATTCCACTTTTTATTTACTTAAAGAGAAATATCCTTTTTACCTTAAACTATTATTTTTATTTCATCATTAAACGGTAAAATCAGTAATTTCAGGAATAATACAAAAACAACGTGACGTGAGAGTCGTTCAAACATTACTTAATGAAACTATTGATTTCTTACTACCAGTTGTGATATTAAGAAATCCCAATGATAACCCAATGAAAATTATCGTACAAGTCACCGTGAGTGGTTTAAAATATTTAACGAATAATTTTCGAATAAAAAGCGTTAACTTTTCTTCGCTATATTATAATGTTATCTTAATCTTCGTTATATTAATGTTGGATCGGTATTTAACGAAAATCCATTTTAAATTTCTTAGCCCATAAAATATTAATTATGTTTTATATATTGCTACCAGTTGAGTCATAAATATTCTGTTAGATGGACCTTAAATATATAACCATAATAAATAACCATATCAGTATCGTTTATGGGAAATAACTAGATTATGAGAATTAAAGACTTTCGAAGTGGCATGACGGTTTAGTTCAAAGAATTTTTAAATTTAATTTATATTAAGCATTATATAAGTTTATTGTGAATAAGAATGTCCATAGCGGTGGCTAAAATATCATCCTCGTACCTTTAAGAATCATAACTTTTCTAAAATTTTTTGTTCTGTTTGAATTTATATTGTAAATTATCAATAAATGTAATTCGTCGCAAATCTATCTGTTTTTTATAAATCACTCTTTTATTGGTTATGTAATTAACTGATTATTTGATTAATCATTAACCTGATTGTTTTATTTGAACATCAGGACTGAATTGGTATAAATTTGAATATTGAAGATAGAACTCCAGGGTAACATCACGAACGAAAACACATTACATTCGAAAATTTTTCGAAATAAATTTATCAAAAAGAAGTCACAAGAAATTTCAAAAAGATTTTTTTTTTTCCAATAAAACTCATTACTTTTACATACTGTGGACTAATTTTTTTTATTTGATTTTTTTGAATAAATATATTAATATTTTTTTAATCTAATTTTAAACTTGTAATTATAAAATATAAATAACTTATAAAAAGTTTATAATATATTTATTAATTGTAGTTAGAAAAACATTTACTTTACTAAATAACTCTATTTAAAAATATATAAGTATATAATAATATTTCTATATTATGTGAACCTTGACTTAAATTATAATTTTACCGAACTGAACTAGGCCTGTCATAATCCATATTATACACTTTGTAACAAAAGACAAATAATAACTATTATTCGTTCGTTCGGTCTATGTATTTGTTGCTGAGTTGCTACCTACAATTATTAGATTGTTCCATCAGTAAATCAAATGATCATGTATATGCGATTACCCATATTCGATGGTACTTCTTGGTACAGATATTCCAGAGAAATAAAGTCTACCGTAAGGTTTCACGGATTGTTGGAACCATCATTCATTGAACTTAATTGAAATATAATATTTTCATTGGATTTTGATTAGCTCTAATTTTTAAATTTTCCAGATTATAAAAACATCAAATAATATCGGACCCTTTTTCAATCCGAGTTATCAAGATAATTGAAAATTACATAACATTAGAAAATTTACTTTTATTATGCTAATAATTCTGGAGCTAAACAATTTTATCTGTTAGCTGTGTCATTTCTAATTTCATTCTATAAATTTCATAATATACTCGAAATACATAATATGCCTGTGTATAGTAATTTTAGTCTAAAGTTTGTAACGCTAACTAATATTGCCCGCACAAACAAAATTCTTAACATAAAAAGCTCGTGACTGAGCAAAATCGGTAGATTGGGTCCTATGGATCCTTGAACCAGCTTAAAAGATAGAACTATAAAACTATAAAAGATAGCAGAAAAGGTTAAATACGAAAACTTATTATTTTTTTGAAACAAACAACTTTATTTGAAACATTTTAACCAAAAATTGTTTAGTTCTCCACAATTTTAGCTCCAATTTGGATAATAAACACATATACATAATAACATTATGTATTATTGTACATGTATCCATACATAACTGTTTAGACCGGATATTTATAGTATTTTATTTAATTATAAATAGTCCAAACAATGAAATCATATGTCGAGTACCTTAATATACAACTCTGTCGGTTGTCATGTTCACTTGTTTATATGTAACTACAACAAACTTTTTATTATTATTTTGTATATTTCATAATCACACAATTTCTTCGATTAATCTTACTTTGAACAGATGTCAAATTTGATAGTAGATTACTAAATAGTTCTAACCGTATTTTATTCAACGGGTGTCAGTATATTTTTCAATAAGAACAATATTTGATTGAAAATCGCTTATAAAACATTGCTTTGTATATTGAAATCCAGCGGGCATCCATATATACGCACGTGATGTATGGCGGTGTTGTCATTCGTTTTCATAATAATTGAGATTATAAATTAATTTTAATTAAAAGTAATATGTATATTTTATTGTTTATTCAATGTATTGAGTTGATAACTTAATTGACTGAACATGTAAACTATAATTATAATCAATAGATTGATATATGAGAATTGCTTTTATTTCATATAAAATATATATTATTTGATTGTGTAATTATTATTATTGATCACATATATACGAAATTGATTTTTTTTTGTTTGGTTTTCTAAACTATTTAGGTTTCAAGTTATTCGCTAGCTCCGGTTGGTAGGTTACCTTATTATTTAATTTAAAATTTTAATTGAATTTTAAATTATCATCAATCAATAAATATTATATATATATATATATATATATATATATATATATATATATATATTATATATATATATATATATATATATATATATATATATATATATATCAACGCAATATTCAAATAATTAAAATTAAAAACTAGTTATGGAATTTAAAATATGTAAAATTATGTAGTGGTTATGGGCGATATATTTATATCTGATAGATACCATTTTGTAAAATTAATCGATGAAAAATTTTACAGAGCTTGAGTACGTTCGTTTTATATTTTAATAAATATCAATCGTCTTAGATAGAAATGTAAGTTTTATTGTTTTTACAAGCTTATATTAAATCTATAAAGTTAAACTTGGCGTCAAAGTTAAATTTGACTCTTTCTGGTTTTCAACTGAGCTGAAATTATGCATACATTATATATATCGAATAAAGAAGATAATAAGAATTAGTAAGTATTTTTTCCCTATTATCTTATCATTATTATCTACACATATAAAATGCTTTGTCCAGAGTGATCGGTGGATCCACTAACCGCTCAAACTCTAAAAATAGGTATCTAAAAATATGTGTACGAGCTAGTAGCGGCTGTTGAGAACGACTACATGATGATAAATTCGAAATAAATGCTTTTCTTGTAAAGTGACTTTTCAACTACTAAAGTTATAAAGTGACTACAGTGAGTATATATTAAATCTATACAACAAGGGTACACAGCAATCCTGCATGTTCATCCAACCATGTTCTGCCTGTGTCTGTTGTTCCTTAACTTTGGTGATCGGTTGAGATCAGTAATTACTTTAGTGGGGGGAGGTCTAAATAAATGTTATATTGGAAATATATTTTATATAACCAAGGAAGCCAAAGTCAAAGATATCTATCAATCGTGAATACGATTGATATATTTTTGAATTAACACAAAAACGATAATTAATGTAAAAATTCACATAAGTGAAATTTTGAATGGAAGTTATCTGCTGATAGGCATCCAAAAATTATTGTTTGAGCTAGTGGCTGTTGAGAAGGACGACATGATGTTAAATACGAAATAAGTGTTACATGGAAATATATTTAACATTGCCAATTAAACTTAAGTCAAAGATATCTATCTACTACTAGCATTTATCTTTCGAGCTTTCAAACTTTTATCTTCTGTTTAAATTCAGCTCATTTAGAGGTTCCTCAACGTGTACATTTTCAATCATTCTTCCTCTTATTATTAACAAAAAAATATCTTAAAAATAACACTACCAATTTCCTGCAATTATGTCTGTTCAAATATATTTTTCAAACTTAACCAATAATTTCTTCAAAATTTAATGACATCGAATTTTTCTAGTAAAGGTAAAACATGACACTAACATATTTGAGAATGATTGAATGGTTACGAGCTTGGCTAATTGTTCTATGAAATTAATTTGCGTTGTATAGCAGATATTGCCTACGGATATGTTGAATTAAAGTCTTTAGCTTTATTTAACCCAATACGAATATTGGGTTAAATATTTGGAAAAATGAAATGTCAAGTTAGATAATCATAGATTTTGGAATGCTTATTCCACTGGTTAAATAGAACTCAAATTTATGAATCGAAATAAATTTATTAAAAAATTGCCTTGACAAAAATCAACACATAAATTATTAGTTAACAATTCTTGTTAAAGTTACATAAATTATACATAATTTTGTTGTTGTTGGATATTATCAATATTTATAATCGATATTATTACCTATAAAATAAAGGATTGTTTTATTAATAATATATTAAATATTACTTAAATGTGTTTTATTATCAATTGTTATGAAAAGTAAAAGTATTATATCTAATAATAATTATATTAAAATCTATAAATTAGTTACAACAAATAATTATTATTGCATTTAAGTCGATTACTTATGTCAGATTATAGTAATAATGAAATTTAAAATTAGTATAAATTTATATGTAATATTACCAAATGTTTGGGTTTTGTGTAAAATTACATTTATAGTTTTGACACTTTTTGGAAATAATAATCACAGTATTTAATACTTTTGATAATAAAATAATAGATAGATAGATTTTTCTACTATGGAAAAATTTTATATTTTATACAATGCAAGATTAAAATAAAATACAGGTTGTAAAGATGACAAATTATAATAAAATTATTACAAAGAAACTATTTGATAAAATAAAAATAAATAATATCTTAATTTATTAAAGTAACTTAAAGTAATTTCAATTTTAATTGAATATCAATTTTTCGCTATCAAATACACTCTTTTATAGAAATTATATGTTTACATTGCATTTAAGTCGATTGAGCTTTAAGTGACATATGAAAGTCCGAAATAGCTGGGTTCCCAAACATCCACATTAAGAGAAATTAAGATGTTTCGTAATTATGAGACAACGTTAGTGATATCTTTTTTAAGAAATCATAACAAAGAACTCTTTATGTTACTGCCTTTTTCTTACTTCGCAAGCCAAAATTATAAGCTTGAAAAAAGTCACTTTTATGAGTTTCGTATAAGAAGTCGGAAATATGAGCCCTGAAAGAAGTCTTTTTCCTGAGTTCCGTAAGAAATCAGAAATATGAGCACTTTAAAATAATTCGATCTAGGAAATTGGGGCAACAAAACAAAACTTATTCGAAAAAATCCTAGAGTTCTCATTAATAATTATAAAATTAATTTGGCTTCCCGGTCATCTGCGAATAATAAATTCCGCAAACTAGCGTAAAACTACAATTATTGGCAGCAAATATTCATTTATTAACAATGTATCATTACAACTAGCTTATGCATACTGATGATGACTAGTCTTTGTAGTCGAAATACGTATTTCTAAATTACAAAATAATTTGATCTAGGGACAAAAAAATCGAAATTTATCTACGAATAAGTTTTACCACAAATTTCTCTAACGGATTGAAATTTATTCTTGAGATTTTTTAAGTACACAAATTTATGTAAAAAGGTAGGGTTATTCATTTTTGAGAAACCAAAGCCTTAGAAAAAAAAATTTATTACAATTATTGTCAATAAAAAATCTAATATTGGGCATATATATCGCCATTGTCGTGTAATTCATATATATTTAAGAAAAAGTATTTATTTATTCTTCTAAATAAAATATGTTTGGCCAAGTGAATCCTAGATAATTTTGTTAATTTATTTTAAAGAATATTTTATTTTTTTTCGTAGTCTCAGAAACGATTCGATTTTAGTAGTTAGCAAAAAGTAGGTATTCTTAAAGTATTATTATTTACGAAGACTTGAAATAATCAATAAGTGGCGAATTTGACACCAAAATGTTCTTTTTAAAGATAATTCTGTTGTCCAAACCATAAATAAGAATTCTTTAGGAATTCTCCCAGAAGTCATATTGATATATATATATGAGAAGGGGTTTTAAAATCAAACCTCGTAAAATCGCAAGTTTATTCCAAACTTTTGATTCTACTTAATGGAAAGAAATGTATTTTCATTGTATCTAAAGAGGATAATTTTACCAGGTTTAACGTTGTAGTTGAAATCTAATACACACGAAAAACAGATAGATCTGGCGACAACATACGCAAGTTTCCACACAACTCAAATCTTATATAAGTTTAAACTGTAAAGTCGTGGTAAATCAGTTTTCCTCTGTTGTAGGTGTAAAAATAAATTTTAATAGCCTATCAAAAAGTTTTGGTATATAAAAGAAATCAGATTGGAAATAGTATCCGCAAAATTATATTTGCATGATCTTATTCTGAAGGGTTTTAAAATTTTATTTTTATCCTACACCAGATTAAAAATGTTTTCTTAAAGTTTCAATAGTGAATTATGAACACTTAACATCCTCTAACCTGAGAAATTATATGCCATGGACATGACAGACAAAAAGCAAAACATGTTCTGTCATTGTAGATACAGTGGAGCTTTCGTGTTTTCTAGATGAAAATAAGCATTTTAAAAATTGGAGTAAATGTTTTCATAAAAACTAATCAACCGATTTGCACACTTTTTAACATTTATGTTATCCATTGAGTCTACACATTAGTCGAGAAAATAACTGTTTCTGAAAAATGAAAATAAATAATTCGATTCAATTTGAGCCAACAGCAAAAGAATTGGTAGTGCCATGTAAAATAAAAATAAACAGTCTCTTCATTTCATTTATATTTTTATCTCTAGTCACATCATTTTAAGATTCTGTCATGGACCCATTACCAAATAGGTTCCTTAACTACTAATTCGTAATTATTTTTTAAAATGTTGTACTTTTGAAACTATTTTCCACTCTTGTCATTATACCTTACCTAAATAAATTTAATTTGTCTAACTGTTCTAAATTTGTAAAACATTGCCTCACTGAATGAAATTTGTTTTTGTCTAGATGTTAACAGATAGATTATAGACATTATTGAATATAAAATAATTTTTTTTATAAAAATACTATTATTATAGATTATAATCAATTTTTACTTGTTTCTGATTTTAATGTTTGTGTTTAAAATGTTTTACATTTTGTTATACAAAACGTTTTTATACCTTAAGTTAGATAGATAGATAGATAGATACACGTTAAAAGATATCATCTTATAAAATTTATTAACAATATTTATAATATTTATGATGTAAAATAAAATTTATTAAAAAAAATAAAACTACTTTAAACGGTCATAATTACATAAAATATTTATATTATTAAATAATAATTACATATAATATTAATATTAATAAACAACTGACCCCAACAACTAACATGGTTAATTGTTTAAAAATGTAACATATTGTATCAATGTTTTAACTATTAGTTTAATCACAGAAATTTGAGCTGAAATTGTACCGAATCTAAACATTTTAGGAGAAAATGTTTGACCAAGAAGTTGTTGTTTTTTTTAAGCATTTTTGCTGTTTGAGTTTTACATATTTCTGTCTACTATGGTATAAATCAGGCAGGCGCATAGACATCTAATAATTATAAAATAGTTTAAAAAAACTAAAAAAACACGCTCTATCTTTATTACTCTCATGCAAAGTATCCGTTCATATGCGTTCTGCAGCCAACTTCAGAGAGTTACCTACAGACAAACAAACATACGAGTGAAGCTAATAAAAGCGTGTTAATAATAAAATATAATAGTTTAAAAAAACTAAAAAAACACGCATGCATGCGTAGTTCGCGCACTAGCTCTATCTTTATTACTCTCATGCAAAGGATCCGTTCAGATGCGTTCTGCAGCCAACTTCAGAGAGTTACCTACAGACAAACAAACATACGAGTGAAGCTAATAAAAGCGTGTTAAAAATGTACTAGTGCGAACAAATTTTCTAGCAATAGAAACATGAGATGAAATTTGATATACCCTCCTATATTCTATTAATCGGTAGGAATATGTCGGGTATAAAATTGTGAATAAAATATTATATTATACTATTTTTCAAATCTAATGTATTGGAGTTTTTCATCAAAAACATTGCATTTATTAAATGGAAAACGGGGTGTTTCACTCACACATAATAAAAAGAGTAATAATTTTTCGAAAGAATACAATTTTTACTCCCAAAATGAGTTGGCATTCATTGCCCAAAAATTTTCTTGCGCCTCAAAGTTGTTTTTTTTTTTTAATAATTATAACAACCAAGTTTTTATTAACTCGCTTTCTTGAATTTCTGTCCGGGTGGAATTTGTAATTGATTTTAATCATTCGTTCCGATGAGCTAGATACTTCAAATTTCAACCATAGCTTAAATTGGATGATATTTCAAGAAAATGTGAAAAAAATAAATACGAAAAAGAGAGAAAGACGATAAAACAAAAAAAAGAGCAAAACATCATCAATAAAAAAAATGAGGAAGAATTACTTGTACGAAAAATTTCATTCAGATAACTCTTAAAAGCAGAAAAAAGTAATAAAGTACAAATAACTTTAATTGAACCATGTTTATATTACGAACTGAAAAGTATAAAATAATTTCAATAATTTCAAACGAAATACATGGGGCGTATACAGCCCCATGTATAACAGGCCAATTAATGCGCCCCATGTTTTTCGTTTGAAATTACAGAAATTATTTTATACTTTTTAGTTCATTATCAAAAATATAGTACATTAAAAATTACTGTTATTTCATTATTTTTTTCTTCCTTTTAGAGTTATTTTGTATTCATTGCTAAGTCTTAATATAAATTATGTATTGTCGTTCGTCTCTAGCTTGGGATTATTTGATTTACGCATTTTTTCAATATTCTTGTACACATAAATTCCACAAAGATTTTAATGATCCCTGTTTTTTGTTTACATACCATGATAAAATAAAAATAACAACAACACAAAAATCATGAGTAAAACGTAAATTTATGTTATGTAGTTTAAATATTATCATGATTGTAGTAGGTACATACCTATATATACTGTGTGTAAGGTAAGTTAGTTAAACTGCCTTGCCGATAGCGATATGAGATAAGCAGATCAATAATATACATTTAAAAAAATATATCAAAGTTGCAGCAGCCACAATGTTTTATAAGAGTTTAATTATATATTTGTAAAAATATCCATTGAATTATTCAACATAGACTGAAATATTCATTTTTTATTAATATTAATACCTTCAAAAATAATTCGATATATTTGCAAATAATCGAATAATTTGTTATAGTTGAATTCGACAAAAGTAATGTTAAGCTATATTATGCAAATATATACACAATTTCATAAAATCGGAAAAACGGTCCAGAAGAATTTAAGGCTTTGCTTTCCCGATTATCCCGTGGCAAAAGTATTAGACAAACACACATACAGTACTAAGAATAATGGCTATATATTTACAATGTATTGTACTCATAACTTACACTACAGTGTATACACACATATACTCCACTCACTGTGGTGTATATTCATGGAAATATTCTTTTAAATTTTTAGTGATTTAAATTGTTAAACTATACGATGTGATCAATTCATCCCATTTTTTTAGTTATTTAGATCATGTTCTACTAACAAATACAAATTTTTCATCAAAACAACATTCTCTCTAAGACAAAGATAAACAATTCTGCCATTTTCTGATGCTTCTCTCTGTGTATAAAACGATTTTTAACACGCTTTTATTAGCTTCACTCGTATGTTTGTTTGTCTGTAGGTAACTCTCTGAAGTTGGCTGCAGAACGCATATGAACGGATCCTTTGCATGAGAGTAATAAAGATAGAGCTAGTGCGCGAACTACGCATGCATGCGTGTTTTTTTAGTTTTTTTAAACTATTATATTTATTATTGTAATTATTTCACATCGGATACGGTGTTCGAATTTTAACTGCACCTGTATTATTAATTTAATTACCTATATTCAAAGTTTGAAAGATTTTTTTAATATTATGCTTACATGACCCAATACCTTAATGAATAAATTATATAATATTTACTTAAATAGCTATATTTCCAGAACCGATCTACCAAATAGGTTAAAATTTGAATAAAAGTTTTCATTTTCTATACATTAAACTAATAATAATCAGTAGTGATAAGGTTAAACTAAATGATACATTTTATACTAAATAAGATTAAACTAAATGATACACGCATATCTACTAAAATAAAAATACCAGATGCGACCCTTCAATTTTTATACATAATTAAACACCCGTTTGATATGGTCTTCACCAGCTAATCCATTTATTGTAAGCTAAAAAAGTTATAAGATAAACCATAAAATTAGTGTGTAAAATTTTTTATATGAAATAAGCGTGGAAGGTCCTAATCGTCACGTGTTTTGTTTATTAAGAGTATCCATAGAAAATTTCATCAAAATCTTAATAATGATTTGCGGAGTTGGTATTTAACTACCATATTACGCGTCACTTACAAGCGCAGTGTAGTAGGTTTAGCTCGATAGTGATAGTTTTGTATAGAAGATTGAATATACACAATCTCTTCTTAATTATTCTATGAAAATTAAATACATATTAACATATAAAAATAAGAGTAAATATTTTCACGTACGTAAAAAGAAGTTTTGTTAAATAATAATAATATATACAATTGGACGTCGTCGTTATACATATATTGTATTATTTTTATCGAATTGAAGTGAAAACCTTTTATAATTAATAAATAAAAAATAAATAAACAAGCATCGAGTGTGATATACTTTATTTGCATTGATTTTAATTCGATTTTTTTGATATCATTTAATAATAATATAAATATTTTTGTGTGTCAATAGGAAAGACTGGGGTTAATTGACCACAAAATAAACAATTTTTAAAATAAAAAAAAAGCGTTTTCTTTTTAACTTTAGCTTTTCACTGGATTAGGTGATAAATGAATTTTTCTAGAATTGTTTAACATAAAAATAAATAGCGTAATTATCCAAATATGGTGGGAGCTCAATGAAGAATAAGTGAACTAAGTATTATTGCGCTAGAATATCATTTTAGTATTATTATATGCTCAATGACAGCTTAATCGAATACTGAGAAATCAATCAAAATTAACTTGCAAAATTTGTATAAAGACAAATATCCAGAACATTAGGTCTGATTAGACAAACGCATGCAATAAAAGAATGGAGCTATTAATACAATTTTATTCATAATTATATTTGTAATTTCTAAACGTGTTTTCGAATGGGACTTAGAACTATGAATATATCATTTATTGATAATTGCATAATCACATTATACATTGATTTTGGTTTGATATTTAAAGTGTCTTAGTTATTTGAAGGTGGGTTGTATATATGAATTGTTCCAATTTAAATTAGAAATAAAATTTCAATAGTAATTCGCATATTTAAGATGAATATTCTGTAATAAATTGTTATCTGAAATATTTTTTGTAGTGTAAACAAAATTAATTAACTTTTTAATTTTTAAAAAATACTTCAAATCCAAGTTTGTAAAGTTTTATTACAAATTAAATATTCTTCAAACAATTTCAAAGATCTTGACTTTATTTTTGTAGAGTTTAGAATGTGTTCATAATTTTTCCAAGCTTATTAAAAAATTTCAAACTTAATCTGAATACGCACCTGATTGGATGGACTAAAGTTTCTTTATATACTGGAAATAGTTTGGATACTAGCCAAGAAATACTGTTATGACAATCTATGTTATGTTGAACCCCAATCTCCCCTACATTGTGCGAATAGTTGTAACTGAAGTATGTATAGTAAGCAAGCCAAGCAGTTAGTAGTAGTTGTTGGTGGCTACCACACCTTATCCAAAAAATTTAGGACACATTAAATGATGTTTACATAAACATATATTATTTTTGGTAGGTATATCATTTGTTAATCATTTTACTTTTTTATTTAATAAATTCTTAATCAAGTATTTTAATTAATTAAACAGCAAGGGAATATTTTATTTCATACAGAGATTTGTTATGGATTGAAAAGAAATATTTTTGTTAATTTCAGACAAATTTCTTCATTCTTTGGTTTTTACTTCATTTGGTCTACAGTGAAAGAGTTGCTAGAGTCGTCGACTTTTGGATATTCTCATGAGTGATTACAAATCTATAATTAAAAATACATCAGATTATTGAGTTTTTCAATGTGGGCCATCGTGTTTCTAAATTAATGTCAGTTTTTAAAAAAATTGCGATTGCTAATATTAAAAACGAATAATAAAATTTTTCACATTTTTTCAATTTATCCTCGTGTAAAAAAATAATTATTTTTTTTTCCAAAAATATTAGTTAACTGCTAAAGTTTGTAGTTGTTGAGGGCAAAAGCATTTTCGTATACAAATAATAAAAAATTTACCAATGTTTATTTTTAACTCAAAAACTCCTTTCTGCAAAAATAGTTACGCGGTAAAATGAAATACAGTGTGTTTCTAGAGTGACGAGCAATTGGTGGATTGAACAATGGAAATAATCTTTTGAATTTTAGCGTATATTAAAATCGAATAAGAATTTACTAATTATTTTCTGGAGTATTATTCATTTCTGAATTTCTAATATTTTTCTTGAAAACTGTGGGAAAAAAATTCCGTCAATCTCAAATTTAAATATCCAATTGCTCACACAAGAGCAATTTAAATTTGGTGCTCTAAAAAAGAAGTCGAATTTCCAGAATTTTCGTAATGAAACATGTAACACTAATCATACTTAAGCCATATAAAATTTAACTTATTTTTACCAGACCTTAAATAATTGATAAACAATTAGTCACATCAATAAAATCTTACAATCATAGTGTCACTTTTTGTATATATATTTAGTTACTGCACTTTTCCCGTACTTACTGCAGACGTGTTTAAATATATCCTTGACAAAGAGAATAGATGAAAGAAATTAAGTATAGACAAAAAGAGCTTACGTGTTTAAAAAAAATGTTAAGATTCATGACCAAACCCAAATTCAGCGAATTTATTTATGATTTTCATAACTGTATGGACTACGGAATTTGTGAAGTTTGAAAGATTGAAAATATGTTTAACACTGATACTGTACACTTTATACTGTTATTTACTCTCTTCACTTGTTTCATATTAAATTACTCATTGTACAAGCATTTCACTGTACATACAAAAAAAATATTCAAAGAGGTCATACCATAAGGTTATACAATAATATTAAAATATTTAAATTCAAATGTAATACTTCAATTAGTAAAAAAAAAATTACAATTAACCTTAACATTCTCTAAAATCCTTGTAAGATGAACAAAACACTTAAAAAATTATTTAAATATTTCTATAAAATAAAATAAAAAGATTTTTTTTACATTTAGATTCCCGCTGGTATTTGAAATCATTTTATCAATTCATATTTATTTTAAAACAATTGAATAATAATTATTTAATTTCTTTGTATATTTTTTACAGTAAATAAAGTATTTTGATAAATATAGCTTATTTAAAAATATATGATAGGTAAATATAGCTACAATAAAGCAAACAGAGCGATTAGAAATATGTGTAGAAATATGAAATTAATTGCATTATAATAATTATGTAAATGTTTTTTATCAGTAATAAAAATCATGATTTAATTTAATAATTTCAAAAAAATATTTACCCTTAAGTGAATTTTTGATTCTTCATGTATTGGCATATTCAATTTAAGGTAATAAAAATAAGCAAGATTTAAGAAATCAAAAAATGATAAAAGCGAAAACTTTAAACTTTATGTCCACCTACAAACATAGATCCTTATATATAAAAATTACGTGTAACACGTTTATCCGGGATGAAGTCCTAAACTACTGAACCATTGAGATCAATTTTTTTTAAACGTGTTATTTGCTTCAAAATAAAATCGCCCTTTCTATCTCACTAGCAGTATGTCAAACTATTTAAACTGTGCATAACGCATCCTATAAGCTTTTCATCAAGTATATCAGTATCACAGCACGAAGTACGAGGTGTCTCATAGTACCGGGTATATATATATATATATATAAACTTCGTGGCATGGATGTCCCACACTAAATACTAGGTAAGTACCGGGTACCGACACCAAACACCGGGTCCCACAAGAAACACCTGGCATCCGATAAGAAGGGATTTCCCGAAATTCTACCCCTTAAGATGTGAAAAACGAGGGAAAAGCTTGTATACGACAATGTGATTACTTGGTCCAATCTACTTCAAATTTCAATGAAATCGAATGTCCTTTAATGAAATTGTTTTTCAAACTTTTTATTTCAGTGAAAATTATCACAGCAACACGTAATCGGCTCTGGTAGTATATTATGTTATTAACTCCTCCTTTTTCAGTTTAAAAATTTTAAAAATTCGCATGGATATTTACAATTCTTAATCAGAAAGTTTCAGCAGAACTTTAAGAAAGCTAGGAAATCATTTTGGGGTTTAAAATCTTAAACTTCTTAGATCCATTATAAATTTTATTTTATTTAAATAATTTTTAATTAAGTCTAAAAAAAACATACATTCTTAATCAAATATTATACAAACAACAAACTACTTGGATATTTGTTCATTTAGGAGTTTCCTTATTAATGGAAATGGGTGGATAAATCAGAGTAATTTCACTAAAATACATTTTTTTGTAACTGTATTGTTATTTTGGGATTTCCATCCTTCGGTACATTCTTTATTATCCTTTGCATATTAAAATATTATCGTCTTGTAAAACGAAGGAGTATAATTGTACAATTCCCTCATATTTTTGGATTCATTCTCCACAGCTTCACAGTATACACATAAACCGATACCGTTTCGTATCTTCACAGAGATTATAGAGGATAACGTTGCTTCTATAAAAGTTCTCCGTGTATATTTTCAATTAAATATAAATACATACTAATATTGTGTGCTACCAACATAAATGCACGTCCACTTTCACTAAAAAAAAATCACTATATAGATAAAATTACATGTAATTATAATGCTTTTGGCTAAATATAAGAAATGCTATTATATCAGTAAAGTATTGCGAATTTTGTTTACTGCTTTGCAAAGAAAAATTGAATAAAATTTTTGTAGCCTACCAAACTACTCATTAAAGCAAATCTCGGTCGGTTTTGGAATTTTAACCGTATTTTCAGCGGCCTTAAGGTTTTTTTCCGTTAAAAGTAAGCTACAACAAAATTGTCTATAAATTATATATTACTGTGGTCTGCAAAAATTCATTTTTGTATAACTTTATTTTCCGTATATTTGAAAAAAAAATAAAAGAGAGGTTGGGAAGAACTATTCTAAAACAAATAAAATTTAATATAGAAAAATATTTAATAATTCGATTAATTCTTGCTTAAGTTCTATCTTTGTAAATTTTATATAGAAAGGATTATGGCATGGTAGTTCCTTGTCACGCCTGTATTATTTTTTTCAGTAGGCAACAAATAAATAAATAATAGATTAGGGTACGGTTATTATACTCGACATACAGGAGTGTTTTTTCACTTGGGGTGTGCAAAAACACTCGAAAAATAAAGTGAATCAAGAAAATTATTTATTACTACATTTATTCATTTGAAAGGCTCGATAATCTTAAGTGCAAAATCAATCTTAGGAAGATGGGTGGTTCTAGGTTAAATGATGGTCAGTTTCATTTTTTTAAATGAAACTCATATAATATCTGTTATATTCGCTTTATTTGAAGATTTTGATTTAATACAATGTTGACAATTAAATTTTCATTTTATTGCTATGTTTCGCTGGACATCCAGACTTCTTCAGGTAATCTACAAAAATACATACATGAAGTATTTAATTGTCAACATTGCGTTTATAGTCTGATATACTTAATTAATAAATCTTCGAGATTCTTTTTAAAATCTAAGAAATCATTGCCTCTTACGAATTTATTTTTTAAATTTTGTTAGATGCTGTTTACACTTTTTCTATTTACAACTAAAACTGTGCAAAGTTTATATCATACAGTTTCATTGAAATATATAAAAGCCTATCTACTATATCGAAAAAATAAAACACTTATTATTAATTTTCAATTATCTGAAAAAAATGCCATATTAATTATGAAATCTAAAAACTCGAAAAACTGTAAAATATTCGATAAAGCTTGAAAACATTTAAAATTTGTTGATAAACGTGCAATTTTAAACGTTCTTGAATAGTTATTTTTCAAATGTATGAATATGTTGAGTTATTGCGTTTTCTTATTCGTTGAAAAGTAAAGATAAATTATAACTGGTGAATCTTAATGAAAAAATTAAATTATATAAACAAAATAACTCACAAAATTATGTTTCAAAATTTTAAAACTATAAATTGAAATGTAAAACTGAAAATCCGGAAAGCAGCACAGTAACAGCTTTGTAGCTGAAGATAATGAAGTAATCGCAAACGAATTCAGAGAAATAATTAAGATCATTGCAATAAAATAATCTTTCAACTATGCAAATAATATGAATATGAATACTTGAAGGCCTTTGTAGGTGTAAAAGTTACCATAATTTAATTAATATTGTAAATGAGATAATATTTAACATATTATATTTTTATTAGTATTCAAATGAAAATTATAACAAAATTTATTTAAAATATCAATAAATTATAACATTTTTTTTTATTATTTATTAAAACTGGTACAACTTATAATTAGTTAATTAATTGTAATATAATTTACATTTTTTGTATCGATTCTAAGAATATTAAAATAAGTACTTAAATAGGTATAATTATAATATTTTATTGGCATAATATACGAAGAAATAGTATTGCACGAAATTAAAATTCCGTTTAATAAATTTGATCTAAATGTCGTATAAAATTTGTAGTCTAAAGTTTCTAACGCTAGAAAATAGTGACCATTCAAAAAAAATGTTGGTATAGGTTTTCATATAATCATCTAATTAGTTAATTTTCGCATATCCAACTTTCCTTTTTTCTTTCTAAGATTAATAAGCATATATATAATTACAATATACATACTATTATAAAATTTATTTTATGAATCATATATTTCTTTTTAACATAAAAGCTGAGTTGGGCTCAGATCAAGCACAGATTCCGCTATATTTGCTACAGTTTATAATTGGATTTAAAAATGACTTTAAACGATACCATACAGAAGGTGAACTTTGTTCTAGATGTCTTGTAGACGTGAGTACCCCAAAAATGATCGATAAATTGAGTATCAAAAAAATTGATGCCAGATGGGTGTTGCAATTGCTCTCATTTGAGAATAAACACAACCCGAGTTTCAATGTTTAAAATTTAGCAACAGACTACGAGTACTTTTTGTTTTTAAATTTAAAAAAATCCTTCACCGGGCAACGGTTCACATCATTTTAGGAAGTCATCAAACACACAAGTGCTTAATTTGAGTATAATACACAAGGATATATAACACACAAGGTATTATAAATCGAAAAATTTTATTATAAGTAGAATAATAATTGATTAATACTTATTTGTCCTGCCTAACTTAACTTCTAAATGGTCTAGTCCTGTTATTTTTAATAATTATAAACCACACAGAGGATCTTATCAATAATTTATTAAAGAGTGCTTTACTATGTTGAATTCTATTATTAGCCAAAGAAATTGAAATTCAAACATCAAACATTTTGTGCAACTTCAGTTTTGTTAAACATATAATATTTAATACATTTTGTCCTGACATGTTTCGGACTGTATGACTATTTTCAAACAGTGAAGAAAGATTTCCAAACATAACCTACCTTTTTTACTAAAACAATTAATTTGGTATAAACTTGCATATTGTTTTTTCAAATATTAAAAGTAAGCTAAAATAATTGATTTATTTATAAATATATAAATTGAATAAAAATTTGATATGATATAAAATCTATATATCAATACGTGAAACAATAACTGTGTACCCCTTTTTACGACAATTGGACGGACGGAGTATGAAAGGTGACAAGTTTATATAGAAAAGAACTGCAGAATGCTAATATTTTTATAAAAGACAGATGTTAAAATTGAAGAAGTAAACAAATATAGTTTTATATTAAAAAATATTGGATACTGTTAGACGCATAATTAAAATCAATATCGATTTTATAAGTTTAAAGGCGGAAGCAAGAAAAAAAGAGAGAGTGTATTAACTCAATTTGATCATTTAGGAGTATCGGATATCCGTTTTCAAGTCAAGATTGTGCATTTCATCAATTTCATTACATTTAGATATTTGAGCAATTTGTGCTCGATAATTGAGATACTAAATGCATTATAGTGATAAGACTTCTCTTTTATTGGCAAAGCCCGTACTTCCTCTACTGAATCCTATACTACCATGATGTTTATAGATCTATGTACACAAATAGAGATACATAGTTCTTGTAATAAGTACTACTAATATAATTACATATGAAAATACATAGTTCGTTTAAATCAATCCATGTAGATACAATTTATAATATATAATAACATAATTGTAGGTTTATGAACTAATTTATGTCTTAATTCTACGTTGTTACATTTTAATTTTTTTATTTTAAAAACCATGTTGTTGTATCTTTTTTTTATTCAAGCTTTATGTACATACGATACAGGATGATTTAATATATTGTTTGAAGCTTATACCAAAACCATTTTATATGATGACAATCAATCATAAGAAATTAATTTCCCCAAACATTACTCTAAATAATAATCCTGTGTCGTCATGAACGTTTAGACAACAATAATAAATCTTGAAGATTGAAGGTGTTAAAACTATAATCCAAACTTTTGAAGCTTTTTTGTAGATTTTCAACCAACGAAAATACAAGGTTCTCAAGTCATCGCATATATTTTTTTATGTACCACGCATAACTAAGAGTAGTCCGATTTTGAGTGATTGTTCACTGATTAATTGTAACGTATGACAACGCATAAGTTTTTACTGATAAATCCAATTTTGATAATTCTTTTTTTATTGGATGGATATTAATTTAGAAAAAGTTCCTACCATAACCTTCGGAAAGTAGAGGTTTTTTATTGTTTACTTATAGATTTTAATGATGTGTGTTTATAACCAATTGAGCATATAGTAGATTACAGCTGCAAAAAATTATAAAATAAAAAGTTTTTAACAAATAAACCGCCAGAAAAATTCAAATTCAAAAAATAATAAACCTTTTTTTATTTAATTTTGATAACCAAGTTCTTAAACAGGGCTCAGCATACAGTATGTCCTATGTTTGCATCACTTTTTATTATGATCAAAATACAGATTTATGTTATCAAGAAGGGTGACATCTTGATTGAAAAATACCTCACATTTTACTTAGGCTTTAAAATCATAAATCAACTAAGAATTACATTTCAATTTAAATTAAATCAACAGGACATTTCCCATATTGTATGTAAATTGTTGGGTTAAATACGATTTATTGGACTCCAATCAAAAATGGCATGAATGAAATCAGGCTTAACCGATATTGTTCGAAATATCTTCATTGTGTTAAACCAATATTTTACAACAGTATTTTTTATTTATCCAATCAATTCAAAATTATCAAAAGTCCTCTTTGATAACTAAGATTGAAAAAGAGTAGTCATGGTATTAGCCTTTTAGATCAATCTCAAGATTTAAATGTAAGTCATCTTTTGAAATGATGTTACAATTTGAATGAAATTATTGAACTGTAATTACAACAACAAATTGAACATTCCCATTAAACTTAGGAAAATGATATTATCGGAACATTGGCTATCCGTCAATTGAAAGAAATTGATTGTACATTATTTTTTTGAAGATATTATTTAAAGGCCATTAAAAATCGTGAAGTGGATATTTTGGAGGCCCAAGCTGTCATCTTGAATGAGATCGACTATGAGCAAATTTCTTTCATTTATGTGTATTGGTTCTTCAAAATCGTTTTATTTTTCTTTTGGTTTCTTTAAATTGATTTTAAATACGCATACAATATGAATCAACTTGTATTTAATAAAAATGTTCACAGGGCATTATATACTGTTATAAATATTATTGTTTGTAATAATTATTATATAATTCAAATTGTTTAACCCTTGCGGGATTTATTACATTAATATGTATATTTATTTGCATTAATTGTTTATATGTATCAAAAATATTTAAAAAAAAAAAATTTTTTAATCCATAAACATATAAATTTTGGAAAAGATGGTCTGAATTTCTTTAACGGCGTAGGGAATAATAATTCTAACTATATTTGTTCTAAAAATGAACCATTTTAATTTTGTATAAAGGATAAGCTCAAATTCTAAATTTTGACAAAGACATACATGTATGGTTTTGTTCAAATTATTTAGACTTATTACTTTATTATTAAATGATTAGTTTTTTTACCTAAAAAAATAATCTTTTTACTTTATGAAGTTACCGAAACTTATTAATGTCAAAATGTTAATTTTTTGATTTATACATTGGATCCAGAACGATACCATTTATTAGTAACAAACACCATTAGGTTGTGTATCCTCCTGGAGTTCTTGCATATTATACCTTAATAAATACTAGATTTCTCTGAGTCAGGATTAATGTCAGGATAGACCATATTAATGTATATACAGCTTTATTAAAAGATTTTAAACAAAAATCATAGTTTTTGAACACTTTTCACATGCTTTTCATAGCCGCATGCTACCACATTTTTCTCAAAGGAAAGTAGCTATCCCAATATTCAAATAATACAATAACTCAAACAAACCATATATTGAGCAATAAACAAACTGCTTTATTTTAATTTTCAAAGAAAAATTTTGAAACTGTTTTTTTATTTTTAAGAGAAGAATAAATTTTTAATTCCTAAAATAATGATGCTCATCTTAAATCAAGAAAACCTAGAACTTGAAAGAAAATTATTAAAGATTATATATAGTTAACAAAATCTGTAAACTTTTTCAAAAATATATATATTTCATTAATAAAAAACTTTGTATCCGTGAGAAAGTTCAAATTGAATAATGAATTAGAATTCATGTAATAATTATTGTATTACAAACGAAAAAATTAGTTTGTTATTATTTTTAGATCATAAACTACAGTTTAGAAAATAAATTTTTAATCAAATCTAATCGATTTACGGTATCGGCGTAAAAACAATTAAATTGAATGCGGCGCTTATAAGTAAAACTAGGTATATGGCGAAATAAACACTTTATATAACAACTGCAATTAATTTGGGTGTGTTTTAATTTTTTAGGCAATGTTAATATGATTATTAGTGCAAATTTTTAAAAATTGTTATTAATAATAATAATAAAGAAATAATTGTTTATATTACAATAACCGGAATTAATTTATTAAATAATATTACACAATTTTTCATAATTATGAATATCTTCGAATAAAGCCGACATATTTATCAATTTAGCCTAAAGTTTGTATTTCTAAAAAATATTGTAAGCTAACCAAACTTTGGTCTAAATTTTTAACCGACTTCAAAAACGGATTTTTTTAATGTTTGTTCCTTCAGAGCTTTCGGATATTACAATAACCGGAATTAATTTATTAAATAATATTACACAATTTTTCATAATTATGAATATCTTCGAACAAAGCCGACATATTTATCAATTTAGCCTAAAGTTTGTATTTCTAAAAAATATTGTAAGATAACCAAACTTTGGTCTAAATTTTCAACCGACTTCAAAAACGGATTTTTTTAATGTTTGTTCCTTCAGAGCTTTCGGCTGGGTGAACCAATTTTGATGGCTCTATTTGTATTTGAAAACTGATACTTCCCTTGTGATCCAATTTCATTTTTTCCCGATCTGATTTCATTTAGGAGAGAGAAGGGGTAAAAACAATTTTTAGTCATTAAATTTCATCAAAATAAAAAATTTTTCATGTCTGTGTGTTGTATACGTAAAAATTAAAAAAACAAGAACCGCCTTCAAAAAAATGAACTTCAAAGTAAAAAACAATTGTGACCTATGAGTTTTCGAAGTCGGTGCTCTTCTTTTGCTTAACAAAAAAATTGATTGATTGGCGTCGACTGAGAAAGATAATTCGTCACAAGGAAAAATTTAAAATGATTTTTCATTTATAAAAAACATAGTCGTAAGATACCATTTTATTTCTTTGCCAGCACTCGATGTTTTGTTACAACATCACAGAAAATGAAAGAAGAGAGTGCTCACATGTGCATGGTTAAAAAATTATTTATTGAGGTTGGTGATCAGAGGTGGCCATATGGGTAAAATCTTCAACATAGTAGAGATGGAAATAAAATTCCTTTACACATGGAATCGAATCTAGGACCAGTGGAATGGGATACCAGTGGAATGCCTTTACATATTTACAATTAATACAAAATTTTACATATTGACTTCAAAACTATGGCTCTAGGCGAACTATATCAATCTGTAGACTTAGCGTAATTTAAGAAGGTAAAATTTCCAAATGAATTAATTTACATAACATACTAAAACTTCATAACAAAATTTTAATTACTTTCTTCTCTAATGAAAATAAACAAAAGCAAACTGTCAGAAGAAATTGTATTCTTATTTTTTAATGAATAAAATAAAACCGCAATACTTCCGATTTACAAAGAAAAAAATTATATTATATTAATTAAAATTATTTTGCTAAAAATTTAAATTATTCATAAAAAAATGTATAAATAAAATTCAAATTAATAAAAATTAATTTTTATAAACTTGTAGATAGAAATTTGTCTCTTTACCACCCGAAATCCACATACCGTATTTTTTTTTTGTAAGCTTTTATTTAGTTCCCTGTCCAAATGTTTGCTTGTATGTTATGGCATACAAAAAGAATACAGTAAAGCTTGTATTTCAAAAATGTTTTTTACTTAATAACTTGTTTATAAAATACCCTTACAGCTCTATTTCCAACTCTACATCTGCCCGCCAGTTCGACTGTTCGTCATCAAAAAGTAAGTTTAAGTATGTGAATGAGCAAAATCGGTTCATTGGGATTCATGACCCTACTTTGAAACCATAACAGATAAAATAAGAAGCTATTGGTCTGACTTCTAAAAGCCATATCCATACACCTTGTTACATAATATATTTAATTTTTTTAAATAAAAAATATGTTTTTTACTTGATGAAAGAAAATAAGTAGATTAAATTTAATGGAATGTTTCACACTTAATTTTTTTTTTTTGTAGATTAAAATTTATCTATTAATTAATATTTATTTTAACATCACGATTTACTAATAACAAGTATGACTACAACGTTTTATTATATTTTGTGATAAAATCGCATATTTTATATTTTCAATATTCTTATATGTAATAATCGTACATTACTATCCTAAGGGTATTATATGATTAATCAGTTGACGAGGATGGACAGTTCGACAGTTCTAATGTCGATCAGCAAATTAATAAATGAGATTAATGTCTTTTTGTAACGTGACTAATATTAATTGAAAAGGACTATTCAATCACGTATTTGTTACAAAATCGTGATTAGCTCTCGATGACTTTTTGATATCTATGATATTTAATGGTAAAGTCATACTATGAAAACAAAAAGTCATATAAAACTATTATACAAATTGGATATATAACTATGTTCCATGAGAATTCGTTTAAGTCTTGTACTTAAACGAATTATGCTTATTTCAAGCTTATTGATAGAACGTATTATGCTTATTTCGAGCTTATTGATAGAATATAAGCATAGTATATAATGGACATACTTACGGATTACAGAAGATGAAAGAAACATGACATTGAATGCGAATAGGGCATAGTGACACTTCTATGATGTACTCACAAAGATTTCATCTATTTTGAACGCATAGTTGTTATTTGACAGTCGTTTGAGTAAGTCGATGTGAGTGAAAATGGGATTTTTGTTAGGTTGGCTTGATACTCAATTCTTTGCATTTTAACAAAAACTCTCACATCGACTTACTCAACCGACTGTCGAATTAAGCGTCCAAAATGGCTGAAATCTTGGTGAGTAACTGAAATACTTGAGTGAGTAAACGATACACAACTACTTACACTAAATTTTATTGTTGATTGCTGTTACGTTGAAGTCGGAAACTTTTCAAACCGCTTTCGTATATTACGATTATAGTAAATAGCAACTTTAGTTAGAATCCATTTTTGAATACTTAGATTCGAGTAAACGGTCTCTACTACAAATTTACTTAGTACTTGGACTACAAAGGTACTTGGACTTAATTCATCATATTAAGTCCAATAAAAAATTCTAAATTTAATTCATCATATAATTCTCTTGAATTCTGATTCTCCTGAAAGAACAATTGTACCCTAGTATATCTTACTTGATTTACAAGATCAACATCAAAATAAACTATTTTATTTACGCAGGCGAAGTGTAGTTCTGTCCAAGATTGTCCTGTTTGTAAGTTTCATAAGTGATATTTACCATTCCCCCTCGTCCAGATCAATGAGTTATTCTAGCCATATCAAAATTATAAAATGTTGTTTGAAAATTGATAATATTCCAAAAATATCTAAAACAATTTCGGTCTAAATTAGTATTTCTGTGGGCTACAGAAATACTAATTTCTGTTAAAATTTATTTTTGAAAATTTGTATGTAGGGCCATAAGGGGATATATAATACAATGATTGTAGAATATAATTGTGTCTACCAAATTTTGTTAAAATCTTACAACGCAGTAACAAGTTACACGGGAACAAACATAGATACAAGTTGAATAAGCTATTAGTTTCGACCAATTGAGATTTTCAGAAAAAAAATAACTACAAATTCAAATTTTTTTCTGAACTAAGTTGTAAATTCAACTACACAAAGTTAATTCAATCATAAGTGTAATTAAAATAATGACTGAAGAAAACTTCAAGGATATATATTTTGCATTATTCCACTATTTATTTTATTATTTATTAAAAATTAATAATTACGTCGTGACATGTTTCGGTTTGTACAACCATTTTCAAACTGTGAAGATTAATCTTTTTTAAGGTCTTATATACTATAAATTACTATGACGTATAAAAATTTGGTATAAACTTGTAGATCAATTTCAACAATTACAAAAACAAATATGTATCATTTGTTACGAATTTAGATAATTATAAAACAATAAATAAAAATAAAATTCCATTACAGGTACAGGTAGCCCTACGTTAAAACTTATTTTATATAGGCATATGTTTGGCACATAATGTGTCTAGTTTGTGTTTTTGAGTTATGTATTTATTGTATATTTTCAAACTTACTTGGATTCGAATTTGTTCATCCATTTGGTCAAATTCTAATGGATGTAGTTTAAAAGCTAGTTCACTGTGTAAAGAACTACAAGTTTATACCAAATTTTTATACGTCATAGTAATTTATAGTATATAAGACCTTAAAAAAGATTAATCTTCACAGTTTGAAAATGGTTGTACAAACCGAAACATGTCACGACGTAATTATTAATTTTTAATAAATAATAAAATAAATAGTGGAATAATGCAAAATATATATCCTTGAAGTTTTCTTCAGTCATTATCATGGATTTCCACAAAGTAAAGCTCTCTTCAATAAAGTAATTAAAATAATTAAATATTTCTTTCATTAAGCAACTTCATAAAATTCAAGAAAGTGTAATTTAAATTTTAAATACTTTTTATATATTTATTGTCAAATATAAAAATCATGTAGTATATACATATGTAAATAAGTTATCAATTAAAATTTTGAAAAAATCAATCAAGTATGATATTATTTGACATATTTGATTAAATACCTAATATATTTAATTAAATCAAAAATTTTGTATTTTTATAATATTTCGATAGATCTGTTTGTGCGTTGTATCGGATTCTATATTAGGTTTGACATGATTTATTAAAATTGTTTCATTAAAAAAAAATTAAAACTAGTTTTTTTTTTTTCGTTATTTATTCAAATTACTTAATATCTGTTAGTAACAACTTTATTACTGGTCGTCTTAAAGAGTTTCATGACGTTTATGCATATATAGATCAGTAATCTATAGCAAACATTTTGTGAAATTTTGTAACCCAGTCCGCTTTGTCTCCTGTATTTTTCAGATTAATTTCGTGACACTAGCTGAGATGACCACATATATTTCATAAGTTACAACTACAAAAATAATTGAATTTGAAGAATACTTTATTGGTCGAAAATCAACGATTTCGTAAATTTTCAATAAATAATTGAAAATAAGTGAAATTTTTAGTTTTACTTTAAAAATTTGAGTAATGGAATTGTTAATATGTTGAAATTAATGAGAAAATTTTGTTGGCAGTCAATAAAACTGATAAATAATGAATGATTAATTGTTTGGATTAAATGGAAACTATGAATTAAATTAAGCAATAAATGGGTAAAATTAGCAACTAACATAATTAATTACCTTATTGATATTTGGTTGAGTGTCAATATTTGAATTTTTATAATTATAATCATTATTAAACCACACAAAATACCGTTACAAGTAAAATTGTTTATTGTTATTATGTAACACATAGACAATATAATTTTTTGTGTCGAGACAATTTAGGGGTTAGAAACGGTCTATTTGTAAGACAAAATAAATGATAACTCAAATCATAATTAATTTTTAATAGAGAGGTAAGGTAATTAATTAAAAATAAAGAAATGTTTACTGGCTTATTAAAATTTTCGCACCAACATTCTTAAACTTCAATAAAAGCAGATATTTTTTATGAAGCAAGCATATAATGTGAAAAAAGTAAGGTTTCTACCATTTGATTACTATTGGATAGAGGGATTGCGAAATTCTATTTTAACGTAGAAGTACAGAACCTTCTATTTTAACGTCGATGAGCAAAGAGAAAAGGTTTTTTGAGCTTTAACCTCTCAACCCCTAAAGGAACTGTCATTATCTCTCTTGTACAAAAATGATTCGTATTACGCATTCTTGAATTTAAATTTATTTTTATAGCTACAAAATTTTATGATTATTTATATTCAAATTTGGTACTGTCACAGCTTGCATAGTTCCCGTTTCCATAGGAATATAGGGATAAAAAATATGCTATGTCATACTAGGATTGTGTATTGTCATACTCGGACACTGGAGAGTATGCGATTCCCTTTTCTATGTTTTACCAAGACGATTCCATGTTTTGTGTGTCTATGTATATTGAGTACGTAACGCTGTAACTTTTATCACATTCAGGAAATGGACTATATAGTTTTTGGATCTCATTAAACCACCTCTTTAAATGCAAAGTAATAAAATTATAATCTAATAATTTGAACACATTTTACCAGTTTCTGTACGTTATATGTATTTATATTATTTAAAATAGATATATAATATAGTAGATATATCACAAAACTATAATGCTACGCGAATTATTTATTCTAAATTTAAAATTATTGTAGTTATTGAAAATAGGTGTGTCAATTAATATAAATTTTAATTTATATCATATAATAAAATAAAAACAATTTGGAAAGTAATTTACACTTATTCTAAAATAAAATTTATACTTATTACCATATCATGTCGTTGTGTCATTAGATATGTAGATACTTAACTTATACTATTTAGTGGAGATCATAGTGGCGTTGACCCTTGCAACATTATTTCTAAATAGATTCCTCGCACGTACTATTTCAATAGGGTATTTGTCTGATACTGAATTAGATCTGTTTCACATCAAAGATGATTCACGGCTCAATACTATAGTGAAACTTGAAAATTAAATTAAAATTAAAATACAAATTTTAGTTACGATTTTTATATCAATTTTTTAAATACTTAAGTTACGAAAATCATGTCTGTTTTGATGGCAGAATAAAATCAGGGTTGTATGAAAGACAACAACTCACTCATCAAAATTTTCAAGGACGAAAATTAGTTATAATGATCATAATTATTCCACATAAACGAGAATATCTTAAATTTAGTTTAAAGCTCGTAACGCTAGAAAATGTAGACCGCACTAGCGCATCTTATGTATAAATAATGAATTTACCTATTTAGTAACTAGTTCTTATTCCTCTACCTGGCCTCACGTCATTAAGATAGCTTAAAAAGGGACAGAGAAAGCGATCTGAAACTTTGATGACCTATTCTAGACATAAAAAGTGATTTTAATGCATCCATCGTCCAAATTTTAAACCATAAGATATAGAAGAAACGTTCAAATAGAAAATTTTTAAGTTACAAAATAATTTTAATTGATAAGAAAAATAATAATTTTTTATGATTGAATAGTAAATTAATGCCACTATCTAATCTTCGACGTATTTGATCAATGTATCTACAGATCGGAAATTCAAAATATATTTTTAATAAATAAAAGCAATTATCTGTATTCGAGACATTCGCCTGAAAGGTGGCGAAACTTTGTAATTCATTTCTGAATTTCAAAATCAATGTTGTCATAAATTGATTGAATAAATATTGAGAAAATTTTACAAATTGTTCTTAATGTAAATAAGTCAAAATCATGACCAAATTAACCTAATTAAAAGATAATAAAATTCTGATTCAATAATTTTTTTTTTTTAAATATAGATTAAAATATTATTATTTCATGTTAAAATAAATGTAACGGAGGTCGTTTACTTTCGCTGTTTTTTTTTTTTGATGTAGTAGTAGTAGTTTTAGATCGTAAGCGATGTCAAGTCATAAGGTGAGGTCAAACATTTACATAAAATTATTAATATTATTTTACTCAATTGCAAAAATACACTCTGAATATCTACCCACAATAACATTTATTTTTTTAAATATGTTCTTAAACCACTAACCAAGCTAGTTGCTTATATACCTTATATGTTTCGGTATCGAGAATTATGTTTGGTAAAAACAATATAAAAAACCAATACTTTGAAGACAATTGAAAACTTCTAATTTGCAAGACTAAAAATTTTTTAACGATTATATATAAATATGTGGAAGATAACAATCGTTAAAAAAATTTTGAGTCTTGCGAATTAGAAGTTTTCAATTGTCAAAAGTATTGGTTGTTTTATATGTTTTATTTTACCAAACCTAGTTTCGACATGTCACTAGAACAGATGGATTTATTTTACATCATCATTGCCACCTGTTGTTTGTTTGTATACATTCTCTACTTGATTAAAATGAACAAAAAATTTTCCTCAAAAGAGTTAAAAAGTGTAAATTATTATATTTTAAATGATAAAATATATATTAGCTAACATTAAAATAGTATTTTCAAAATGATAAGAAAAAAAACAGAAAAAATGTTGATATTTTTTAATATTTGTTATCATTTTGAAAATATGAACTTATAGGAAGTAAATATAAATATTTTATGAATTTTTGTGCAAATCATATCTTGTAATGGATGGCATTAATTATAATTGTATTAATTAATAATACATTTTTGAAAAAGAATGTTAAAATGTTGTTTCGTAGTGTTTAGGCTTTTAGCTAAAAACTTGTAAACTTTTAACAAGAACTCGTCTTTATTGAAATATTTTAGAAAAATGGTCATATTTCCCGGTAGGTTTAAATCCAGTTAAGATAATTTACTTTTCGAATGTATCTTTTGATTCTAAAGATATTGTTATATCCTTAATGTTATATCATACTGTAGACATTTTATATAATATATTTTATATAATATACGACATCGAAAGGTAATTGGTAGCCGAAAATAATGGTAATAAAAGAACTTGAGTATTTATTATTATATAATATATTTTCACAAATTTATTAAGAGGGTTTAAAGTAAAAATATATTTTTTTTATTTAAGTCTTTTATGGTATTTAAAAGTTAAAGCGATATATAAAGAATTTTTTCTTGGTTTTTTTTTAATAGTGTGCATTAATCTAAACATGATGGGCGCGCAAAGAAAGTAAAACAAGGTTAAATGAAGTGGTGTTTTTCCAGAAAATGTAGTAGTGTATATTATATAAAGAGAAATATATTCAAGTATAACTTTAAAGAAGAGTGAAGAAAAAATTAATTCACACATTTTTTAGGTGATAGTACATGAGAAAATTGCAAATACCTTGTATTTACCAATTAACATACCTTAATAATGGTTAATAAATTTTAACAGCTTATATAGATAATCTTTTTTAGTAGCGGATATTAAAAACATTATAATTTTTATAATAAAAAAATTATGTCATATCTCTAACAGGTAAGTAAATTTAAAAGTACTTAAAACTGTATATTGAAGAATAATTTGAAATTATTATGACTTTTTAATTATTTGAAATTATATACAACCTAAAGCTATATTGCACACCCCACTTGAGTGTAGCTTTAGTATCGACTTATGTAATTTCCTTCGATTTTTACAATAAAAAGAGTATGCTTTGTAAGTTAATTTTTTCAATCGACCTTTAATGTAGCAAATTAGAAATATTATTTAATCGAATGGTTTCATTTGACAATTGTATAAAATGGTTTTTAATTATTAAAACTTTATTTGTTAATTTATTTTATTTTATTTGTTTTTTTGGTGTTTCCGGTCTATATTTACGTAGTAGGTACATATTTACTTTCGAGTTTATTATCTTATTTCAATTTTTATTAAGCCTAAAGCTATAAAGAAACCGAATTAATAAAATATCTTTTTTTCTCGTGAAAATTAAATATTTAAATCATATTATATTTTCACTAGTACCTAACAACAATAAAAATAATAAAATTTCGACCTTAACATTTTCGACTAAAGAAGCTAAGAAATAAGGATTAAGCAAAAAAATTAATATATTAAAGATTTATCGATGTATAAGGCGTTTCAAATTTTTTACATTTTTTCATACAATTTAAAAAAAAAAAAATGTGGAAATTATTTACTGTTAGCTAAATAATATTAAAAATTATTTAGCTAAATATTTAGTGTTTATTTATTGATATGGCTTTCCACAAATTATATATTAATCAATGAATCAATTTCTAGTATTTTAAACACAATATATTACCACATTTATGAATATTGTTAAAGTTGAATCGTTATCGTTCTTCCATTTTTGTTTGTAAAAAAATAAAAGTTTCACGTGAACATTTGTATTCTACTATTTGATTGGTTGTTTGAAGGTTATTATATTCATTTATAAATAATAGCTCACCATTATTTATTGTATGGAATATCTATATATAATATGTACTAACCAATAAAATTTAACCGATAAAACAAGGGTTAATGTATTCATGCATTGAATGCATGAGCAGAGGGCTAAGGAAAACGATTCAACTTTAGCATGAGTTTTGACTATTTTTGGCTTTTGAAAAAACAAATGTATGGGATGTGCAGTTTAAATAACGGCTCGAAATTATTATCATTTAAAGTTTTAATTAATAATTAAATGGAAAATTATTATATACTTTATGTTAAAGTTAACCATGGAATCATTTTTTTTTTATTACCACAATATTTTCATTTTTCTTATAGCCTTAAGTTCTAACGGATATGAATAATAATTTTAGTTAAGAATAAATTATGGAGGTTATTTACAATAATAATATATTTAATGATGTCTGAATGCACATTATACATTAATGATGATTTCCATAGATTCCACATATTTTTATCACTGTCAAATAACATTTGACTATCACAAAGACACTGTCCATAACATACATGAGAGTTTTAAAATGTTTTTTTAATATGTTTTTTTAAAAAAACATACATGAGAGTTTCGAAAACGGTGTTGACATTGAAAGTAGAATAATTACTTCTTTAATTTAAAATAAATAATTTTATTCTATATATCAAAATGACCAATTTTTATCAATTCTTCGTTTCACTTAAAACATTGAAATGAAATAATAATAAAATAAACATATTTTTTAAATTCATTAAATCAAGTAATAATAATATAAAAAAAATAATTTTTAATTCCGTCCATTGTCACATTTTCGCCCATTGTCATTCACTTCTCAGCTATAGTCCAAAGGAAATTTACAAAAGTATAAATTACAAAATTCCACAAACATACACCACCCAGGCAAACATACAAGAAACCGAGTTAATAAAACCATTTAAAAAAATACCATTTTGAGGCATTAAGCTTTCTGTGCTAAGAGTATTTTATGGAAAATTTAATGACTATTTCATTACGCATTTTAATTATATCACGTATATAATAAAAAAACACTATTTATCTTGTCTCGATTGCACAAAGATGAAACTCCGTGGATAAATACGAGGATGAATTCGTTTTTGATTGTTTTGTGAACTAACGTGGTAATCCCAACTATCGGTGTAGTATTCCACATAAATTTTTCAAGAGCTCATTTGCTGGTCCATCATATTCGTTGCTTATGAGCTCATATTATGATAATTAATAATAAAACATTTTTTAATATTATTATATGTGAACTTATGATGCTGATGGTTCCAGCTTAATTAAGTGTGAAATCAAATTAGATGAATAGTATTAGACTGTCCTTGGGACAGTAGCAATAGATGTATTTCGTTCCCCTTCTCGTAAAACACAAGATACTTGTTATTCAAGATACACTAAAAAAAAATTGCATTTATACAAAAAAAATTTTAGCAAAAAATACAATATACCTCAAAACAAATAACTGAAAAGTATTAAATTAAAAACCTTTCGAATTCGTCGTCAAAATGTCTTTAAACAATGACAACGAAAGGTAATTGGTAGCCGAAAATAATGGTAATATAGTTTAAAGTTCAATTTAGAACTTGAGTATTTATTTTTAGTGAATCTTCATCTTCAAGTATATTATTTGCGAAATACTTTTTTTTTTATTTTTTGTGAAATCAAATACGGAAAATGTGGTTTGTGATACGGAAAATACCAAAAATATATTTTATACGCGTTATCCTTTTAAGCAATTTTTTTTAAAATTTCATTCAAAGTTACGGGATCGTCGAAGTAAGCCCCATCAAATAACAGAATTGTCATCCATATCAAAATGCTGTGTACATACAAAAAATAGTAATGCGTGGTCATACATGAAAAAAAATACGGATCAACTAGAAAAGCCTTTTTCTGTTGTTCAAAATAGTGGCAGAGTGTCATAAAAATATGCTTATATAATTCTTCTAAAACATAATATAACCAGCTTATTGACTTTAACCAGCTTATTGAACTTAAACTTAAATAATAACTTCGTATGAAAAATAATGAATCGTCTTATATTTTATATGGTTTTGGAATATAGATATGTAAGAAAATAGAGATTGCTCTCTGTCAGGCTTCTTGACCCACAAAGGGGATGAAAAAATGAATCTTTGAGTTTAAATATCATTCGACGCTCATATTGATCGTACATAATAATAAAAAAAGAAAATATAAATACTCAATAAATAATATTTACTAAATAAATCATTTCTTTTGTACTTTTGTCAAAAGTATAAAGAATAATCGTATTAATCGTAAATAACAATTAATTTAAACCTTATTGGCAAGTTACTAACTTAAATAAAACGACACATGAAAAATGTATAGATAATCTAAAATATATTTTAAAATTTAATTGGATATAATCTGATACGTCATATTAAAATAATAAATAATAATAATAATTTTTTAATCACCGGAAATCCATATAGATAAATCATATTTCATATTTCGTATAGGTATCGTATATTTTATTAATTTAAAAATATTTATTTAAAGAGAATAAAGACAATATATTCTTAATCATAAATCAACAAAAAGAATATAATGTAAGTGTGTTGATTAATCATTACGTTATGAACGCTCCCAAAAAAATAAATAAAAATAATAATAATAAAATAAAATTACAAAATTAACAACTAATTGTCTTTCTAAACTAAGTGAAAGAATAATTGGATTTTACACTCGTACAAAAGCAATTTGTTACGTTATTTGTTCATAATTTTGCTTTAACAAATAGTTACGTTTATTGCAGTGGCGGCGTTAATCTTATGAGCGGGATTTGTATCCTGTTTAATTTTAAATTTGCCCTAAAAATATACCAGCTTGTAGTATGTGATAACCGCACACACAAAAATTTGTTTATTCTTACTGACAAATACTAAACAATTTATGATTTTATGAACAAATCAGACGATTCTAGTACAACATTTTTCAGTTAATTATCTGAAAGTTGTAAATGAAACGATTTGCATACTTTAAGGACAGTATAGAATAATTTTTTGTAATTTTCTAATATAGTTTAGCAGAAATGATGTACAAAATTTTGGGGTATGTTTTAATTAATTTTTAATATATCATCAATGTATATTGCTGTTATTCTTAAAAAATTAAAATAAATTTTTTATCTTAAAATTATGTTTATAAAAGTAGTTTGACCTGTCAAAAATAATATCCATTTAACGATTGGATCTGTAGTTTTTGAAAGATCGTCTGCAATTCTCAAATGTTAGCTATTCAATCGTTAAATAATACTTGTTCTTGGATTTCCTAATAGTAGTAAAGTTAAACATAAAACCACGTTTTCGGTGATATCTTAAAAAATATAACAAAATGCATACCATAATTTTATGCAATATTTTTCCCAATCAACATATAAAAAACTTGTCGTTAATATTTTTAAAACCGCAAAGCTCTCTCTGCTTGTAGAGCTACGCTATTTAAAAAAAAAAATGCTCGACTTATAATAGACTATACATAAACAACACACGAATACTTAAAAGTGAAAAGCTTACAAAGAATAAATAATAATTAATTATCTCTTAATTGGACGCGCCTAAGAAGTTACATTAACGGTTATGTGAGCTTTCATATAACCTCATACCCGATCTTATAAGTAAAGCACAGTATGGGTTCGCGACCAATTATACACATAGCACCCGCGTCTTAATTGGTGGAAGTGAAAATTAGAAGCTTGACTCTACTCAGCCATAAATGTTTCGTATTTGATGATTTGATTCATATATCATCTGACATTATTCAGAAAAGTCGTTTCAAATGACATCTCGTAAATCACTAGAAAGCCCTGTAAATACGATACCGTCACTGTATATTTTCTGTTGTACGCATTTTTTAAAGAAAGCGTAGGTTGGTAGCCGTATTGTATATTGTTATTGCATGTTCATACTATGGATTAAAATGATTCAAAATTGATTTATTACCAGGATTCTACCATATATGCAATATGACGGCAGGCGATTCATTATTATTATGTTTTACATATAAATATCATAAAAGAATTCGGTCAAATTGTTATTGAAATTGAATAATATTATGTATAATTGAAATTTATCTTCATTTTTATACTTCACATACAAAATATGTTAGAGCATATTAATTTTAGTCTGCAGTTTGTAACGCTAGTAAATATTGACCGAACAAACCAAATTTTGCTATAGATGTACGCAGAATCACCTAATTCGTCAATTTCCGTTTCTCCGCCTGCCCGTCAACAAAATAACACAAAAACGGAAAGAGATTACAAGTTTCTTGGTGTATTATATACCTAAACAGAAAGATAATATTGATGATGGATCCAACGGATCCAAGACTCATCATCTAAACCATATTAAAAGCAAAAAAAATTCCACACAAAAAATTTTTTAAGACAAACATATTTAACATTTTTTGTAAAATATTTGGATTTTCTGCAATTTTTGCTCAAATTTAGCTAATAAACAAATATAATTAAAAACAAATACATTTTATTATTATACAAGTATTTATAAGTGTATTATATACTGGACATTTTTAGTATTTTATGAAATCGAATGATCAAAAGTATTTCAAACATTGAAATTATATCATATGTCGAGTAACTAAACAACTAACTCCGCTAGTTGTTATCTTTACTTGTTCGTATTTAATATTACCATATTAGAGAGTGGATTTTCTCATAATGCAATAGGACCGATAATTGCTATGTAAATCTTAAAAATCATCAAAACACGAAATACCTCCAGCTAGAATCAATAGTGAAGTTGAATAATTAGTAATTTGAAACAAGCAAGAAACTGAAAACGGGATTGATTGTATCTTCAGAAAAACTGGTGTCGAGTGTTCTATATCACAAGTGGGTTAAAATAAAAGAAGAAGTATTACAATACATAGTATGGTTTATTTCTAAAAAATACATTTAATATCATAAAAATTCACTGATCCATCAAAAATATTTTCTCTTCATTCTGGCGATGTTCATACATTTTATATCAGAAAAGCTATTTGGTATTTTTTTCTATCACGAAACAATTTTTGCCTTCGCTTCACTGTTACTGAACCGTTTCAATACATTTTGGAATTATTACGCTAAAACAGACACAAAAAATAAAGATCATTTCACTGTATTTATATTATTACAAAGCCCTTGTAAAAATTCATTGTAAATCATTTCAGTTTCAAATACTTATTTAAAAATAATTCCAATTACTTATTTTTATTGTTATTTAGCATGTTCTCATTAAATTAAATTATTAAATTTAAAAAATATAATGAAATTTACATTGAAAATATGCAAAATCTGTACTGAATATTATTTGCATGCAGATCATAACTAAATACTTGCAGTACCACCTTCAATATCAGATTTCATTTTAAATAAAACTATTTATAGTAATGCATGTATTTGTGGATATAAGGTGTTGTATAAATATTCTGGAATTAAAAATTATAATTTTTTACAAATTTACAACTGATTATATAAATAAAATCAATAAAACTTACATAATAAAGTATATCCACAGTTTTGCAAATACTTTTCAATGTACTTTTGATCATTAAGTAATATTTTTATTTTACTACTCTTCAATAAAGTTTACTTCCGGATGTGTTCATAAATATATTATTACGGGATTTCGGCGATGAATTTTGAGTTTTTTCTTAATTTTGAGTACTTAATCTGATTGCTCAGCCATAGTTAATATGCTTAACTTCACTTCTGCAATTGTACCGATAGAAATTCGAATGCAGTTATTGGTTAAAAACGTAACAATAATGCCAATAGATCAAAAGCCTAGTTTAATTTGCAATCTATAACAGCGTACTATCTATACTCTCGTTCACCATGATTGCTAACAATTCTGTTCGTAAGCAGTTTGATTAACGTAGCACAGCTTTAAAAAAGGCAATTCATTAATGTGCTTATACTGATATCGAACTGATAGTATCAAATCAAATTATGACTTGAAAGCGGAGGGCATGTCGAAGAGTTTTTGCCAAAAATAGGATTCTAAAGTCAAAATTAAAACTTTATTTTATATTAAAAAAATTTTTTTTGTGGAAAATTCTACTTTATGTCAAGATTGTGCATACCAAATTTTATAACATTTGGATAAATATTTTTCAGTTATTTATGCGCGAATACTAAAAAAATACAATGTATTTTACTTTACAGATTGTCTTTATTAATATAGATTCTGTAGAGATATCAGATATCAAAAGCCTTGTCAATTTCAGAATTTCTTAAGCTGTTATTGTTTTGTTAAAAAGATTTTCGAAGAATTTTGAAATTTAAATACCTTCAATTGAATGGAATTCAATAAAATAGAAAATACACAAGTCATATTCTAAGCTTTACCTTTATATTATCAAGTGATTCAGATTTTATAAACACAAGTTTAAACCAGCCAGATCTTAAACTAAACAGATCGTAAACTGCACAAATTACTTTAACGTGTAAGCGGTTAGTGTAAGTTCAATTCATTTGTGAAAATTTATTTGCACATATCAATTTTTGTAAAATTACATGAGCGTATAAACTTATCATAAGATATATTAAGAACTAAAATACTGTTTGACAGAAGTTAGTTATTTGTGCATAAATGACTAAAAGAAGTAGAATAAGCACTCTATATATAAATTTTATTTTATTTTATAAACAAATAAATATATATGAAATAATTTGTCGCAAATTCAGAATTAATATTTATAAATTATTAAACTCAAATTTATTATTTATTAATATTAGATGACATTTTAAATTAATAAATCATATTATTTGTAATAAAATATTCAATTATATAAAATATTAATATTATATTAAATAAATAATATTAAGACATATCATATTAAATTAAGTGATTTTATGTATAAACTAAGAAATATATTATTAATTTATATTTTATTCAATAATATTTATTAATGCTACTAGCAATATTTTTTTGGAGTACAACGTTAAACGTAGCATTATTTTTATACTCGACATATACCTATACTATGTCAGATAACATTATTTCTAGGCTAAAGATTGTAATCGTGGAAAATCAAAACCGCAAAAGCAAAAAATTTTTAGGCGTTAACTCAAAATCGAAAACAGATAGCGAGTTAAAATTTTGAGAAATAGCAAAATCGGTTAATTGAGTCCAATTGAACTATAACCAAACTTTGAAACCATAAAAGATAGAAGAAAAATTTTAATATAAAATTTTTATTTTTTAAAATGAACCTTATTCAAAGACGTAGTAACGTAGTGTAGTCGCTGTGAGACATAAACCCTTTATTCGCCCTTCCCTTTCAGCATTCATAAATGCGTAAATGTTTCCAATTTTTCATAATAATAATATTTACTGATTACAAAAATTGTATGCAAAAACTTTAAAATAATTATAAATATTTGTTTATGTCAAATGATTATTACAATAAAATATGATTTTTATGGAAAACAACTTTTTGCAACATTCTAAATTTAATAATTTTTGAATATGCAATTTTTACTAAAACAAATATTTACCATTTCTAATTAATATTAAATAATATATTATTTCAATTAAACATAGTTATTATCAATACTCTAGTATGTACTTTCAAAAAAATTATTTTGATTTTTTTTTTTTTTTTTGTTTAATTTCAAGGCACGTTAATTGTTGATATAATTAAATAAAAAATTATTATGGGTTACAGTTATAATTATTATCCTATATGATTATATTTTGCTTCAGGTTACATTTAAGTAAGTAAAGCAAGATTTTAACTGGATTAAAATTTATGATAATTTACTAAGCTTCAATTTTGGGAAATTTTAAGTCATTTTTTTTTCTGGCTTTTTCACCTATGTTACTAAATACGCCCTTATTTATAATATATAATTTAAAAAAGAAGTGAATATAACAACTAACAGATTTAATCGTATAGATACTCGTCATATAATTTAGTATCAATATTTGAACTATTTTTAATCATACACCATACGCAGTCTATACAGCTATATATTTATATATATTATAATAATATGTATTGCATTAATATATGTACTTAATAGCTAAATGAGAGCTTAAATTAAAGCGAATCTAAGCGTTTTACAAACAAATATTTCAAACAAAAGTTGTCTGTTTTAAAAAAAGTTGAGTCCTGGAGCAATTGGATCCAATGGACCGATTTTGCTTATTCATGAACTCAGTCTTTATGTCTAAATATGACACTAAAACTTCAACTCACTAGCTATTTGTGGTTTAGAGTTATATTGGTGTCGCACAGACGGACCAACGAACAGACAGACAGATATGTGGAAATGGACTAATTAGGTGATTCTATGAACACATGTATCAAAATTTTGCTTGTGTGATCAATATTATCTAGCGTTACAAGCTTTATACTAAAAATAATATACGTATTATGCTTATGTCGAGAATAAAACAGCATGGCAACCGGCTATTTATTCGGCTCTGGGATATCGCGATACATATACGCGTGTTTATCGAATTTCAAAATAGCACTAAAAAATAAATATAAATATGGCAAATGTTATACAGAATTTTTATTGCAATTCGTCTGTACTACGACTTACCTAAATATTTGCCTTTCCTCTTAAGCTACTCTGTATATACCTCGACACCTTTTTTAAAACTTAATATCGGTGTCCTATATGGAATATCAACTTCTTAAATCCATTTAGTTTTATTACCTTCAATGTTTTCGCTGTGTAAGTCTGAAATATTTATATACGAGCAAATCACTTTTCTTATTTGAATTAGATTAGAAAATTATCATTAACAATAATAATTAATAAAGGCAGGTCATCCAGTATCGATGTATACACTTTTTAGAACTATTAAAATTATTTAATTACACAAAATATACAAACCTTACATTTCTAAGAAGTTGTAATTAAATAATATACATTATATAATGATAATTAGCTTAATTTAAGCTAAGTGATAATTAGCTTAATTAAAGTTAGTACTTTTACGAGTTTTAAACTTAATAAAAAATGTTATTTATCACGTTATCAAATATTATTTATCACACCACCCACAAAGTTAAAAAAGTATGGCCAATAAAATCGATTACTAATACCTTACATTGTCTATAATTGAGTAGTGTAACCATGTTTAATAAACTCCTTCCAAAGATTGATTTTTAAACAAAAACTTACCAAAAATTAATATTTTTGCAAAATAAATAATTTCTTTTCATAAAATTGCAATCAAATTTAAATCATTTTTATTCCTGTAAAAAAGCTGTCTGCCATTTTGATGACGTATTACCGGTTTATAATATTGAGAATAACACACTGAGATCAAAACCTAATCCAACACTGTTTAGACTTAACTGACAAAGAGAACTAACAATTTTTACCAAAATAACGTGACACCATGGCAGTCTAATGCTTTAGATCACGTGATATAAAGATAAAAATATCAATTAATTTTAATTTTAAGACAATGAATTAATTATGTGCTTATATGACTCAAATTTTACATAAATTTTAATTTTTGTCAAATTTCAAACTTTATTTTTCACTACCGAAAAAAGAAGTTTATAAGTAGAAAAATAAATATATTACTCTCTGGCCACGCAACTATGTTATGGACACTAATGCAAATATGGAAAGTAAATTAATGTTCAGAAAATGATTCTTGACCAGATGGTAATTCAGTTAATTTATTCTTATTTTGGATTAAATTTTTGTTTCTAGTTACGGATGAATAATTTTTTTCTTTAAATAAAATTATTAAAATATCCTTGTACTAGTTTTATTAATAAAAATCAAATTCGATGACAATTATCAAAAATTGGTTTATTATGGATAGTTAATTAGTTAATATATTAATTATAATTTATAAATCATAATTTATATTGGGTGTACCTTTTAAAATTGGCAAAAATTGTTTTAAAACTTAAGGTCTTCAGATATCTTTAATTTATATAACCAATACTTATTTTAAAATTATTTAGAACATGGAACCATTTTTTACGACAGTTTACTAGATAACGATTCAAATTTTCCGAAACATGGACCTTCGGATAGCATTTGAGTCGATATCTCTGAAACTTTGCATACAATCTTTAAATGGATGTCATTTTTGCAATTTACAAATCTACACTATTTAATAAAAAGATAATTTAATATTAATTTTATTGAAATCAGGGACTACAGATTGTTATCGATTTTTTCACACCTTAAGCAATTTACGAAAAATTATGCAAATTTTTGTTTCCGATTTCGATAAAACTATGTAAATATGGTTAGTTTGACCTGCAGATTTCAAAAGTAGTTTTTGAGATATGGTCTGAAATCTAATCCAGAGTTCAATATTTACGCAAGATAAGTTTATGGAAAACTACAAACTACAGATAGGCCTTATTATACTACGTGGTGGTTTAATAACGCCAAAAAAGAGAGTTTTTAAGAAAATACTTCTAAGTATTGTCTTTTGTTGTATTATTTAGACTTATATGATAAAAAAAATTCATAAACTTTGTAGAAAACTTAATTTTGTCCTTAAAATCCTCAAAATATAGCATTTATGGCACATTTAACGTATGTGAGCCCTATTTGAAAATTAAAAATGATATATATAAGTACTATTAAGAAAATATTGAATTTTAGAACATTCTGTAGTTTATTTTTTTTTTACATCATATTTTTTTTTACCTTTTTATAATAAAGTACACTTAAATCAAAATTACTAATTTTGGAGGCAAAATAAGATTTTATTGTTCTCAACTCAGCTGTGCAAAATTAAAATGTAAAATAAAATAATAGCAATCTTTTATAATTTGCCAAAATGTGTAAAAATGAGATTAATTATAAAGATAAGATTGATTTAAAAATTGTATATAAACCACCGTTAACATAACATAGTATCCGTCTTATATAAAATTTCGGTTTTAATCCGATGTTCCATGATCAAAATGTTCCTACTAGCGCAAGAAGTACAATTTATATATATTTTATAAAAAATATTATAATTGGCAAAATTTGGAAATTTCAACCAAAGAAAGTTTCAATTAATATTTCGCGACAACTGGTATTCCCCAAAAAATTTACTCAAGACTGAATATCCAATATAATCAATTACTGATACAAAGAATAAACTCGAATTTAACTTTAGACTTGTTATTTAAGTTTAAAATAAAAGTGATTAAATAAATATTCTAACATTGAAAAGGGTGGTTTTGCATGCTCATAATAGATTTTCTTCCAATCTCAACAAACCTCATCTCTATATTAAGTCAGCTCACTGAAGCTTGGAATTTAGCTTTAGCATTGCAAAATATTTGCTTGGACTAAAACATTTTTTTTTTCTTTTGTTGTTTATTCTCCACAATCCCTTTTAACGACTGCAATTCTTAGGTGCTACGTCAATGAAACAATTGATATAAGTAACATTTAATTCATTTCATCTAGTCATCTAGATGATGTTTAGTACAGTCCCATATTATCTGATACATAGGACATTCAAATAAAAATTTTAAAAAAAAATGTGCCGACCTCTAAATAATGTCAAATACATTCGATATCAGCGCCAAGGAACCCAGTTTTACTCTTTAAGGGATCTTTTAGATGAAATTCAGACGTACAAACTATAAATAAAAATTCTTCTAAAAGTCATGAGCTATATGAGTAATATTAGTAAATAATTCAGATCTTTTGACATTTTTTTGGACTGCAAAATAAAGGAGACTTCGCAAATGTGATGTTGACATTTCGCCGACGTCCATAATTTATTGCCTAATACATTTTGCCCTTTCAACGGGTATTACATGCATCACAAACTAATAATAATTATATACAACGTGTTTAAAAATTAATATTGTAATAATTAAGTTAATTAACTTGATTTATAACCTTGCTACTTTACTTACTACATTACTCTTTATGAATAATGAAAGTAACAAATCAATAAAAAATAACAAATAAAAATATTGTTTATTTATTTTTATTATTTTTTTTATTTTTATTAAATAAAGGATTTTGTAATACAAATATTAAGTTATGTTTATTTATAAATCACTTTCTTTTCAATATAATAAAATATATAATGCTCTAGTTTTGTTCACTTCCCACATAATTAAATCATATCAATTCAGGCAATATATAACACTCAAAGTTTTTTTTTTTTTATATTCATTTTAATCGATACTTTATTTATTTATTTATCAATTATTTTTATTTTATGATTAATATTATTAGATGAATATTTATACTGTCTGAAAATTTACTAAACACAAAAACTGCTTAATGTCCCTCAAATGTCAAAAGTTTCAGGATTAGACAAGCACAAATCTCTTTAGAAAAATGAAAAGAAAATTAATTTTTTTTTAAATACTACAAAATAAAAATACTAATTTGCCTATTTTTTATTAGAATTCATAAAATACTATAAATATCCAATCATGTATACATATATTAATATTATATATTGGTATTACTTATATCTATTTGCTAGTCAAATTTGAGCTAAAATTGTGGCGAACGCAGAGATTTTACGAAAAAATGTTTCAAACAAAAGTTGTTTGTTTTTAAAAATACACAATTTATAGTTTCTTCTTTTATAGTTTAAAAATTGGATCAAGAATCTATTGGACCCAATGGACCGATTTTGCTCGTTCACGAACTTAAACTTTCTTTTTATGTTAAGATTACGTCACCAAACTTTCATCTGGCTATATCTATTTGTTTTGACAAACGGACAATCGGAAATGGACTAATGAGGTGTTTCTGTGAACACCAATTCTAAAATTTTATTTGTTCGTCAATATTAGATAGCGTTAGAAACTTTACAAACTAAAATTAATATACTCTGACATATTATGTATGTCGAGTATAATATTCAATTGAAAGAATGAAATTAGAAATGAAACAACTAACAAATAAAATTGTTTAACTCCTGAATTATTAACATAATAGAAATAAATTTTCAAATATTAGACTCCTTCACACTACAAAACTACTCATGGTAACATTAATCACACTAGTTGTTGGTGATAGAGGAGGAGAAAGTTTTGATAAGATAATTTTGAACTAATAACTAAAGTACGAATCGCCTCCTAATTGTTTATACACCAAACCTATTAAAGATGAAAAATCTAAACAGTTAAAATAAAAAATAATATTAAAAACAAAAAAATTAATTGAAGATATTATTTATTATGTGTTTAAAATTTTTGCAAAATTCCATTGAAAATATCTGACATTAACAAATGTATATATTTAATTTATTTATACAATAAAATTTATAATTAAAAATTTTATAAATACAAATAAAATGATTTGTTTATTTTTATTATATTTTGTTCATTACAAAAAAATATGTTGAATAATTTGAACTTGACTTTTAATAATAAAATGATGTTCCAAAGTCAGTCATTCATCTTGACTTTGTAAATAAAGAAATAAAATTGTCATGGATCAAAGATTTTATTCATTATGACTTTACGGTTGGTTAATTTATTTAATAAATAATATAAAATAATTTTACTATTCAAAATAAACAATTCTGTCAATGGTTTTACCTATGATTTTATCATTTTAAATATATTACCTGTATATTAAAGTTTAATAAATATATGTTAAATCTGTATTGAAACGCATTGATTTTATTTTTATATAAAGTAAAATTTCTTACATACGCTTTGTTGTCAAAAAAGCAAAATTTTAATTCAAAATTAAAAATCAAAAAATTCTTCGAATATTTTTTACACTCAAAAGGTATCAAAAAACTAATAACCATAACAACTTTTTTTACAAATTAATGTTAAATAAACATTACTTTATTATTTTTGCGACGTTTCTATCTTTATGATGTGATCTTCAGGCGTCTGGAAATTAAAAAGTAATTTTTAACGAACATTGTATGTATGTCCACATTCCTAAAAACTTAAAATATTATTTATTTATATTTGGAGGATGTGACTCAATTACAAAATAACATTTTCACTTCTTTGTGGTAGGCAATTTTCTAAATTTTCTACTTCCCATTTCTTTTTCTTGTGATCAATTTCTTTACGATATAAAATAGTTTAAAAAAGAACATTTGTTCAAAAAGAAAAAGGAGAGAAGACGATGCTATGTTTACCACCCGAAAATTTATAATTTTGAAAAAAACAATTTTCCCATTTTATCAAACGATATTTTATCGATTGTATGCAAAATTTGAAATAGATGGGGCCAAAGAACCACGTTGTCCCATACAAACATTGGCCTGATTTTCACCAATAAATAAATAAATTTCGGAATATCTATTTATATCAGATGACCGGTATTTGGTGTCGGACATCCGGTATTTGGTATGGGTCACCTTTTATTTGCTGTGGAATAACCGGTATTTGGTCTGGTCCCCAATAACTCGTGATGTGAGACACCCGGTACTACGTGGAACAGTTGTAATATAAAATAAACAATTTCTCCATTTTCCATGACACACATATATATATATATATATATATATATATATATATATATATATATATATATATATATATATATATATATATATATATATATATATATATATATATATGTATATAGAGGGAGAGAGAGAGAGAGAGAGATTAATTATAATGAGTATTTAAAAAAGTTCAAATACAAAATATTTCTTACAGTAATGAATCTATGTATTTAGTGTACTCTAAAAATTAATAATTATAAATAGCTCAAAAATTCGTTGCATATCGGGATTAAAAACTTAGTTTTATATTCATTTGTTTAAGAATAAGTTATAAATCATTTAACAATTAACATTCAATAAACGTTACATTTGGCGGTTTCCTTAAAATAAAATAATAATAGCTTTATAATAAGTAATTTATATAAATAAAATTTATGAATTTTTAATTAAATGTTTTTTAAATGGAAGAAAGTTCTATATTTTTAATTGTCATATAACAACTTTAGAGGTGATATATTATATATCCTATAAATATAACTATGTAGCTGTGTGGGCTGTAGGCAACGCTAAGAAAAAACCATGTGTGGAATTTACACGCGATAGAAGTGAAACTTCACGATTAGGAGACAACGGGTTTATTTCTGATGATATCGATACCAATCTTAAAATTATTATTTATTTTATTCACATATATTCCACATCGAATCTCCAAGTTTGAGTTCTTGATAAATGAAAATAATGAAATTTTCATAACAATACACGTGTTCAGTACACCACGGTTGTTATGATTCCTTTACAAATACATGTGTACAATATAACACGGTTGATATGATGCCTTTACGCATATGCGAACACACACATACCAACACTGTAATAAACACTGTAAAATGTCTTCTATACCATACACTCGCATGTTGAATCGTATAGATACCTCTATCTCATTCTCTCGCACTTTATATCCTATAGATAAATGAAACTCTTTACATTGTCACTTTTTAATTTCATCGAGTCTGAAATCCCTTTAATAAACAAAGAATCACATCTTCCTTAATTTCACAAATGAGTTATTTAAACAATATTTATTTGTTCCTATTTGTCCTGTTTATTTTATTTCATATCAATATTGGTTATTTAAAAGGTTTTCCAAAATATAAGGCAGTGAAAAAAATTACAAGATTCTTTGTTCATTCTTCATCTTCCTGGCTTGCATAGAAAAACGTTGTTATTTATATCGATTTTTTACAAATATTTCTTTCAGTAGATGCAAAAATCGCATCTCTGTAGCACGTATACAAAAAGTAAGAGTATTTTCGGAAATTTTTCATATAATAGGACAGGGAAAGAAAAAAGTTTTATTTCACTATAACCTCTACTTATGACATTTCATTTTGCATTGATTCTACTTTTCTAATATCGGAGAAGATGAAATTTTGCGGTAAATTTTCCTGAATTTGCTAAAATTATTTTCCGGAAATTGCACCGAAACAAACGATAGATATAAGCGAATACAAAATTGTTCAGTTAAAACCTAGAACTCTACATGTTCGGTCAATAAAAGATATAGTATTAGTGTAACGAGTTAAAAACGTACGCGAATTATGACAGCACACGGACAGCACAGAATAGCGGTTTGATTACACTCTATGTATAAAACATATTATTAAAAATTTATTATCATTTTACATGGTAAATCTTTTTTTATTTTTATATTATTATTATTCTAATGAAATAATAATAATATTAATGATACGAGCCAGAAAATAAAAAATCAATTCCTGTTTGATTAAAACAAAACAAGTTTACGTTTAATAAATATTGTTTATAAAGTGGACCATTTATCGTCAAATAAGCAATGTAACAACAAAATTTTGTGTTCAGATAAATTGAATACTGATTATTGTTTGAAATTCATACTAATAACATAAAGACAAAAGTAATTATGTTTAGCTTATTGCATGTTTTTCCTTCCCAGCCAATCAGATTAACCCAAACCCTGTTAAAAATGACGAAAATTACACTCTATTCGAAATTATGGGTCGAATAGTATTAATTGCTTTTGTTAGTTTGGCATCGAAATATAATAAAATCACAAATTTATCCCTTTTGAAAGAGTGTATTCTTAAGAACCGTTCGAAAATGCAAAACATTTATTCTTTTTAAATAACTCGAAATCAAAGAAAAATTCGAAATTTTTCAAGAGTACTTAGTTTTCTGGAAATAAAATGATATCCAATGGTTCGATAAGAAAATAACTAAACATAAAATTTAATACTTTTAACACACACTCAACATTTAGCCTAGGTCTCCGATGCCGAGATTATTTTTACCCGACTACGGCAATGCCAAAAGAATGGGTTATGTTATTAGCAGTCTATGCAATAGCAGCTAAACTACTGTACTGATTTTGATGATTGTCATCAAATTGGTTATATTTACTATGACGGTCATGGTGAAAGAAAAAACAAAAAATGTCGGGAATTATTGGGTATCAAATGAAAGAGCTTTCAAAAACCTACAGTATCTTCTTAACCCCAAAATATTTTAAACTAAAATATTAGTTATAAGAATTATTATTGCATGTTAATCTGTTCCTGCATTACTTCTAAACAATTTATCAAAAATCAGCAAATCAAGTAACGTGTGAATTTTTGAAATAAAAACTTTTTGGCACGTAAAGCACTAACGGGCGAGGTAAAAAAAATTACGAATAAAGAATTCAAAACGTGGCCATCAACTACTAGACTCTTAGAACTGTATTAAGTCTTCATTGAACGTCATTTCCAAAATCATCATCAAAACCAAAAACAATACATTTGAAATATAAATCATAGTCTTCTCATTTTTACTATGTTTCGGGTTTAATATAAAACCATAAAATTATTTTTTGTCATTTTTACGTTACTCATATCTATAATATATATTTGAAACACTAATCGCTTTGAAATACAATCTCAACTACGGGAAATCCAAAAAGAAGGGTTATATTGTACGTATATATTCGTTCTTAGATTTATAGTGACATAGAATAATGAGAATAATATTAATATGACAGATGTTATATTATACGACCACGTCTATCCTCTGGACATCACATTATAATTTCGGATAATAATATTTTATTGTTTCGTACTTTTAAGAGCATGTTACCGTAGAAGGGTTTTATTTTTTTTTTAATTTATATTTTTGTTATATTTATTTCTTAAAAAATTGGAACAATTAATATGTTTCTATTACATTTATTTCTTATAAAGTGGAACAATTAAAAATTAGAAGAGAAGCCCAGCTGTCTTAATTTTACTCTTAATCATGAAGTTTTCACCCGAATTGTTCAAATTTATACTGCTGCACTAGCAAAATGTATTTTACATGTTGGTATTCATAAATTTAAATTAAAAAAATTATAATAATGTTATGAAATTTTTTGTATACAAAAAATTGCCTCAAACTGTATTTAAAGGACACATTATGGTTGATTTTATTATTTTTATAAACATTTCAGTGTATTAATAATATTTATTTGGAGAATTAAAGGTTTGCTCATAGATTTATGGTGCCTTTATTCGATTTAAATATGAATTAATAAATCAAATAATGAATCAATGCTTATATCTATCATTTTGTTGTTATAGTTTTGTATTTAGTTACAAAGTGTCCCACAATTATATCTAAATTGACTCCCACGCTACGCGAAAAACGAAATAGCCAATGAAAACGTAAATCTCAATATAATTTTAATTAGATACGCATATTTACAATAAACAGGCGAATTTACGATTTACGTGTTTATGAAATACAAATCAAACAGGTTCTTTGACGATAAAGTTGATATTTTTGGAAATATGAATTGTTAAAGTTTTGATATATCCAAAATTCTTACCCATTAATAAAATATAAAGGAGAAGAAGAAAGCATAATAATTATTCAAAACTTAATAATATACGCAACTAATTTTTCATTTTTTATAAATGTTTTTTAATAATTTTTTACACAGTATTAGTCACTTTATTTGTCTCTCAATGTCTCACTTGTTACATACGGGTAGCAAATAACTAAAAAATGTTAAAAAATATAATTTGTTCATCTCGTTGAAGGATATTATTAAGTATTGTTTAAAGATTATTAAAAAAAATAACTCTAATATTTTATAACTTGTCTATATATATTTTATCGTAAAACGTCAAAAGACATTTTTTATTCGCATTTCATCAAAGAATATTTAATAAAAAATTTCCCGTTTGAAAATAACAATTTCATGGATTTGTAGTACCCTGGCAACATCCATTTATAGATATCATCAGTAGGACAATTTAATCGAGTGAAAAACTCAAGTGGAATATCTTTTGGTACTTACGCACCGATTCCCACAAGACTTAAAAGTATTGTACTTTTCAACTTAAGATGTTCAGTATTGTTGTTGAGTGACAATCTGTATAAAACTTCAACCATACATCTAAAGTGAATAATAATATATCGTTTGATAGATAAATATTAAATAATAAACATTATAAAATACAAATGTTATTTATCACTTTAATCCACCTTCATAATACATAAGCGATAAACACACAATACTTATATACCTGTAGGCAATAAAACTAGCAATTTCTTACACATATATAAGTTAGAGTCATTGCGCTATAAAATATTTACATCGAATTCATTCTATCAAGTAAAGATTTAAAAAAAATAATAATAATTTACACACACATTTTATTAAATAATTTAAATAAATGTATAGCGTATAAAGCTTATATTTAATATCATTTTCTATCAAACTTCTAATGTATATTATTTATTTATTTTCAGACATTTAATCGATAAATATATTATATGGAGTTTTTCTAACTAAATGATAGTGTATGAAACGTTTATCGCTAGCTTATTCTTAAAAACTAATAAATCTTTATTGAAAGAGTTTTGTATATTGCATTAAAAACCAGTTGAAAAGACTATGATGTATTTGATTTTCCCGTATAATTAATAATTTAGAAAAACTATCAAAAGAATAAGAAATTTATGTAAAATGTTTTTTCGAGTTCTATCATAAATGTTTGAAATTTAAAAATTTTGATGTGATCAAAAAAATAATAATTTACACGTCATATACTTTTAGTATTCAATTGTTTTATATACGAATTATTTATTAATTTTTATGTGTGAAATCTATTATGTGTAAAAACAAAAGTTGGTTCATTGGGATCCAAAACCTCCATGATTTTAAAGTTTTTAAAGATAATATAAAAAAAAATATTTGTCTTTTAAAATAAAAAATTAAATTTTTGTTTGAAATATTTGTTCATAAAATTATTGAATTCGCCCCAATTTCGTTTCAAATTAGCTAATAAACTTATATATAATTTGAAAACATATTATTATATAATTTTATAATGGTGTTATCTGTATAATTAGAGAATTTTATGAATGTTAATAATTAAAAATAATTCGAAAATTGATGTGTCAACTGTCAAATATCCAAACAATTAACTTTGTTGGTTGTGATCTTCACTTGGCTGTATAGTTAATTTTTTTACAAAAAGTTATAAAATTAATTTTATTTATTCAAAATTATAAGTTTCATCCATTTACGTATCAGTTAAATAAAAATTGAATTTTTGCACTTTTTTTTTTAATAATGATCAACCCCATTGTAATTCGGACAAATTTTTTGGAATAAGGTATAATAAATTTATTATACCCGTTGTAAATTACATGCGTATAGAGTAAAAACAAATAAACTGATCAAAATCACCAAAATCAAATTTTGTTTAGAAATTTCTCTTTAAGGTCATTGTAATTATTTCATTCATAAAATATTTACATATTTAAGAATAATAATCAGATTATAGTTAAAAAATTGAATAAATTAAAATTGAATAACCAACAAAATAGGCATAGATTTTAATAAATATTATTTATACATTATAAAAAAGTATGTAGATATAAATATATATTTTTTTTAATAAAAATAAGAACGTTTCAAAAATATTTTTACTTGTTGTAATATTTACTCAAAGTATTATGTCATTTTTTTGACATGTATAAAAACATATTATATTGGCGCCAATTTACAAAACAACGCCTTCAAAATTATTGATTTCAGTAGGTGTATCATTTAAAATTTATTAAGATATAAAATATTATCATTAGTATACAAATTTTCATTATTAAAAGGTAATGATAATTATTACAATTTGAATTGATAAATCATATTTGAAGCTAGAACAATGCTAAAATAAATGCCTTTTTCAATTTACAAAATCACAAACTGTTTTTATTAGATTTGTACCGACTATGACTTGAGCCGATAAGTCAGCCCGGTGACCAACCGATTAGTTGGCCAAGCCGATGACAGAAAAAAAGTGTCAAATTTAATATGAATTTAATTTTAATTTTGACAGTACAACATTTATATGCAATTTTGATTCAATATTACTCATTCTAAAATTAAAATAATAAAATATTAATTAAAAATCAATTTTTTTATTTAATTAATACCTACTTCGCCGAATAATCGGAAGAAATTTAGTTTTTATGTCTAAGAAAATATTTCTGCTAATAGTATTTCCTTTAAATATGCTCTCCTTATATTATAAATAGGCTAGTTATCACCATAAAAAATTAATTTATTAAATCAAATACATGGCTGGTAAAATAAAACATAACAATTTATTATGCTATTTTTCCAAAAATCATGTGATTAATTGAATATTTTTATACAATGTTTCAAAAATTTTACTTGACTTTAATAATATGTAAACCATTTAAATAAATGATGATGAAGATGCGTAAATATTTAAAGAAGATATACCACAAAGAGATATCAACGCACTCTGTTATTTTAATGTTTCTATGGTCTTTATATAAAATATTACAAATCTGATGTAATTTTGATGTTGAAGATATTTTAAAATGACAGGCGTGTTTTTTAACTGTTATAGTATCGAATTTATAAACGCTTTTTCTAAGATTTAGTTTAAAAAAAAAAAAAGAAAAATTATCTCTATAATCATACTTTTAATACAGAAAATCAATAATGTTCTTATATGAACGACGACGAAAAATGGTGATATAGTTTTTTATTTAAAAGCATATATAATATTTCCGGTTTAACGTAAAATAATCATTTTAGACTTTTAATACCTTTTATTTTAAGTTTTACAGATTCCACAAGGGTTAAAAATAATTATTTATAAAACTTAAATACATATTTTTAACTGAGATTTAAGAACCAGCAGCCCTTACAACTTATATTTGACAAACAAAAAACGAAACATTTAGAAAAAAAACTTATATTCCAGTCACTTTTTAAAACTAATTTTCAAGATTTATTAAAAATAGCATTTCTGTTTAAAATACTCAATCTATTTTTGCTTTTATATTTCTACGTTTGGAAAAGTAATGGACGGAGCTCAGTGAATCTCATCCTGTTTCAATTGTAGGTATCAAAATTTACAATGGGATAGTCTCTCAAGCAGTTGAGCCCGAATCACTCAATAATATATCTTTTCTATCGTGACAGAATAATTTATAAATCAGTTCAGTAGTCACAAAAATATAGTCGAATAATCTACAAAATAAAATATACTCGCCTATAATTCAACAATAATAAGTAGTAATTATTAACATTATACAAAAATTTCCCATAGCATAATCTGTAATAGTAATTTCATAATCTATTTGTATCAACTTTAAGAACGTTCTTAAATCACCAAAACGATTTATAATATTATATAATCGGAATTTGTTCATTCACAATTTCGGTTTGATTTGATTTCAAAGGAGCAGTTACTTACTCGTTGGTTAGTCAATAGCTATATAAAATAAAGGATCGTTTATGGCATATAACAACGCCACAGGATACATGAATAGTGATAAAATAATAGAAAGATAAGAAGAAAATATAACTGCTAATTCAATCACTAATCTATTTCACACATATTAAAATCAAATTGTTAAATAATATGCAAATATAAAACATTTATAATGAACATTTAACATATAAACATTACAACTTTGAACAAGATCCTGATTGTAGGCGGTCATTTATAAGATATAAGACAGACAGAACATAACATAAGATTATTATATAGATGTGTTAAATAATATTTATTTAATAAAAAAATATATATGTATAAATAATATAAAATAAATAAACAGTAACATTTATATAAATAATATAAACTAATAGCTAAATATTTATTACACATTCAATTCATATTGTAAATAATTATTATTATTAGTAACTGGTAATTTTTACTGAAAGCAAGTGAAGATAACTACTAACAGAGTTAATTGTTTAGATACTCGACATATGATTGAATTTCATTGTTTGGGCTATTTTGAATCAGCATTTATAAAATACTTTAAATATTCAGTCTATACAGTTATATATGAATAATATTATATGTATTGCAATTACCAATATTTGATAATTAGGTAAATTTGAGCAAATCCTTACATTTGACGGAAAAAAGTAGTTTGTTTCAAAGAAATAAATATATTTTGTACTTGAACTTTTCTTCTATCTTTTATAGATTAAGCATCCATTAGACCCAATGGATAGACACAAAATATAATTGAAAAAGTTGTGCTTAAAGATTTGCATTAAGGATGACTTTTAAATTTTATATAATATGAATTTAATCTGCTAAAACTTTCTACCTTCCGAAACGACACTGGAAATTCTGGAAATTCTGGAAATTCTGGAAATTCTGGAAATTCTCTTGGTAATTAATTTGGTACTAGATTATTTCTAGAAAAGTCGTGTGCCAGTGACACCAGTTTTTTAGATATCTTATCGTAAATTTTAACATTATTCAATTATCACAATATTCTTATTAACCTTAACTGAATTAAGAGACACGTATTAGAAGCATCACGCTTCTAGGTTTTGGTTCCTACATTAACTTCCAGTACACCTGGCTTTTTTTGTTAAATTATATTATGTTATAAATTCTCATCGCTTCTTCCAAGTATCATGTATATTTCAGTATATTTCAATACATGTTATTATGCTTTTCATATCAGTTCAATAAATAGCTTTCAACGTTAATACCAGGAATAAGACTCTACTACTAGGTAAGATTTTTACAATTCGGCTAAAATGTTAATTATTTTTTTACTGACAGTTTGTAGTTGTTCGATACACAAATTTACACGAATCTCCAACCACGATCTAAATATTTTCGAAAGTAGAACTGCATACATTAGCGTCATTTTTAATTATTTTTTAACAACATTTTTTATGTAGGATAATATCAACCCTAAATACATTTTATAACACTATAAAAGAATATGACTCATAAATGATATTAAAATTACTAATTAACATATTAGTACCACACGATCGACTTATAATACAATTCACACATACTTATAATATGTACAATAAAAACCCTTGAATAAAAAATACATTGTACATATTTATATATATATATATATATATATATATACAACGTATTTTTTATTCAAGGGTTTTTATTGTACATATTATATATATATATTATATATATATATATATATATATATATATATATATATATATATATATATATATATATATATATATATATATATATATATATATATATATATATATATATATATATATATATATATATATATAAACATATTTATATTTCTTTAAATATAATTGTAAATACATCCTACATCATTGTAACTACCATTGAAAAGCTTATACACTATACATAAAAATTTTATTCGCAGTTTTGCGAGACTGAACGTGGCCGGTAATCGGTATTCCATGAAATCATACTATTCCGAATCAGACTTTTTAAAAATAATTTTGTTCACTGAGATTTTCAATTGATTCGGAACATAAACTTTTATTCAAGACTCTTGATTTTGTATAAATTTATTGGACAAAAATTAATCTTTAGGATATATTGGAAATAAAAATAGGGGTTCCGTGGAAAATTTTACTATAGTGTTTTCTTCCCCTCCCTATTTCTTGGAATACTTAATAAGAATTAAATAAGAATAAGAAATGTTGACACTTTTTTCAGTTTATGGCCTATATCACCGAAAAAAGCATTTTTTCAAGAAGCCTATATTATTAAAAAATTTAAAAACGCTTCCTTTCACAGAAAACAAAATTTAAATTCGTGTTCAGTGACCCAAAGAAAACTTTCCTAGAGTACCAATTTTATTTTTCTGATATATCCAGCCAAGTATTTAAGTATAGGCCAAAAACAGAAAAAAATGCCAAAAATTGCTTATATAGTGCCACGGAAACAAAGGTCCAGGCCCGCAAACATTGGGCCGCAAACTTCAAATTCGTGTTCAGTGGCCCAAAAAATACGGAGGGTGAGAAAATCAAATATATCTAGTATCTATATTTCCCCTTTATAAATGATTTTATCTTTTTAAAAATATAAGGATCCATTTTAGAAAAAGAAATTGATCCACATTTAATTTGAAACCCATCCTCCTGAAAATATGCTCTTGACACAAATCGAGCCTTTCAATTAAAACTTTTTCTTAAATTTATTTCACTTTATGTAAAGTTAAAAAATACATCCATGCTTTTGAAATTAATTTTGTGTATTTTTTTGTAAAAATCCATTTGTTCAATTTTTTAATTTGTTACTAAAAGTTAATCTTATTTGTATTATTCCACCAAATATTATATTTCTGATAATTGATAAGAAACATTCTCATTTTTATGCAAGCTTCCCTTCTCAAAACTCCAATCACAGCTATGTCCCAATTTGATTGGGGTTTCAATCTATTTAACATGAAACCCCGTTATCTGTTAGACTTCATTTTTATCGAGATATTTATTCCTCGTAACCTAAAACAACTTTAAAAAAAAGGTAATTAATAGATAATAAGTATAATTGGACAAATAGTCGTTAAAGAATAAAAGGTTCGAAATAATAAACGCCAATAACGGATGTTTGAAATGATTTTAAAAAAATAATTACGTTACTACAATAAGTTTTATATTAAAGTTACAACAGTATTTAATACGAGATTTGAGCTCGTTTAAGATCCCGGTGCAACACACTATCATTTCACTTAGAATTTAATTGGGTCTCATTTATCGATGACCATTTAAAATTTTTTAATTTACGGCGTGTAATGTAGACTACAAATAGAAGAAAACCGATGTACATAAGCCAGATATGGAATTTTTGGAAATTTCTTCAAAAATAGTTCTAATAATGATACAAAATCATATTACTTCGTGTATTAATTAAATTAATTTCAATTAAAAATTAATTTTAATTGAAAAATCGCTGGTCTAAATGAAAACTTCATATAAAAAACGTATGTATTATGGGAGTCAAAAACAGAAAAAAAATACGATATACCTCTCAATCAAAATTAACGACATATTTAACACTTTATTTGAATGTCCTTGAACGAATTAAAATATTGATCTGTTTAATAGCACTATTGAATATAATCTATCATTGTTTACTCCACCTGTGTGTTAAATATTGGCACCACGACAATTGTCCACCCGCCTTAACGATATACAAAATTTATAATGTTCACACTGAATGTTCATCAAATATTGAAGGTAAAAACTCAGTAATTTCTTAAATTTATGCTTATATTTATTTTAAAATGAGAATATATTATCATCGAAAGATTGAAGCAATTGGTTCAAAGTATATTCGACTAATCCATACAATTTATTTGAAAAGCCTATGTCGAAACAGAAAAGTTCTTCAATTACTTTGAATTGAAAAGGGGAGAGGAGCAAGAGGATCAACTAAGTCCCGATCTATTTAATTGTGCTATAGATTAGGTATTCAAAAAAAATTGACTAGACCGACTATGGTGTAAATGTTAATAGGGAGGTGTTGTCAAATTTAAGGTTTGCAGATGACTTGGTAATTATTTCCAATTGATCTACTAACATAGCAACTATGCTAATTAAACTAAATAACCATTTAAAACCTGCTGGCTTCACGATAAATTATACCAAATCTAAAATTATCACAAACGGACCGATAATCGTCATCTCTCTAGAAAACAATTCGATAGATTATATTGAAGAGTACGTATACTTGGGTCAAAATGTATCTTTTCACGATAGATATAATAAAGAAATTGAACATCGCTGTGCCAAAGCCTGGCAGAAATTTTGGAATAAACATTAGTATGTTCATATAGGTGCCAGTCTTGGGCTCTAACAGACCCGATTATATATGATTAAAAACTCAAATACTCTCTGCAAAGTTTATTGAAAACAACTTAAATGGACATAGACAGTGCACAATTCAAAGGCATGAGATGATCGATAGACGAAAAGAATTATTTTCTAGACATCAAAACAAAATAAAAGAAATCGTTGTAGGCAACGCAGGAGACGGTCGAATGAGTTAAGTAATTATGGTGAAAATACGTGGTCGAGAATTGCTGCTGATACACAAGCGTGGATAAATGCTTTAGACATTCTGCCCTTGTTATAACTGTTAGAAATATATATGTTTACCAATACAAGAGACATAAATGTATCTATGTTGAACTTTTATTTATACGTCAATTAAGTATCCTCTAAATTCTCTATGCCCTTTATATTTTGTGAAAGAAAAGGCCGTTGCCCATTTATTGCGAACAAGACTTATTATTCTTCTATTTCCAAAAAAATTTTAATCCCTTCAATTTCGTTTCTTCAACTTTAAACTGGATTTAAAAATAAGCTTATGAAAAGTATTATATGTCAATTTTGAATCAGATATCTTCAACTATAACTAAATGTTTTGAAATAACCATACAGTAATGGTTTTTTAGTCCAACGATAACCAAAAAGTAAAAATTAATTTATAGTAAAAACATTTTTTTAAAACAAGCTTTTATTTAAATTTACTAAAAGAATAAACTTTTACTTTAATGCCTTTACTATCAACTTGTACGACATTACACAATTTGCATTACACAGCTTGTTTTTAAAAATATTTTTTACTTTTAATCTATTGATACATAAGCTTTCAATATAATGATCTCCACCTGTTATGAATATGTATGTCATTAAGTGTTAAAAAGTGCTCAAATATCCAACCCATTTGTTAAGTGATATGTTTTTATTAAATATGAATAGTATAATTTTTTATCTGTAAATTCTGAATATAACTGATTCTGAGTATAATTTATCTTTTGGAGATTTTAATAACTTTCTGTACATGACCCGACCTTAGTTCAACATGTTTTACACTTTCAATAAATTATTTAATTTTTATTTATTTATATCGTATTGAATTGTAGGTGTTATTTATTTTTATAAATAAACTGACAAATTAAATGTAACATTAAGATTGTTTAATTTGATAATACATATTGTAAAAAAAAATTAAAATAAGTATGGTAATTTTTTATTTTGTCTGTGGTGGTTGTAAAATGATTTGGCAAATTACTGAAAAAAAAACACCATTATATGCAGATTTGCTTATTATTACGTAAAATAATATCAACAAGTTACGTGTATTTTTGAATATAGAAATTATATGTTTGTTAATGTGTCTAATTACAAAACAGGATTGGCAAAGAAAATGCAAGCGCTAAATATAATTGGGTCAATTTCTTTGCAATTAAAAATATAACGATAAAGAAAAATTAAACATATTAAAAAATGATGCATACCAAAATAATTGAGCATTTTGCTATAAAAACAGACTGTGTTCACGAAAAGAATTTAATATTATTTTTTATTGGATTTTTGTCAATTAGATAATAATGATTATTATGATTACATAATAATGATGCATGTATAATTTGTTATGGCGTTTTGATTATTCATAAAAAATTCTAATCAATGTTGTCAAACGTTTTCACATTGAATTAAATTAAAAAACCATACAACTTTTTGTGGACGCGTTTACTGAAAATTCATTTATAAGATGACTTTGCATTTATTGTTGGATTCCCCTTTTCAATTTTGTAAGATATTATAAGTTAAGTTTTACTAAAAATTACCCTTCCTCCTTGTACCAAAAAAAAACCCATTTTCACATTGCTGTCTTATCCATTTTACCCCTGTTGAGAAAAAAAATTATATAAAAAGACAAGTGAAGATAACAAACTTATTATTAAAGGCTTAGATACTCGATAATAAAACTACATATAATTACGATATATTAATTAAATGTAGTTTTTAGTTAAATTTGGGCCAAAGGTGTGGCGAATCCAAACATTTTACGAAAAAATGTTTCATACAAAAGTTATTTGTTTTAAAAAAAAAAATTTTATAATTGATCTTTTATAGTTTAACAAATGAGTCATGGATCCATTGAACCCAAACGACCGATTTTACTCTATCGACTGAAACTTCAGAATAAGCCACCGAAATTTCAGTTAACGCTTTGTTTTTGTTTTTAAGTTATCTTGATAGCCGACAGGATGAACGGAATTAGACTAATTATTTGATTCTTTTCACTTAAACATCACACACTTTACACTAAAACTACTATGCTCTAATATATTCAAAAATTTGTTTAAACTATAATTTTGACCTAATAATTATAAAAATGGGAAACATTTGACTATTAGAAATGATTTAAAATATCCCTTATGTTATGTCAAAAATCAAACATTCATTCGCAATGAGAATAATTTTTGAAAATTTAAGGTTTTATATACAGTAAAGAGTTCATTTAATGGTATAAGTTTCTATTCAAGGTTTAAACAGTTTTGTCAATTTCATTAGATTTCAATAATCACAATAGATTTGTTAAACTGTCGAAAATAAATAAAATATTGTTGCTAAAAGAATAAACAACTATTGATTATTTTATAAGATGTTTTATACATAATTAATCTAAATAATTATTCTGATAAAAAATATTGTACTAATTTGGAAAGTAAAAGTTACCAAATTAGTATCAAAAAACAACAACAACAACAAAAACAAACAATATTACTTCAATAGCATTTCTCTTTAATATGTCTACCATTATTTTACACTATACAAACTCTATATAATCGTTAAAAATATGCAAAAAAAAAAATCAATTATATTCGTTTCAAATATTAACATTTCCTGCAAAATATGATTTAAATTGTATAATTATTATATATAAGTATAATGCATTAATTTTTATATGTAAGTTACTTAAAAATACGTAAATACATCATAAAATTTGCCCTTTAGTTAAAAGAAATTGACTTTAAAATACTAAAATAATTATAATAATATTTAATTTTTATAATAATTACAAAAAAACGGTAATAATTTTTAAAAAATATCCAAGGTTCCACCGAGATTTGAACTCGGATCGCTGGATTCAAAGTCCAGAGTGCTAACCATTACACCATGGAACCGATGACACAATCGTAAAAAATATAATATATAAATCTAAGTGGTTTATTAAAAGTTTTAAAATGTATAAATAATAAATATTTTGCATTATATAACAAATTTTCTTATGTATGCATTTTCCAGTATCCAAACATAAAAATATCCATTAAATTTTATGTATAACTTTATTAAGCTGATCTTGATATGTTACTAAGTGAGACAAAGTGTGAAATATTACATTAATTTTTTTTTCACGCTCTTGTTAGCTTCAGTTTTATGTATACATAAAATTGTTAATCAATATAAAAACACTTCCGTACCTTTGAATAAACTGTAATATTAAAGGAAGCCTATTAAAAACGGATGTGTTTATAATAAATTATAGAAATTTAAATGATGGAAGTGAAAAGATGAAGAATATTAGAAATATATACTGTAAATCACAAAATAAGTATTGTAATATCACAAAAATAAGGAAACACACTTTTTATTGTAATGAAAAAAGTGTTTAAAAATCTGGCGTCTATTCTCTGTATGCATTTTCAAAATTAATTTATCTTATACATAATGAGAATTCCACGCTTTTAATAATATAAATGTCGCCTTGGGGTTGTCGATTGGAAAATGGGAGTATACTGCATTTTTCTGAGGTTTGCACCTAATATCAATATTTTTAGACAATTCTGGCGGGTGGTTCCAAGAAATTGAAATCGAAAGCCTTACCCCGAACTAGGCTAGGAGCGACATGTATAACGAAAGATGCAGGATGTAAAAATAAGAAATTGTCATAATAATTAATATTTAAGAGTGACATAACTTATAAGAGTCCTAGAACTTGTGTTGTTCAAATAGTAATATTGTTTCATTCTAATTATTATTAAAATAAATTTTTAGTTTTTTTTACTACTTTAAAACTTGGATTTTTATTTTCGAAATTTATAGTACGTTCAGTATAAATTCGAGTTCTTAAATAGAACCTTGTTGTTTTATGTTAAAATAATTCCTCAACATTATTAATTTAGTTAATTTATTTTACTTAAATTATGTTTCAAACACAACTGTTTTAGGTTTTTATAGCCCAACATTGTGAGTGCGGTTAACCAACTTAGTTGACTTTAATACGCATACCTATGTAATATTCGTAGACTTGGAGGAGAGCACCTGACGTTTTAAGTGAAATAAACAGCTCATATCAATTACTGCTTATAATTATGTATTAAAATGAGAGTGAAAGTAATTTTACATTGACCATTCCAATGGTCAACATCAGACAATTGACTTACTGCTCTACAACTGCTTATGTTTGCAATTTTATCCATTAATATATATATTAAATTATTGGAGTAGATAAACAAAACTGTATTCATGGATTAAATCAAACTTATTTTTAGATCCTAATATTTTAAAATTAATATCGACATAATTTTGAAATACTATCACATAGAAAAATAAAAACCATCGATTTTGGGCGTTCGAATTTTGAAATACCAAACAAAATAATCATTAAATTAGACAGATTTTATATTTTTATGAATTCATTTTATTATATAAATGAAAGAACAAAATATAGAACTGTTACGCAATGTTTTGTTATTCTTGAATATATAAAGGTTAAAGACAAAAAGATCTACAGATAAAAATAAAAAAGTAAGATAAATGCAGAAAATCTCTTTTTAAATCTTATTAATTAATGGAGTGAAACCATTAATAAAAATATTTTTTCATAAAAAGTGATTTGTCTGCTAAATACAAATGTATTTAATTAATATTAAAAACAACCTTAAATAAACGCTCTTGAACGTAAATTATAAAATATTTTTTTCATTTTCGTAAAATCCATTAATATATATAAAGTTTTAAACCTACCAAATTGCAAATTTTTATTTGTCTTTAAATTTTTCGCATCGATTTTATAAAATATTTTTTGAAATTCTTTCTCATGAGATCTACGCCAATATAAATTACAGACAGTTAGCAACAACCTCCGATATTAACTTAATCCGTGCCCAAAAGTGAAAAAATAAACATTTTTTATAATAAGAGAATCGAAAACACACACAAATTTCATTTTAGCTTATTTAAGAAATTGTAAAATTAATAATTAATGAACTTTCACAAAAAAAAAAAAAGTATCGAATAACAATATGGAATGAAATGAAATTCAAAAATCAGGAATTGTTATGAAATACTCCTGATTTGTATAGGTCAAATTATTTATGTTCAGGTTAAAATCAGAATATTCTTTAAAATTGATTAATCTGTCCCCAAAAGATACAAAAAAACAACCCAATGCTATTAGACAATAGATAAAAAACGAGAAAATTCTTAGTCTTTTTATCACACTGCTGGAAAAAGTGATCATTCATTTCGGATAATAAATCAAAACTCAGCCAGCAGTGAAAACAAAAGTCACGGATTTAATAAAATATGAAGACTAGATCTACTCTATAAAAATACATCTATAGTAATATTTAAAAAGCAAAATAACATACAAATAAGAGTAAGCTAAATAATACGAAATATAATTAAATAATATTAAATTCTATTACCAATATTTTAAAATAATATTTAATACCAGACCCACCATAACACTCTCATTTTTCTCCATCTCACTTGGATTCATTAAAATCCCTTATCAAATATATTTATATTATACAAAATAATTATTAAATAATACTTATTTAATATAAATTCTTGTTTGCAAGGTATTAATAACTGGACCAATAATAATAATAATACCTATAATAATATCATCTCACTCAGAGTGGTATCAATAATATGGGTGTTTCTCCACCATAATTTTTTAGTGGTGGTAAAAGTCCTCACCTCAACTGTGGACAATTTATTTTGTATACAATCAAAATTACATATAAAAAGACTATATATAAAGCAATGCATTTATTATATTTTGCATCAGTGTGTGAGACCATAAACTAGACCAGAATTTCAGTTAATCTGGGCTAAAATTAAATTTGTGTGTGATATTTTTTTTTTTGAAAATTCCAAATTGGTGTGATAATTTTGTGTATAAACAAGAATACGTAACGTTAAAAATATGAAGGTAAGATTGAGAAATATTTGGAAGTGTGTCTTGAAAATTTTTATAGCAGTGAAATTTGGTGTTTTATAGTGAAACGTAAAAGTGCTATATTGGACTCGAAAAAGTTTACTACCGCTTTTTTAATTTTTTTTTTTTTTCTTTGTGACAAAACTATTCTTTTCTATTTTCGCGAATGATTTGTTTTTACATTTAAACGCTATTCAAGTGAAAAGTGTTGGATCTATAACAAAGTAAAAAATAACTCTGTAATGAGCTCGCGGAATTCTGAAGACAACAAAATTCATTTTACATTGCCTGGATATAAAATTTTCATCTTAAAATAAAACTAACGTTTTTCATTTCTTTTTTGCAATGTCATTTAACTTTTTTACGTGAAATTCAGATAATTTATAACATAATAAGCGGTAATAAACTTGAACCTGAGATAATATACTTTTTATGCTAATATTATTTTACTTTCACTTCTATAATAAAATTTGTTAATATATTTATTTCTTCTTCATATTAATTTACAGATATTCACATCAACTGTAGTGCTACTCATCTTGAGTTATACATCACACCATGTTCATGGATATTATGACCCAGACATACATCCTAGTCCAATTAAATGTGGTACCGTTTTACCTGCCCAAAAAGCCTATATACCTACATCATTAGACGCATACTCAACTGGTCCAGCAATTGCTACATATAGTGCATCACCAGCATACGCATCATACAGCGCATCGCCCGCTTATAGTTCATATTCAGCGAGTCCTGCAATTAGCAGCCTTTCAGTAACACCCGGTGTTAAAGTTTCCTCTTATACTCCAGGATACTCACAAATTAGTGTTGCACAACCAAAATTGGTTGCTGGATATTCATCACCAGCAATTGCAACAGGATATTCATCAGGGTACGCAACAAAAATTGCTGCCTCTTATGCAGCACCAGCCGTAGCTAAAGTAGCCGCTGCACCAGCTGTCTACCAATCTTATGCTGCTCCTGCTGCATACCAATCATATGCTGCACCAGCTGTTGCTAAAGTAGTTTCACAACCTGCAGCTTTATCTTCATACTCCTCAGGAGCTTCATACTCTAGCTATGCCGCTCCAGCTATTGCTAAAGTAGCTGCATCTCCAGCTGTATATCAATCATATGCCGCACCAGCTGTAACTAAATTAGTCTCACAACCAGCACTAGTATCTTCATACTCCTCAGGAGCTTCATACTCTAGCTATGCCGCTCCAGCTATTGCAAAAGTAGTTGCATCTCCAGCAGTATATCAATCATATGCCGCACCAGCAGTCGCTAAAGTAGTTTCACAACCCGCTGTTTATTCTTCATACTCCTCAGGATACGCTGCACCAGCAATTGCCAAAGTAGCTACTCCAGCAGTTTCATACGCTGTGAATCCACTCCAATACTCAGCAGCTCCAGCTGTATCATCTAGTTACATTAGCTCCAGCTCATCAAAATTAGTATCCTCACCAGCTGTGTACCAATCTTATGCTGCACCAGCTGTAGCTAAAGTAGTTTCACAACCAGCTGTTGTTTCATCGTATTCATCAGGAGCTTTATATTCTGGCTACGCTGCACCTGCCGTTGCTAAAGTTGCTGCCGCACCTGCCATTTACCAATCGTATGCAGCACCAGCTATTGCTAAAGTAGCAGCTGCTCCAGCTGTATACCAATCATATGCTGCACCAGCTATTACTAAAGTTGCTGCTGCCCCAGCAACCTACCAATCTTACGCTGCTCCAGCTATCTCTAAAGTTGTAGCATCTCCAGCTATTGCATCATCTTACTCTTCAGGCTCCTCATATTCCTCATACTCTTCACCATCAGTATATCAATCATATGCTGCCCCGGCTGTGGCTAAAGTTGCTGCTGCTCCAGCAGTATACCAATCTTACGCTGCCCCAGCTATCTCTAAAGTTGTAGCATCTCCAGCTATTGCATCATCTTACTCTTCAGGCTCCTCATATTCCTCATACTCTTCACCATCAGTATATCAATCATATGCTGCCCCGGCTGTGGCTAAAGTTGCTGCTGCTCCAGCAGTATACCAATCTTACGCTGCCCCAGCTATCTCTAAAGTTGTAGCATCTCCAGCTATTGCATCATCTTACTCTTCAGGCTCCTCATATTCCTCATACTCTTCACCATCAGTATATCAATCATATGCTGCCCCGGCTGTGGCTAAAGTTGCTGCTGCTCCAGCAGTATACCAATCTTACGCCGCTCCAGCTATCACTAAAGTAGCTGCTGCTCCAGCTATATACCAATCATATGCTACTCCAGCCGTTTCAAAAGTTGTAGCATCACCCGCTGTCTATTCTTCATATGCTTCACCTGCAATCTCTGCATCATACTCTTCAGGAGCTCAATACTCCTCATATGCATCACCAGCAATATCCAAGGTAGTAAGTTCACCAGCAATAGCCACATACTCTGCAGGACCAGCAATCTCAAAAGTTGTATCTAGCCCAGCTGTTGCTACATATTCAGCAGGACCAGCAATATCCACATATTCTGCATCTCCAGCAATCTCATCGTACTCTGCTTCACCAGCTATTGCTACATATTCTGCATCTCCAGCTTATTCCTCATACTCAGCTGGAAATGCAGCTTTCGGTGCCAGACTTTTATCAGCACCTGCTGGATCTCTTTCGTTGACAAAAACCGTACAATCTGCACCTTTATTAGCTGGTGGTGCTTACGTATCAGGCGCATCAGCTGCTGGACTTAGATTAGCTGCTGGACCAGGAATTTATGGTCAATACGCTGCATCTGCACCAGCATTAGCCACTTATGCCACAACCGCTCCAGTATTAAAAGCTCAACCAGCACTTGTCAAATCAGTCACTGGTCAACAATTGGAAAATTACGTAAGTAACAAAACTTGATATAATTCGGGTCGTATGAAGCTTTGCTCCCAAATTAAATATGATTCATCAAATTTTTTTAAATTAAATAGTATATCAGGTTCGCAGTTAATTTCAATCTCCCTTCCGTTTTTTATAGTCGTTTTTAACAGACACGCACCCACAGGATCATAAAATTATGAATTAGGCCAATTTTTATTAAAAAATCTAAATACGTTATAACTAAAATTTTCTCTACGACAAATGAATATTGAGTTATAAATATGCTAACAAATTTGTAATTATAGAATTCACTCGAAATCTATACATCGTAAAACCATTTTGTTCGCATTATGTTCTTTAATGATAATTAGAGCTTATAGCGTAATTTTGTCGGCTGTGGAAAAAAAGGTTTAGTTCAGTCAAGTTAAAGGCTACCAAGCTTGTTCACTTCATTGCAACGCTAGTAATCTGTTCATTCATTTTAATGCTTTTGGTATGAGTGTTCATAGAATAACTTTATTAGTCGATTTCCCTCTATCCGTCATTAAGATTCACTCAAAAGTGAAAAGAGATGGCCAGCTGATATTTTAATATTAAACATCAAAAATTAAGTTTAAAATCGTCAATGATCGATCAATTGACTTAAATGTATCCATGATCTTTTAAAGCATGAGATAAAAGTAAAAATCAAATATAATAATCTCTTTTCTGAAACGAGTGAAAGATTTTTGTTTAACCACAATTTAAGCTCAAATTCTGCTAATAAACACATATTTAATTAAAATACTAATTATTATATAACAAAGTATTAAATATTTAGTATATTTTATAAATGCTAATGATAGAAAATCGTTTAAGCGTTCATAAACAATCATTTGTCGGTATTTAAATAATTAACACTGTTCATTATTATCTTCACTTGTTTTACGCTAAAAATAGCTTAAAATTACGACAGTTGGGAATCCATATCAAATTATATGATTCCAATTGATATAATTATAAATGTTATATTTCCCTAGAATAAAACTATAAATTGCTTTAAAATGCTAAAAATTCTAAATTGAATAATTGACGAAGGCTTATACCGAAAAAAATTGTCACAAAATAAAAACAAAATACTCTAATTTTATGCTATTTACGCAGTTTAGATCAAATTTTATCTTACCAGTACTAAATTTTCAGTTATAATTTTGAAATATAGATTATATAAAAATTTTAATGAAAGTCAGTTGGAATGAATTTCAATTCAAAGAATTTTAATGCAAAATTTCATCATTTGTACAAAACAAATAGCTAATTTTTCTTGAAAATGAAATTCATTTAAAGAGAACAAATACGAATGCAAAATGTAGGAAATTAATTTAAAGAATTTAAAATTATGTAAAATTAACATACTTTCTTGAATTAACCGCCTCAAGTAATCGACACAACAGTTAATAATAATATGCATAAAAATTCGATTACGTTGATAAGAATGAATATATCATTTCACACCTCTCAGATTATGATATTCAGATCATAAAAAGTGAATGTAGATATTTTTATTTTGCTTCTTGAATCCAATAAACATTTTTGCATAAATTATTTTTTCTCAATTTTTCATTTAACTAATTTTCATTTAATTAAGAGTTTCAATCAATAAAAATATTAAACAGAAAAGCCATGACACCAAATCAAGTAATACTTTTAAAGTCTACTAGATTGGTATAAAATTTATTTAGATATAAAAATAATATTTTCAAAAAAAAAAAAAAAAAAATTGAATCGTAACGATTGAAATAAAACGTATATAATATATTTTATTTCATTATGTAACCAACCAACCAACATGTAAAGTGGTTAATAAGGTGTGCCGCTTTCTGTATTTAGAGAAAGATACATATTTTTGATCTGTCTGTCTGTCTGTCTGTCTTTATAAAATAATATTGGACGATCGACCAATGTCCACCAATAAATATATTATAAATTTATTAATCGTATATGTAATAATGTAATAGCCATAAAACTTATATTCACAAAAATCTGGGTCAATTACTTGTATATTTTACATATTTAAATATGATTCAGAGACAATATATAAATAAAGTTATTTAAAAAAAAAAAAATTATCTAATTTATGGTAATTTTTCAATAAATTCGATTTATTGGTTATATTGCTTGTTTAAACCTGGTACCATAAGTTTGATAAATAATAAATTTATTTATTTATTTATTTTTTAATTAAAGGTTATTGGCATTTAAATGAAAATTTAAAACAACATTAAGTAACAAAATAGTCTTTATCATATCTTTCAGCTAAAGTATCTCGCCTTGTATTTAAATTCAACTTAATCATTTATATAATTTATTTGATAGATTAATTATCACATGTACATATATTTAGCATTTATTAGGGAAAACTATCATTTTATAACCAACACACATTAATCAAACAAAACGTTAACTTACAAAACATTTTGTGAAAACATAATATTTGGCTCAAAGCCTTGTATTATAAGCTTTTTCAAGTTTCTCGTGAGTGTCTATAATCCATTATACGTCTTACAAATTGTCCGCTGTTCGATTGAATTTGGCATAAAATAAATATGTCGGATACAATATTAGCTGAATTATTTTTTTTTCACTGTGCTTCCAAAAAATTTTGTAGCATATAGTAAGAAACTCTTTTCGAAGATTGCCTTTGTTGTACATCAATTAATACCACAAATTTAAAGAGGAGTTTTATTAAAGTATACTCTCAATAATACTTTTTATTTGTTCAATGCACATTGAAAATATGGTCTAAAAATCAACGAACAAACTGCTATGTTTAGTACCGTTTTTGAGTAATCGGTGTAAATGTTTTTCAGTGATCTGCTAATATCTTGTCATGAAAAGACGGAAGACGTGCTAAGTTGTATTTTAAGAAGAAATAGTTATAAAATAAAATTAATATTTTTATTTTAGAATCCTTTTTTTCGGGAAAAGCTCTTCGATATGTCCTCTATTCATATATACACGAAAAAAATCCATTGTGTATTGCATTAGAGATTATCTTTATGATAGAGGAATGCACTTGAAATCCAATTCGTGTACATCAGCGTAATTTAAAATATTCGCCGAAACAAAGTTCATTCCCATTTTATTAAAAAATTCACAATAATTTGTCATTATAAAAATAATTAAATCGATATAAATGTTTGGAATTCTTATTCAAGTAATTAAAATTAAATAATACCTATACTAAGACTAGTAACCTACAAAATAAAAATTAATACAAAATTGATTCACTTTCGTCTGAAACAACTAAAAATTAAAAAAATTTTGAAATAACTTTAAAAAAAAAAACAATAAATTATAATTATGATGTATTTAAAATATTATTTTAAAACATTAGCAAACAGCTCTCACAGTATGATTGATCTATTATTATTGTAATTTTATTTTAATATTTTTGAAGGCGTTGACTGATTTTATACACACATTAATAACCTGTTAATTGAGTAAATTTTAATTCTTAACTTATCATTCATACACAAAAGCAAAAAAAAAAAAAAAAAAGAAAAGAAAAAACCTATTGAAAATAACGAATGAACCTGTCGCCTAAAGGATTGTTAGGTATATATACAGAAATATATATAATTTAATTTATTATAATACTCATTATATAACAATATATGTCTAAAATAATACATTCTTATATATATATTTGTACAGTGTGCTTCAAAAAATTTTTAAGAAGTTTTTTGATAATGATACAGACGTAAGGCTATGAAACTTTGTTGAAAAAGGAAAATAAACAATGATGGATGAAATGCTTTGACATCTATTCCACATATGAGTTCAAAAAAGCTCTTGTTTGATAAAATTTCCTTAAATGACTGTAGTTGATGCCTGATTGATATAGGTTTAGACGTATTCATTTATTTTTCGAAAAACTGATTTCTTGAAATTGTTTTTAGTACCCAATTTTTAGAGAAACATTTTTGTCGTTGAAAGTTTGTCTTATAAAAAGCATTCACTGAATTAATGTGAGTACTAATATGATTTAAAAAAACTTAAATATTAACCCTTGATATATCTCTCTACTAATTGATTATTAATTTTGTATACTTTTTTTGCAGTTAAGGGAATCCTTAATTCAAATCTGTTGTTTTATGTGATAACTTGATGGGTAATCTTAATAATATAAGACTTGGCCTAATGCCATAAATTTTGCATAACTGAAAACAACACATGTTTTTTAATTGGCTACTCATAAATTAATAACTCATTAGTATCTTATCAATGAACTCTTTTAGTTGATATCTTCACTTGTTTTATATTACTAATAGAGAAATTCAAATCTTTGTTTTTATATTATTCATTAGATTATGCTTCAGAATTAGAAATATGGAAATCGTTAGGTATAAAATAACTCTTGTTTTAACATAACTTTTAATGAAATGTTAAATATTATAATACTGTCTTTATTTTTATGATATGAAAGATGTTAGAGATAAAGTAACGCATTTATTCCAAACATTGTTTCAACAAATACCAACAGCTCTTTTCTTAGCATTTTTTTTTTAAATTCAATAAACTCGGCATGTTTGTAAAATTATAAAATTTTTGTCTATATTTAAATATATCAATTTGAATTCGTTTTCTCCCTAATTTAATTTTTTCAAAACTACATCATTTTGTGATTATAGCCTTAATTGGCTTATCAACGACTGTAACAAGCACACTCCTAAATATAAAATCTTTCATTTTTCTCGCACAAAAAAATACTTATGCAATTGTTATGAAATTTAGTATGCACAATATTGACATGAAAATCTAGTTCTTGTCGAAGAGTTTCAACTGCAAGAAAATTTCCAAGATAAAATGAAATATTTTATATTTAAGATTATGAATATTAAAGTCGTTGATAAACCCTCTTAAACATTCGGTATATGCAGCATTGTACAAATGCATAACGAAAGTGTACGTTGAGAAATTTAAATTAATCACTACGTTGAAAAACAGTATTTAATTTCCTGGATTATTTATGAAATAATTTAAATTTATGTAGACATACAATCGACATCGTATATATTAAACTCCAAGTGAACTATTATCATTAATTTCCGTATGTAAGTAAAACCATTATTTTTCTTCTTAATAATTGACATCTAAATAAAAGATATCAAATAATTTAAAAAATAAAGACTTGACTTAAACATACACGAGCTAAGACAGTTAGATATGTCAGTGGTTATCTAACTTACGACAATATATTAAGATATAATAAAAATACTATAGAAATATAATTATTATTTATTACAAACGATATCTACGACTATATTGATTAATTTCATTTATCATGTTCTTAAAAAAAAAAACTAGATTAAAAATTACCATAATTTCTATAAATGATAAATTAATTATTTTTTATTTATTTATGTAATAGCAAATAATATTTTAATATAATAAGCAAGAATTAATAGCTATAAATATTTTATTCGTTTAAATACCATGCAATTAATTTTTATTGCATGTTTCTCAGATTTACCACGCGGTGTTCTTTTTATTTGCAAAATAAAGGTATCGAATTTTCATTTAATTTCATAATATCAAGTAGAATGTTTAAAGAGTTTCTTGCTGAACTATAAGATTTGCCAAGTGATTTTAGTTTATTGTTTGTTTGGTAATTATTTGGGTATTATTAGAATTTGTTGTTTCATTTCAACAAGTAAAGATAACACCTAACAAAGTTAGTTAGTTTTATACCCGACATATGACTGACTATCAATTTTACTATTTATAATTATTAGCTGAATTTAAGCTTGAATTGGGGCGCGTCTAAACAGTTTATGAAATTTTTAAAACAAGAGCTTTTTGTATTTAGAAAATCACGAACATAAACTCATTTTTAGGTCCAGAATACGGCATCAAAATTTCAGCCGGCTATCCTTATTTGTTTTGAGTTATCTCGATGACGGACAGACAGACAAACAGAAGAAAATGACTAATAAGATAAATAAGACAATACTTTCTAGAATTACAAAATTTAAACTTAGTTTAATATACCCTCACACAATCAGGTGAATAAGTTTCAACTTTAACAAAATTTTAAAATCAAACAATATAATTTTTTTAAAAGATCAATAATAAAACAAAGTGAATTTAGACAATGAAAAATAATTCTTTCAAATTATGTAGTGTTTTACGAGAAAACATTTTTCCAATCATCAATTAATTAATAGCATTATTTTAAGGAATCGGAAATTACTTGCACTTACGGTTTAATTAAAAGAACCCATAACGTTCACGTTTTCGATAAAGACACGCTTAATCATAATAAAAATCAGAAAACTATTTAAAAATGGATCGATTATCGAATTTATTAATATCATAGAAAACATAAAAAAAAAAACATATTATTTAAATGTCAATGCACCTTGTAAAGCCTAGACATTTACTAAATAAGTAAAGGTATAATAAGTACCTTGAATAATATAATAAAGGACATTTAAATATGGATTTATGTAAAATAAACTTGTAAAAAATTTTTTTTTGCATTTATCAACAAATAACCACTTTTTTTTTGTTACTATTAATATGATTTGATTATATACTTTTATAATAAAAATAGACAGAAAAAAAAACTAGTCTAATTTTATTTAAGTAATTCAATAAAATTATTTATTTCTATGTCATTTCAAACGTGTTCAAATGTTGAAAGTGTCATTTAATAATGAGATTTGTATTTTGCAAAGTAGAATGGATTTCGATTTAAAAAAAAAAAAAAAAAAACACATATGTTAGGAAATTTCAAGTAAATCTACTTTCGTACAGATCTGGCCTTAGTTTGGGCCAGATTTCGTAATGCAAATCTGGTCTGATTTCATTTTTAATTTGGGCATATCCTTTCATATTATTAAAAAGACATGAAAGATTTCTGTCAGTTAATTTGTGTGTGACATCATAACTCGTAGTACCACCGGATAAATTTACATGAGTTTCTTTATATTTGTTTACCTACTAATCAATTTGTTAAACATACTTAACAACAATTCAGAATGATCACGGTTTCAACACTTTTGAAATTTTCAAGAAATCTAAAAATTTCAAATTCATTTTCTTTTCCATTTCTTATTGATCTCCTAGATGCCGAAAAATTTTTACACCGAATAACTAGTTTTCAAATACATCAATTAATTTTATTACAAAATGGATATCAAATTTTCATTACTCGATCAAATCATAATATTATTTAAATAATAATTCATTTTGAGATTTTTTCATATTAATTACTGTAATACATTTTAATTACTCATAACTTGCAGGTATTTGAAAGTTAAAATTATTTAAAAATAAATTTAGATCAATGATATTAACGAATTTTCATCACATATAATATTGAAAGCAATTATTTATAATATTTTATATTTATTAACTTGTTAAAGTATATTGATACTCCTACAATTGATATTGTAGAAAACTTGCCAAATACCTATCGATTTTATTTTATGGTTTAATTTTATGGGTCCTTTACAAGTGAAGAAGAATTTTGTCGACTGTAATACATGGAGATTACTTAAATTCTAGACGCAATTCCTGCCGGAGTTTCAAAAATTATTTATAGTGCAAGGCTCTACCTATGGTGAGATGTACATAAAATACTGGTGATGATATATGCCTGACAACTAGGTACCGTTTATGAACAAAATTATGAAAATAAAAACATCGTTTCCTGGACATAAGCTTTGAGCACTGCGTATTAGGATATTTGATTTTGTTCAAATGTGTTGTCTGATTTTTATAAAATTTACTGTATAATTTTGGATTTCATTGGTCATTAGAGGTTCCGTAATTAAATTTCCAAAAATATTGCTTCTCATATGCAAACTTCGATGAGATTTATAGTTAAGTAGTAAAACACTCAAAACACAACAAGTTTAAGCAATTATTATACGGAGGTATGAGCTATATTTTTTCACTGGTGAAGCCAGAAAGAAGCCATAATGCCATTCATGAAGCCACTACTAAAACTGGATATTAGTATAAATTTCCTGTATTAAAAGTAATCAATTTTTTAAATTTTCTCACTTTTGATGAAATTATACTATAATATTAATTGTCTTACCATATACTTACCATTAAAAGGACCTTGAACACTTATCAGATCGATTAAAACTAATAGATATATTTAATTTTATCTCACTGTGTATAACAAATCAATTGATTGGCCATACCTTCATACCTTGACCTAAATATGTAATTTGTTATAAATAAAACTATTATTACGTATATATAAAACAAAAGTATATTTTTAAAAACATCCAGTTGCCATTTAAGGATAAAACATCGACTTCAATGATAAAAATACTTATACTTAATATTTAATTAATTTTAAATAGTGTAAAAATTGGAATATATTAAAATTGATGAATCGTATATAATTTCAGACACGTTTCAAACAAAACTTTTCAATAATTAAAAAAAAATTTTCAATTAATTTTCAGGATTTCCATCCACGATATGCCTTCGAATATGGTGTAAATGACCCACACACTGGTGACATCAAACACCAAAAAGAAGAACGTGATGGTGAAGTTGTACGAGGACAATATTCTTTGGTATGTAAAAACAATAAAATTCTACTTCTTAACGTACTTGGGTCGAGGCAGTCCAGCGGCTAAAATATTAGCTTGGTATCTACATTTTACCTATGTATAACACACATACAGTATCAAGACTGATGGATATATTTTTATAATGTATTGTAGCTTTAACATATACTATAAACAGTTAATATATACACTCACTCACTTTTGATCTGGTTTTCTCAACTTTGTACAGATCAATTGCAATCGGACTCTTGGCTCTTACTTTTTTGTTATTAATTAGGGAACAAATCAGATGAAGTTTTGTTAAAATCCTTTCAAAGACATTCTTCGACGTAACTACCTTGCTCATATATACAGAGAGGTAATGTGGTGTATAAAAAGAGATACAATATAATAGATATTAGTTTATCTTTAATTATAAAACAGAAAGGCACGTTTATTAAAACATATTTCAATCACCAAATAGGCATAATATTTTGAAAAATTTACCACTATAGTGCTATTTGTATAATACAAGACGTAAAATTATGTAAACAATTTTTTCGGATCTCTTCTCAAAATTAAAATAAAACCTAACAATTAGTTGCGAATCTAAGATGCCTCCTTCTTCCATCACATTCTAACTCACTCAGCATTTTATTTTGTGTTAACACTCATTGCCTTTGTAAACTTCGAGGAAGAATTCGGTTTATAAATATTAAACTATGATTATAATAATGCATAGTTCTATTCATCACGTATTAATGTAGTTTATAAAACGATAAAATATATACTTAGAAATTAGATCCTTGATTTAAACATTCTTGCTTTGAAATTCATATTTTAGTCACGTTACAGTATCATAAAACGTGATTAATGTTCATATCTACAAACTCAATTTGAAAAATAAGATTTGTAAAAAATTACAAAACGTCAAGATCCAATAAAAACGGTCTATAACGCACACACGCTTGTTAATATTTCTCTGAAGAAAATCTGCCTTAGCCTTCAGAAATAATGTTTATTATATGTAATAATGCTTTAATACATTTTGACATTTTGACATAATTTAAAAAGATTTAAATGCATTCTATTTTAGTTCGTAAAAAATTATCCGTTATTTTATGAAACGTCAATGTTTTTTAATACTATTGATAACACCATTGACAACTATATTCGTTATCAACGAAAATAAAACATGAAAGCATCTATCAGAACAATCAAATATTTTGGAGTTAACTGATACCTGAGTTTTTATCGAAGATGGTAGTGTTTTGCGTTGTAAACGATGCCATGAAATATTTATTAAAAATAAACACCTTAAATATAAATAAAATTATAAGATTTAAATAGCAGAACTTATAAAATTATTCAATATCTAGGTGGCCTTAGCCTTTAAAGCGAGAATAATATTTCCAGTGTCTTATTTTCTACCCTAACAAAGTTTTGTTCCTGTTATAAGCCAATCGTGAAATAAATTTTATCAGTCAATAATGTATTTTTAGCTCACTCGGTAGTTATTTTAGATGACAATTTTCCCAACATAATTCTAAGTTAAATGATACAAATTACATATAAATTCAATATACTTGTATATTTGAAATTTTTTTTAATTTTTGGATAGATTTTCTACAAATATCAGATGAAAATAAAGCAATCAGATCACAAAATCAATAGTCGACTGAATTATAGAGTTTGAAATAAAATAACAAATTATTGATTACGAAATCAATATTAATATAAAATTAATTTTTTTTAAAGGCAATTATAATTTTTAAAAAATAAATTCAAATCTAGTGTCACGTTGCGTGTTTGCGAGCAATCAATCAATAATTTTTGTTATATAATAATGCAAAACAATGTGGCCAATTATTGTTACCTTTCAATAGAATAGGATTACAATCATTTTAGAATGAAATGAATAACTAAAATAAGTAATTTAAATCTATTGATAGAAGAAAGTAATTAATCTTTTTTTTTTATTTAAAAAAGATTAAGTAATATTTTAATTTCTGGTTTTTTGTTGTGGTATTAACTTTCTTGGTGGTTTTCTTTGTATTCATATCTAATTGACAAATTATTCTTTATTAAATTCAATCTTTGGTGAAAGCCGTAAACACCATCTATTTAAGATGTGTTTAAGTGTTGGAACAATTTTTGGTATCCCATTTAAATACTTTTCCTTTGAAATGATCGAATAAAACCACTACTGTCATCCAGTATGTTTTTGTTTCCTTTAATTAAAAATTTTCTTATTATGTTTTTGATTCAGCTGATTTTAACTTTTTACAATAAATATTACACAGAATTAAACTTCAATATTATTAACCCGTAGTTCTTTTATCAAGTTTATGTTTAGAATTAAGCCACGTCATTTTTATATAAAATTTTGGTACAGAAGTACAAACATAGAATCATGTAATGATTTAAATTCCGTATGTTAGTCGCCCGTCCGTGAACAAGATAACTCAAATACGAAACGAATTAGAGATTTGAAATTTTGGTGCCGTACTTTAGGCATAAATCGGTCCATTAGATCGAATAGATCCATGACGAACCATGATCCAACTTTAAACCATTGAAGATAGAAGAAAAGTTCAAAAACAAAAAAAGATTCTTTAGAAAAAACAAACAACTTTTGTTTGAATCAGCTCAAATATAGCTAATAAGCAGATATATAATTACACTACATATTATGTGTTTTTAACTGTATGGATTTCATATTTAGAGTATTTTATGAATGCTTATCGTTAAAAACAGTTTAAACATTCATCCTGAACCATATGTCGAGTATCTAAACAGCTATGTCTGTTAATTGTTATCTTCACTTATTGTCATTCAATATTTTGTATTGCCTTTTGTCTGTTGCCAATTAAAAGAGAGCCTATAAGCATTACTGCAGAAAAATAAATCAAATAAAAGCATTTGTTTTTTAATTTTACTAATAATTAATAAGTGGAAAACAATTAAAACTTAATTTATTGAATAAGTCAGTACATGACTTTTATTATTCTGGTATAATCGTTCTGTGTCAAATCAATCACTTTATTTACAAGTCGATTAAAGCCACCGAGCTCCATAATTCAAGAAAACGTTCTAACAGACCTCATACGTTTCAAATAATCCTAAAGAGGCATACAGGATTCACTCGAAAATGTTCTATTTGTAGCTACCGGACTAATAAAATTAAATGGTGTATTTCTTAAGATGTCACATAAGTAGATTTTTCAGTATTGTAAAATTGTTTAATTGGATACGATTATGTTAAAACCAAATTTAGTAAATTTACAAATAAGGCCTTCTTAATACCAGATCCCACGTTTATATTAATTCATTAAAAATTAATGTCTCGTTTTAATTTTAATTAAGCAACAATTAAAAAAAAAAAAATTATATTTCAAAAATGAATACAAAAAGAAGTTGTTTTTCTTTTCGGCTTATATGTAACTACAATTTTTTTTTTTAATAACAAGTTATTTTATAAAATTAATTTTACCATAAAATCTTTTAATTTACAGGTTGAACCAGACGGTTCAGTAAGAACTGTTGACTACTATGCTGATTGGGATAATGGTTTCCATGCCACAGTTACCAAATCTGGCCAAACAATTCATAAAAGTTAAATAATTTAAATGAAATGAGTACCCGCCGAGTATATCGAACGAAACATCTCAAATTAGAGCGAAACAAATAATATACATATATTTATATATATATTTAATCAATTATTATTTCTACCATAAAATTATTACTCATTTTTAATTCGAAATAAGTTTGACGAATACAAAAGCATTAAACGCTTAATTCAAAATGTTCACAAAATTCAGATCTCTCATTGAAAAATGTCAAACTTTTCTACCATTTTATTTTCAATTAAATTTTTACAAATTTTCAACTTAATTTATTATTATAATATTCTTTGTTTATCTATTTTCTCTTTTTCTTATTTATTCTTTAACTTTGCTATTTTTCTTTCTCTGTCTATTCTTATGTATATAAATATTTTCATTTTCACTCATCTATTATTTATTTTTCATGTTAAAATTCTTAATTGTTTTATTTCATCTTATAATTTTCGCATTTATCTTGTTTTTTGTGTTTTCTAGAATGAATTTTTTATGTTCTCTTATTATTATTAATTTTTTTTTTTTATATAATTTTTATGTATGTACATTATTAAAAACAAAAGCAATACCCACTTTTTGTATTAATTAATAATAATTATTTTTATAATTAATTTACATATTTTATATAATTGTGTAATGTGTGATAAACAAAAAAAACTGATTTAAAATTTTTGTACATTTTATGCATATTTTATTTTTCTGAAATAAACAATTACCAATTTTTTAATTAATTTTTAAACTTTGTGTTTTTTTTTTTTTTATTGATTATTATTATTTATTCCTTAGTTTTATCTTTTGTTGAAGAAGATTGACGGAAATGCCATTTTAACCAGTCAGATTTTTTATTATTATCTTCTAAAAAAACATCATACATGCAATAGCAATAAAATTAAATAGGTAAGTTATTAAGAAAATAATTTATTTTTTAATTACAAGATTTTACGATATGTCATTCCATACCAAATCATCAAATGTGGGGGATGACATATCTCTGAAGAAAATTCGAAAGGTTGGCCTTTTCGTCAAAAGAAATAAAATTTCTATGTTTTTAATTTTTTTTTTGAAAAAACAAAAAAAAAACTAAAAATATATTATTTTTTATATCCTCAAGTTATTCAAATGCTGTAATTTGTGTTAAGTCTTTTCAAAAGGCTCTGTTGAAAACCTATTCCAAACTTCTTTTAAATTACAGCATTTTTAGAACATTTTTCATAATTTTGGCAATTTTCCCTAATCCATCCATAACTTTGGACTCGATAACAAATCTCTACTCAAGTAAAAATTATATGCATTACATTGCGAAAAAAATATACTTCTTCTTTATATTTCAAATTTCTAGATTATCTTCTATTCGAAAAACTGGAAATAAAAGTAGAAGTTTCGAAATACACTCCTTTTCGGAATTAGAAATGAAGCAGAAGGGATAGATATCAAAATGAAAATAATATAAAATGCTTGTTTATTATGTAACCAGTAAAAAAATGTAAATAGGTTTGATATAGTTCGTAGATTGACCTTCATCGTTCGTAGATTGACCTTATTAGTATGTTCAACTGTCCGTCTGCTGTTTGGTGAATTATTCTTATCATAAAAAATGAGTTTAACTTCATAAATGAGCAAAATCGGTCCTTCTAGTCGTACAGATTTATGACCCAACTTTTAAACCATATAATACAGAATAAAAATTCATATATATTAAATGTTCGTTCACGACCTCAAAATCCCGTATAAATTGATTTTCATAAATTTTTACTCATTTTTAGAGATATTAGAAAAATAATGTACTTTTTGCAAGCATTTTATACATTTTGAATGCAAAATCAAAAATAAATGAATCACAATGAGTAGACTTTTTTCTAATGAATTTCTGAGCATAATGCAAAAAACGGTAGGTCTCTACGAGCTGTAGGTCTATATTGTGTATATCAACTTATATTGTCTCTATGATCTGTATTTTAAATTCGAGATATTCATAGTAAAAATGATCTAAATTACCGCGTCTATTAGATAATAAACAAATATCCCGCATTACATATTATTATTATATTATTTGGATTTGAACTGTCTGGACTGCATGTTTAGAATGCTAACAATTAAAAATTGTTCAAGTATCAATACTCAATAAGTCGAGTATTTAACACTGTTAGTTGATACTTGCAATTGTCTTATCTTAAATTTAAATAGACCATCGAACAATAGACTGTTAACTTTATGTCAACGACAGCATCGTAGTTATTTTAAATACTTCCTTGTTTATTATATTACAAGCATGGCAATACTTGTTTGCCACCGTTCAAATTAGCTTCAAGCCATATAACTACTTCAGCAACGATATTTTGTGAAAGTATTTTAAAATTTTATCAAAATATTTAATAAGTTGTTATCCTGTACAAAATTTTTGCATATGTATTTTTAAAATATAAATTATTTTTATTTTATCCCTAACCTGCTTCGATATCCAATGGTCAATTTACCAGCAGGCTGCGTAGGCTAGAGGATGGCAGTTTTGGCCATCATAACTAAATCTTTGGATTGCAATAATAATTCACGAGTTAATTAATCCGTCTCCTAGTTCACAATCGTGCTAATTACGGAAAAAAAAAACGGTGTAATTTGCATAGCCTACTGACAGCAAATGTGTAAATCCGTGAATGTCAGTACCTACTTAATTTTTTTTTTTTTTAATTTTTGAGTAACTATATTCACGACCCCGGAGTGACGTAACGTAATGACAGGCTTAGACCAATCAATAAAGTTAAGCAACAGCAGTCACAATCTGTATTTGGATGGGTGACCACTTAGCAGTACTGTGTATTGTTGTTGTATAAAAATAATAATAATAATAATAATCCTCTTTGGTTAATGACTATATAGCTGAAAGTAGCTGAAGCCAGAAATTTAAAAAAAGAAAACTATATTCACAATAGACCCCGGACTGACGTAATGTAATTACAGACTTAGACCAATCAATAAGCAACAGCAGCCACAATCTGTATTTGGATGGGTGACCACCTAGCAGTACTACGTACTGTTGTATAAAAATAATAATAATCTTTGGTTAATGGATATATAGCTAAAAGTAGTTGAAGCCAAATAAAAATAAAATAGTTATTCACAACGTTAATTAAGTATTTTGATCCTATAGTTTTTTGAATTTTTTTAATAATAGCTTTTCGATAACCTCAATGTAAATGACCTTAAAATGTAATTGGTGCGTTCTTTCAATATATTATATATATTTTCGACTAAGTTTCTAAACAACAGTTTTCATGCCTTAAAACAATCAAATTTTTACGAATAAAAATGAAAATATAAACTAACAGAGTTGATTGTTTAGATACTCGACATATGGTTTATTATCAATGTTTGAAATATTTTGAATCATTAGCATTCATAAAATACTACAAATATCCAGTCTATACAATCATCAATACATTTATAATAATAAAATGTAATATAATTAATATATGTGTATATGCGCTTAATTTGAGCTAAGATTATAGTGAATCCAAACATTTGATGAAAAATTATTTTAAACCAAAGTTGTTTGTTTTAAAAAAAATATACATTTTTTTATATTTTAATCTACTATATTTTATAATTTAAAAGATAATTCATGGGTTTATTCAATCCAATGTACCGATGTTGCAAATTTATGAACTTGATTTGACTTTGTAGGCCTACACCACCAAAATTTCAACTGGCTATCTCTTTTCGGTTTTGAGTTAAATTTATGACGGAAATGGACTATAATTAGGTGATTCTATGAACACCTATACCAAAATTTTGTTTGTGCGGTCAATATTTTCTAGCGTTGCAAGCTTTAAACTAAAATTAATATACTCTAACAAATACTATATAAGGATGATAAAATTTGTTAACAGAAAAGGTTATCAAGAACCTCCAAGTATCACAAATTTATCGCAAATAATGCGTTGAGCATTAATTTGTTTTAATCCATAATCTATAAAATAATTTTGTGAGTTTTAGGTCAAAAGTATCATATTTACCGACTTTAGTTAAGTTCTAAAAATTTCATTATAATTTTAACGTTTTTACCAAAGAAAATTCGATACATTCGAAGAAAAACTTTTGTTTTTAATTCCGATAAACCATCAGTAAATAATCTAATTTTGACTTAAAAATTCAAAAAACAAATGCGGTTCATTTCATGATTGAATGAGTATTTCTTTTTATATCACTGAAAATCTCTCTTGAAAAGCAGTTTCTAAAATCGATTTCAAAAAATATCGCGTCACGTCGTGATTATTTATTCAAGTCATAGCATAGGAGTAATGAAAGTTGTCTAAGTTTTACAAATTAAAACTAAAAATTATTTATATAAAAACTACATTACGAAAATTAAAAAAAAAATAATACTATTCTTTTTAGATGAATATATCTAATGTTGAGGAGGCGAGTTCCAAAATTTTCCGTATTATTAAACCTGGCAAGATGAGCAAACTTTCCATGCAGTTTTATGCTAGACATTTTTACTTTTTTACCTTTATATTTTACAATTTTCGCGTATAATGTTGAATAAAATATATTTGAAGTGCAAAAAAAATGTATATAAAATAAATTTTTTATTAAATAACGTTTACAGTAATGTCATAATTCCCCAATAAAAAAAAATATTGCGCTGCACTTCAAATCATTAAATAATTCACCAAAACAGATTAAAGTTTGCTCATCTTACCAGCTTTCAGAATCCGTTACAAAATTTCTGTTATTTTTATTCATTGAAATTTTATAACCTGTTAAAAATACTTGTAAATTCAAATTTTTTATTTTATTCAACAATATACGCGAAAAATGCATAATATAAAGATAAAGAAGTGAAAATATCTAGCATAAAATTGCATGGAAAGTTTTCTCATCTTACCAGCTTTCATAATTCGGTAAAATAAAGAATCTATTTTCATTCCTTGATATTTGATCAAGACGCTTAGAAAAAAAAAGTTTCATATAAAGTTGTACAACATAAAATTTTACTTAAAATATGTTCTTTGCTTTTTTGTCTATTATTGAAAATAACGGAGTCAAAACGTCTAAAAGTTTTCACATATAAATTCGAGCAACAGAAATCGTGAATTCGTCTGTGTGTAATACGATTCAATATTCGACTTTTGAATTTATTTCACTTTCTGCTTTCCGTTAATATTTTTCTTTTCAAGAACCGATAATGCACCAAATTGTAGGAACATGTAATGAAATCAACCCAAGCACTAAATGTGTGTTTAATATATTTTCTCTTAAAACTTATATACGGCTCTATAATGGATCGTATAACAAACTTTTTCTATACTAGGTTAAAACTTTAATTTAATTTTGCGGTTGGTTCAATTTTTGTTTTTATATTCTACTTTTGAATGATATAAAACTAAAAACTCGTTTTACCCTATCCCCTTTCGTTTAACTATGCTGGAACAGCCATAAAGTGTTATAAATAATGTATGCTATAAAAAAAAAATGTATTCTACGAGTATTAGCTTGTATTAATTTGAGCTGGACTTGTTTGAAATAAAAGTTCTTAGTTTTTTATGAAAAATTTTATTGTTAAGAAGTCTAATATACTACTTAAGATGTCAGATACTACTTATTAAAACGAGTGAAAATAGCAACTAATTTAATTGTTTAGATACTCGACATACGATTCAATATCATTGTTTGAAATATTTTTAATTAACAGTCATAAAATACTATAAATATCTATTTATATAGTTATAAATACATATATGTATTGTAATTAGCTATATGTGTTTATTATTTAAATTTTAGCTAAAATTGTGAAGAATCCAAACATTTTACGAAAAACTGTTTCAAACTAAAGTTGTTTGTTTTAAAAAATTAAACATTGTATTTGAACTTTTCATCTATAATTTTAAGTTTAAAAGTTGGGTCAAGGATCCATTGAACCCAATGAATCGATTTTGCTCATTCACGGACTTAAATACACTTTTTATATTTGGAATACGTCACCAAAATTTCAGCTGACTATCTCTTTTTGTTTGAGTTATCGTCGATTGGAACTGGACTAATTACGTGTTTGTGTGAACACCTATAGTACCTTCAATATTAGGTAGCGTTACAAACTTTCGACTAAAATTAAAATACCCTGACATGTTGTATTCCTGAATGTCGAGTATAATAATATAGATAAAATCTGAATTTTTATAATACGATTTTTATGAATATATAATAAAATTTCAATATATGAGATTAATGTTTTTGTATTATTATTATTAAGGACTTTTCGTAATACAAAGATTGAAAATCAATTGATTAACTATTTCATGTACAAATTAAAAATATTTATTTTCATTTAAATAAAATTTATAACATTACATATAAAATTTTAAAAATTTTTTCCCCGAAAAATTGCAAACAGGGCACTGATATCCAATGTCTGCTTCCAAATTTCCCTAAAAATAATAATTAAATTTCTAAGTGATTGAATTTTTAATTTTGTTTCATAAATTACCTTTAAACAATAATAACAAAAAATATGTGAACATCCCATATGATGTGGTAAAACTGGTTTTTCATTACAATTTGGACATTTTGTAGTAATTGTAAAAACTCTTGGTGTTTCAATGTGATGTTGATTTGCATTTGTATTCCACGGACTTAAATTTTTAAAACGCCTTATCCAGCTGTGATAGTTTATTAAAGGAAGTACTATTAATAATAATTCCTAAACAAAAAAACTAATATTGAAACAAACTTTATATAATAGCAAGTAAATTGATAGTTTTTCCACTATACACAATACTATTTCACCTATACAAATAAATTATTAATTTTTTCAAATTTTATTCGTGTTTTAGTGCAAATTCATTTTTAATTGGAAATACATTCACTAACTTCAGAAGTAAACCATTTATTACATTAGCTGTTATTTAATTTTTTTATTTTATTTTAGTGCTCTTCCCTAAATAAATTAAATATTGTTTATACTAATAACTGATTACTTTTGATTTTTTCTCAAAATCGAAAACTGAAAGCATGTTGAATCAATCTGGTATTTGTCGCTTTTCTAATAAAAACTAATGGATACGATAAGATCAAATTTTCGAATTTAGAGATTGTAAGATATATATATTCGAAGATTCAAGATCGGAGATAAAAATTATACTCACAATGAAGGTGTGCCATAAAATTTCTCGTTGCATAAATGAATATATGTTGTTATTTAAATATCGCTTTACAGTACTAGTTTGTTTTAAATCTAATATTCTATCAATTAACGATGGTTTTTCTCCAGTGCGTAGAAAATTTACAAAATTTATTAAATTTATCAATAACAATAATCCTTCTAACCTATCCAACAATTTTGTAACATTAAAATCTGGATTAACTTCGGAATTAATAGTATGAATTCTATCTTTAATATAATTAATACCATGCGTTAAAATTCCATACAATAACAACTTATTGTTCGACATATTATCATATTTAATTGCTAACAATTGTTGACCAAATGTTGCTCTACTTTTAACTAGGGAATGATTGAACATGAATAATCGTAATATTAAGGTAATTTCGGGATCATATTTAGTTGCTAATCCTGCCTGTAATTAAAAATTGTATAAAATAATAATTTTTTTCCAATTATTTTAGTAAATGCTAACTTACAGGAAGGTATTGCAACAGTTCAGAAATTTGTCTTTTAAATGTTTCAATTATTTCATTGTCTAGTTTTAAAGCATCAACTTGGGCTACTCTTGTTAAATAAGTTGTTGTAGCCATTTTAGAAAGTAATATTACCTAAAGAAAAGTTAAATTTTCATACTTTAAAAACATAACCTTTGTAACTAAATAGTAACTTGAATGAAACGTCAAAAAAATAATAATAAATACTTTCTCTTGATAGGTAAGTACTAGGTGTTCTAAAAGTACTGAAACGTAATCTGTGTATCATATTAAGTCAAGTTTATAATTATGCTAACATAATAATGTAATAATATTGTTCACATCATATTTCAATAAGTATCGAGGCATATGACCCAACAACTTCAATAGTTTGCCAATAAAAAATTTGGAAAACAGTTGACCCTAAAGGGTATCCCAGCAACTTCCTGCTAATTCCATACCTAAGCACTTAAAATATACTAGCTAAAATGTACAAAAAGCTAACTCCCGAATATTTCGTTAACGATATCTCTCGAACGATTTTCACGTTATGGCAGCGATCAACGTGGTTTTTAGAGCTTTAATAATTATTCTATTTAATCAAAAACGATCCGAAAAGAAATGTCGGAGTTATGTTAAAAAAACACTCGTTCTCAAATATTTCGTCAACGATATCTTTCGAACCTATCAACCGATTTTCACGTTCTTGGCGGCGATAGACATGGTTTTTTGAGTTTTATTAATTATTCTGTTTCATCAAAAACGATCCGAAAAGATATGTCGAAGTTATGTAAAAAACCCTTTTTTTTTTAATTTTTCGTTCACGATATCTCTCGAACGAATCAACTGATTTTAACCGGATTGGCGGCGATCGACGTGGTTCGACCTCAAAACATCAAGATCTGATGAAAACTCGATTTTTGCATAACGGGGTAAAACCAATAACTTCCCGATTTTTTAAAATCTTCGATTATTGAAAATCTTCAATTTTCTTATTGGGAAGTTAAAAAAATTGTAAGCCGCCACGGAACGCTTGGCAGATGTGAAACATCGAAATTCGTTTGTAGGTTACCCTCACATAAGTAACGTAGTAAATAACACTATATATAATATAGTTATACGAGCTCAATGTGGCGAGAGAGATTGCCCACAGTCACTTGCACATTACCATTAGACTACGTATAGTACATACATTCCATCATATAGCGAAAGGATGCAACGCCACGCTAACAAACAGGTTTACCCCGCCTATAGACATTTCACATCAATATAGTAAATTTCAAAATTTTGTGTTTCACTATCTACTGATTCACATTGTAAAATTGACATGTTGGTAGCGCTAGTCATCGAATTTTCACTGTGTCCATCTATTATTACCATTAAGAAACATAACTTTCAGTGTTTATTTACTTTCAAAAAGTAATAATAATAGAAGTAAATTAAAAATTATTTACACAAAATACAATTTTGAGAAATAAATTAGATAGTGTATTATAAAGAAAAAATAATTAAGAAAATTAAATTAAGCTTTTATTTCAACCTATATAAGCCATTTTTGGCATTTTGACGTACAAAAAAAATGGCTTCCAAACAAAACACAAGTGTTGATGCAAGAAACGAATTAGCTGAACTTGTAAAGAGAAAAGCAGAAATTGCTGTAAGTGTATAAAATTTAAAATTTCTCCAATTACTGAAAATCAAATATTAAAAGATATTCATATTAATTATAAATTATAAATGATATGTTTGAAGTCTGATTTACACTATAATAATTATGTTAAAGGAAACTTTGGCGAATTTAGAGCGGCAAATATATGCATTTGAAGGCTCATATTTAGAAGATACTCAACTATATGGAAATATAATACGTGGATGGGATCGATACTTAGCAAGTAATAAAAATACAAATTCAAAAACTGATAAACGAAACAGAAAATTTAAGGAAGCCGAAAGATTATTTTCTAAATCGTCTATTACGTCTATGGCTGTAAGTATATTATGACAATTTCCTTAAGCTCGGCCGCAAATTATGAATAAATATAGGAAAATATGATGTCACTAAACATATATTTAACATTAGACCCTGCACACTGAAGAATTTTTTATAAAATTGTCTGATGGTGTGTGCTGTACATACGATGGTGTCTGATGGTTTACCAAAAGTTAAAAACTTGTGGTGCTGGTTAACAAATATACTAAATGTTAAATGATACAATATTATTATATGGTTCGCTGTGTATAATTTGCTGTCTCATGTACGAGCAGAATATTTTATAAAATTTTATAATGTAAGATTACATCAGATAAGAATTTCTGATTAAAATATATAATTTGCTGCCGTCTTTTTTGACGTGTTACATTTCAAGTTGTTTATGTATGTGATTTCATTTTCAGGCCGTGAGTGGATTAGTCGACCAATCCCAAGAAAAAAGTAAGAATGATTACGATTAAGTTCTTTTAATTTCTCCTCAATTATTTTGTATTATTTCTTACACTATCTATCCTTTGTTACCACAATTTTATAAAATTCATGATTCCAACTGTACATATTTTCATCTAATCATGAATTTTGTTATCATTTTTTTCCATGTAGGTTTTTTGTTTTCGGAATAAATGGTTTTTTTTTGTTTTTGAGATTTTTTAATTTTAGTTTCCTTTTATTTTGTGGCCAAAGTCGAGCGATTTTTCTTTACAGATTTTCGAAAACATAACTAGTACACTTATTTTTAAGAACTGTGACTCAAATATGAATTATTTTAATATCTCAAAAGCGAAATATTTGATCACATTCCTGTACAGTAGATAATACACATTAATATTTTATTGGGTGTATCAGTATAATTATTCCTAGCTTTCTGATACAAAAATTCGTGTAAAAGTATATTAAGGCATTTCTGAAAGTTGGGAGTATTTACTTCTGATAGATCTTTGTAATTTTGCACAGTTCTGTTTAATTTACAATTAATGATGGTAAATTCTTACATAGTGCATGTATTTTACCCTTTAGATGATCATAACAGCGAAACTGAATCACAAACAAATGAGGATAGTTCAGATACAAATTTGCCAAATGCTGTAAATTCATCAAACTCTACAACAGGCGTTAATTCAAATAACAATCACGACAGTATAACAAATAACGCAAAATCTACAGGAAAACATTCAACAAATAATACATCAACACCAGGATCCCTACATTATAATATGGCAAATGGGTTAAGTGATAGCAGTGCTGTTAGTCCAAAGGATGGATTTAACTCAAGTGGTAAAGAGTTAAATTCATCTGCAAAACATAAATCGGGGAACACAAGTGGTATTGGAAATTCAGTAACGACTGGTAACAGTGCAAAAAAAGGGAATAATAAAAAAGCTCGGCATAGATGAAATTAAAATTTTAAAATATTTTTAATAAATTTTATGCAAAAATGTCTTTTAAGACTGTATAATAAACATATTTTATTTAAAAAATTTTATTTCAACGTACTTTAAAATATAATCGAAAGATCTCAAATTTGCTTAAATTATCATTAATTTTTTGTACAATCTTTGGTCAAATTCACCAGAAAATAAAGATTACTAATCGAATTGACAAATTGATATTTTACCGAGAATTATAAATTACAAATTTATTTTAGAAATTTAGGATTATTACTTGAAGTTATATAATTTAAAGTAACATATCTGGTGAAAGAGACACTATTTCAGTATTATAAAAATTTTTATATAAAACATGAACACTTTTAAATAATAAAATATATATAGCAATTTTTAATAAAATCTAGTTTTTTTTTTTTTAATTTAAAACTTATCTATCGACACTTGCTGAAGGCGAATTGAATGATTCAGCAAATCGATGTTCTGAAAAATAACATTTAAAATTAGTTAAAATATGTTTAATATTTAAAAATGCAATAAAACTATTCCGATACATTTTTAAGTCAAATTCAATAATATATTTATAAGTTAGAAAGCTTTATTATCTCAATTACTAATGAGAATTTTAAAATTAATTGATAAAAATAAATTCTATAACATCTCTATAGATGTCCCACGTCATTAATTTGGAATGTTTCACAAAATATATTCTATGTGTACCAATCACAACTTTTTTTTGCTAAGGACAACAAATACTTTATAATAAAACTTAAACACACAGAATATCTTGACTATTCATTTTTCTAAGGCAAAACAATTACTTAAAAAAAGTAAGGTAGAAGTGTTTAGCTTAACTAAGTGTTAGAAAAAACAAAAACTTTTATCTTATCAATGGTTAATAAATTGGTAGTAGTACTTACGATGTGTTAGAGCAGCTTCGTCTTCTTTTGTTAAAAATTTAATTAAAACGTAAAATATTATTGGTAACAACGCAAATCCTGCTGAAGACAATAAAAATATCACTTCAGGATGTTGCCGAATATGGCAACAATTTAAATCTGCACTCCATAATTTTCTAGTTGAATTCATCTGCAACAAGGCAAACAAACTTACTTATTCATGATTTTGTGTTAAAATATTATCCACTTACCAAATCAACAATATCAAAACAAATGGCATCTTGATTTTTTTGTTTAATATGATGATAAAAATCATTTAAAGTTAAATAATCATCGAAACATATACTGCAAAGTTCGTCTGTGCTTACAATGTTTTTGTAAGTAGTGATACAAGTTGTTGTTTTATTGTAATATTTACGAAACTTTATTGCATCATCCGTAAAATTTTGTGTAAGGCTACTATTTTCAAATTGAAAACAACCTAAGGAAAATTTAAAAACATATAAAAAAAGGTTCTTCAATGAATGGTTTATTTTAAAAAAAAATAGTAGAATATCGAACAGAGTCAACATCTTATTGATTTCAAACATATTTTACTCTAAGATCCATCTTCGAGATATTATTTTCTTTAGTGAAGTTTTCTTTAAATAATATTTTTTAAATTCAATACTTTTCAAAGCGATAAAGAATTATTTTTCTGGCAGTTGTGAAGTTCCAATAAAAATAGACAAATTACAAAAATTAAACTAATTTTTGTTAAAATCGAATAATTTTTTGAATAATCAAAAATTAAATTTATTTTTAGTATCACCATTTTTTCGATACACCCACTCTGGATAAGAATCATAGAGGACCAATTCTCCTTGGATACCCCTAAAAGTTAACTAGTCTGTGATACCATAGTAATTTATATTTTTCCCATTTTAATATTCAGAAATTTCACCAAGTTGAACTTTAATAGGTACTAATAAGTATTTTAATCATGTAGAAAATATTATATAGTAAATTTAGAATAAATTCGAAGTTTGGCTATTGAATGGACTCAAACACAAATAATCAAAACAAAATTATACAAATAGTACAACTTACTATTACATTGGGCTCTATTCCATAAATCATCGTTATAGTTATAAATTGATCGTATCACTTGTAAACGGTCTAAATCTAAATATTGCGAACTACACGTACCCTTTGAATCGGATTGCTACAAAAAAAACATACCCATTAAAACAAATTAGAAGGGAAAAATTACAAACAAAAGCAATACTTTCAAAATTTCCGAAAAACTATCTTTTAAATATATATAATATTCAACGCATGATTCACAAATTTCAATTGGCCTGGAATGCACTATGGCACAATGCGAAAAATCTCCCGAAGTCTGTGCAAAAACATTCAAACAGGCATCACAACTATTATTGCATTCAGATAATCTATAATGAAACAAAATTTATTAATGATTGTAGGTATCGTGTAAACCAGACTTTTTAATACTTTTGTTCAATACTTACAAGGTAGGTGAATCCATAGATTTGCATTTTACAAAAATATTAAAGAAAATTAAAATATTTTGAGTAATTAAAATATATTTGGTAAAGAATATCATTTCACATATTCAAATTAAAATGTATAAAAAATTCTCAAAGAATGATTCATGAATGTAATTTTTCTTATCAAATGAATCTACTTCGTTTACATCACATGACTCAAAACGATTTTCATTAAAAATATTTTTTTAAATTATATTTATTTTTATTTTCATTAAGCTTACATTTAATTAATATTGTACCAAAATTAGTCACACTTTAATATATTTTTAATAACACTAAGGTCTCACTAAACGTCACTGATAAACAAAAGAATCCATGAAATAATGTAATATTATAAAAATGGATAATGCTTCAGAAGAATATATTCCTGAAGACTCTCCTGAAACTTTACAACGCAAACTTTATTGTTTATTAGAACAATTACAAAGTTTTCATCAAAAATTAGAACCGTGCGTATTTGTTTTTTTATATTAAAATTTTCATATACTTAACCTTGTCAGTATATGAGCGCCAAATATTTGAATGTATTATTATTTTTAGTGAATATCAAATGCGAATTCCATATGAATTATTATCCGGTCTTGCAAATTCTTTATTGAATGACACGATATTTGAAATTGTAAAAGGTTTGATGGAAATACAGCATGTAACAGAAAAACAATTATTTCATCAACGATTACAACTTATTAGAAAACATGAAGGTATGTATTACACATCGTACTCGCACAATGATTTTTGCGTTTTTTAACGATTTAGTTTTTTGTAGAGGAATTTACTGAAACTTTAAACCTTCAAGTGAATAATAATTTACTAACAGTTGAAGAAAAAATAAAAAATGTATGTTTGTTGAAGTTAAAACAAAAAGATGAGTTAAAACTATTAGACTTGAATATTATCAGAGAACTAGACAAAAAAGTAAGTTGTAATTGTTGCATCCAATAAACTATATAAAATTACGATTGGTAATTGACATATTTCAAAGATTATAAATCATTCCATAAATTTTAACTGTATTTAACTGAGTCTGACCGAACATCGCCCGTTACTTATTAAATGAAAGGTCGCTTGTTATGAAGTCGTCATTACGAAAGGAAATTATAAGAGCATGAAGAGACATACATAGGAAAAGAAGAGTATCAAAATTATTCTTCCTTGTAATTTTGCTCAAATGTCGGGAGCTGTGGGCACTATCAGCTAGTCTATATATGTGGTTGACGCATGTGTCCATGTTGAATGTGTCAGTGCACACTATAGCATATTGTCAAAAATTTCATAGAAATTTAAATTTTATTTACATGACTCAACTTTTAGGTACGAGATCAACAAGAAATACTTGAAAAAGCAGGTGTACCTGGATTTTATACCACAATTAAAGAAACCGATTTAAAAGTTCAAATGCATTTATTAGATTTTATTTTAAGATTAAGTACAATGAAACTGGATATACATTAACTAATTAATTTTAATATTATATATTTATTAATGTAAAAATAACGTGATAATTTAAATAAATTTTTATGTTGATGAATTCGAAGATGAATTTATATGTTTTGCTTCACTTAGCTTTACACCAAATTTCATCAATGCAAATACTGAAAAAAAAAAAGAAAATAGCATAATCTTTTTGTGCTTAAATGGGAAATACAGAAAATTATACTTACATCCACCTAAAAGTCCAATTAATAAACATAAATTGACAGTATTTTCTGAATATATTATTATGTATAAAACTAGCATAAAGTATGTAATGTAGCCCCAAAATATAAAATTACATAATGTTTTTAATTCATTTGTTATTTCAATCGGTGGTACTTCTGGTATGATTGAGGTTGTAAAAAAACTTCCAGTTGTGAAAAAGCTATCCAATAATTTGTCCTAAAAAAAAAATCGATTGAAAGTTTCAAAACTGATATATTCATTTTTAACACGTTTTAAAAGTGTGATGCGCTAAAAAACTATATTTGTGAATTTTTGAAATTCAAATTATTAAATAAATTATTCATAGATAAAAGAAGGTCTAACAAGAGGCTCAAAATTGTTTAAAAAATAATTTTTGAATTTAATAATATTTACAAGGGAAAAATTAATTATCGTAAGTTTAATAATTTATCTAGTAACCTTTTGTACAAATAAATTGTTTAAAAACTTTGCTGCTTCTTCTGGATCTTCTGGTACATCCTTCATGGGATATCGTTTAATATAAACATGACCTGTCAAAGAACAACCATTTAATAAACTTAACATAGTTGGTTTTACCTAAAATTAGAATAATTTGCTTAGAAATATTTAAGAAAATGTTTTTAATTCGATACTCACCCCATTTGGATCAAATGCAAGTGTAATATCTAAAATACTTCCAAATTTATCTCTAATATTTGGTAAAGTTGTTGTGAAGCCTTTTGTTCTAATTGTTAAAAGATGTTTAAATATCGGTAAATTTCGACTTTTTGCAAAGTCTATCGACTTTTCTGCTTTTTCTTTGGTATATCTAGTTCCTTCTGGGCATAAAAATACCTACATGAAATCGAAAAAATTATAATATATCTTAAAAAAAATGAGAAAATTTTATTAACGTACCGTTATTGGATTTGGATAATCACAATATTCTCGTGCTTTGCTTTTAATTATTTTTTCATCTTTGTCATACGATCTGGATAAGAAAATTCCTTCAGATAAATAATGTGTCCAACCAACGACTGGGTAGTACTGAAGTGATTTTTTACCGTATGTTCGTACAGTCTATTAAAAATAAATTCCGAATGTATGAAATGATTTTACATATATATGTTTTAAACACGGGTGTTAATATGAAAAACTTGATAGTATTAAAACCAAACCTCAATCCAAAGGAAATGTAGAAGCTGATGAAACTTATATACATTGACAATAAGTTAAAATTTCTAATAAAAAAGGTTTGGTGTATTAAACTATTATAAAAACTCAACTTTCAAAGTAGGTAGCCATTTTCGTGATATTCCCGCAGTCTTAGATACATTTAATTCGTTTGAATATTTAAGACTCAGCGATCCGTAAAAAAGATTCAACGTTAAGCTACGCATACGCATACATTATTCAGAATATAATTTAAACAGTTTTCCTTATTCTGGGTATCTAGATTTCTGTTTTGGGTTCCAGACTATATAGACTAGACTTATCGTCTTATTAGAAAGTTTATCGTTTCGTGTTTGAAACTTGGATCCTATTTAACTTATAGAATTTATAATACTTAATACTTACACCAAGAGCATCTCGATGATTCATAACACTACTTAATATTAACCAATCAATTTCGTAGGTATGATTCAATACAGCTAATGTATGTTCATTGCCAAGATAATTATCAAAATCATCTTCATCCATATACACTTTTAATACAGAATTAGACCACCATTCTGATAAGAATGCATATTCTAAAAAATTAAATAAAAAATAACTAAAATTTAAATACAAACATTTTTCCTTGTTTCCTAATGATATCTTAAGGGAGTTTAAAAACAGCTGTTAGAAGTATAAAATTTTTGCGCACAAAAACTTGTACAGACGGACAGATAGACGATAATGCGGAAATTGACTAATAAGAGGATTCTATAAACACCTATATCAAAGTGTTTTTTTTCGCGGTCAATATTTTCTAACGTTACAAACTTTAGACTAAAATTAATATACACTCAAAAATTATGTATGTCTAGTGTAAAAGTATAAGAGAAGTTCTATAATAATTATTAATTATTTGAAATTTAAAAATTTAATGGAAACTATAATTATCCGCAGCACTGAATAATAACAATATTATTTAAATTATAATACGATAATTAGTAAACAGGAAAGAGAGTAATTACATTAATATTTGATTATATCGTATTTAATCCATAGAATTGCGTCCAATGAAAAATAATATTAGCTCACATTTACAATCTTTAAAACAGCAAGAATTAAAAAGTTTGTACTGTATTCAGATACCATAAAACATTTATGGTATCTCAATTTTTTGAAAATTGACATTAATTTGTAAAATGTACTTTTTTTAAGTAAATCTAAGATTAAAGTTCAAATTTTAGTAAAGCACTACAATGTTTTAATATTGGATTTATATTTTAATCATTTATTACGAGCGTTAATTCCTTATACAGACAGAGACAATTAAGATAGTATGTTCGCGAGCAAATCATTAATTATTCGAATGTAGTGAAATTTGTCATACACATATTTAACATCGAAGGGGGAATCATTTTAACGATGTTTTTTTTATAAAAATAATTCTAAAAACAAATTAAAAATTAATTTTTCTTTTTAATTATTTTCATGTTAAGCGATTCCTAGACGTTTAATTTAAACATTAATTTATTTTACAATAATTGATGTTGTACAGTGAGGGTACCTGACCGATTCAAATGTTTTTCTATCAAGCTAGAAATCATCTATGTTCTGGAATCGATACACAAATGGTTTAATGATAATGGTGTGAAATTAAACCTAAAGAAAACACAGACAATATCGTTTACTTTAAGTTATCTAATTAACGTAACCATTGGAGATAAAAACTATTACCTGAACCTCATGAATTATCCAGTTAAATTTATAGAGGTCCGTCATGACGCGAAACTGGACTGGAGACATAATGTGGATTTACTATGCAACAGGATAGTTTCTTTGATATTTTTAATTCGTCAATTAAGGGAAAATACTTCTCTCCAGATCCTTCTTGAACTCTATCAATTCTCATAAATTTTTTATTCAGAAGAAAGGCTGCATCAGAGGTATACTATACGGGACTTAAGAATCAGAGATTCTTGTAGAAACCACTTCAAAGCACTAAGCATTCTAACTGTACAATGTTCATATATTTACGAAGTAGCTTGCTTCGTAAAATATCACTATCATCTGTTTTCCCGACAAAAGAGGAAGCATAGTCATGATACATACTATAAGACGAATTTAGAAATGCTTAAAATTCGCCTCAATTTCAAAAAGTACGACACATATGTGTATAAAAATTTTTAACAATATTCCTGATGGTATAAAAATATAAGAAATAAAACAGAGGGCTTTAAGAAGAATTTTATACAATTTCTGGTCGAAACAACTTTTTATAATATAGACGATTTTTTAAGTTAATATTTATTTTATTAACAATTTGTGATCAAAATGTTATTATGTACCTTATGTATTTATTTATTTTGACTTGTTCTACAGTGTATGTACGTTACCAATGTATAAATAAAAATTTTTGTTATTATTTCTTATCTATCTCTTTCTAGAAAACGATGCTTAACATATGTAATTTATATAGAAATACTACCCAAATGACGTCATACGAAGGTATTTTCCTCTTTGTTTAATTAGGAACTTTGAATGCCCATATATGTTGCATATTTTTAAAGATTTAAAAAAAAATTTTAGATCCATGTTCGTGAAGTAAACATGCTTCAATTGAAGTAATAACAAAAATTTAGCCCAGTCCCTATTATGGTTCATTTGTAGAGCACATTTATAAATCACATCGTGCAATATATTGATTTAATCAAAAAGAGTTTATTTTTTTTTTGTGCAACATTGCTTCATTTGGCACACTACAGATTCAGTTCTGTCTTAAGAGTATTCATGGTAACAATGGCAACACAACTAGCAGCCTTCTTAATATTCCACATGTTGGTTCAGGAAGTTTCAGTCGGGACACATTATTGAACAATAATATTGTCTAAAGTGGGCTAGACTGGTTATATTATTGTACATTACATTGATATTAATATAGAGCGCATATGGGTCGATTAAAGATTGTGCATGTCAAATTTTATTACATTTTAATTAATATTTAATTTTAATTTTTGATTATTTTAAATATTATTCTATTTTAAACACTTAAAAATCAGGCATTCGCAGCCAATGGGTATAGAAATATACAATGAGCAAATTTTATGTTTGAAATGTTAAACGTCTAACACCGGCTGTGGAATGAAATAATTTTTATTTTAGTACTTTCGGATGAATTTTTCTGTTTAAGGGACTGAGTTTGTTAGTTTTTGTTTTGCTTTTATCAAACAATATTCGTACCGGTATTTCACTAACAACGCATGGACGCAAGTGAACTTAAGAGTCAAACTTTAAGGTTCTATTTCTATTAATATTATTCTATTACATTAAGAAAGTGCGGATTGTATTGAGTAATTCTAAACTCAATCATGTTTGCGATTTCATTTTAAACCACAACGTGAAAAATTCAAATAAAGATTAACTTTCATGACTTTTGACAGTACTATTTACCATTTACAAATGGGTAGTAAAAACAAAAAATGTCACACGAAGACGGCGTCCTACTTACATTGACAATAACTTACGTTACATGTTTTCACAATGACCGTAATTATCCTGAAGCTCCTTTCTACGCTAACTTATAATCCAGGTCGTGTAGTGTGAACCAACCAAAGTTTAATTAAGATACAAAAAAGTAAAAATTACACAAAATTATGAAAATAATTGTTGTTACTTACGTGCAAAATGAGAAAACACCAAATAATAATTAATTTTTCGATACCAATATTTATTAATCGGACGCACAAATACATATAAAATTAATTGCAAAAAATTAATAATAAAACCGCTAATAAAATAAATTAACGCTAAACTTAAATGGGCAATTGTTGATTTTTTAAAATCTTTAAACATTTTTGTAAAATACACTATCAAAATAGAAAAAAATAAGTTTGTCTTTTAAAAATTGTTATTTTTTTTTATTACATTTGTATAAACAGATAATATTGAAATATTTGATATTTTTTAATATTCATCAATAAACGTTTATTAGTATAGTTAATTGTTACTAATTAATGGTATTAATTTAAATTAGTTTACAACTTTGTATTTATCAAAAATATGTTTATAAAAAAAAAAACTTTTAACTTTTGAAATTAATGAGTGTGATTCGTATCCAAGTTATTTGAGGAGGATTTTTTTCCCATAAACATGATATAATAAAGTAAATAAAATAAAAAAAATAAATGAAATTTAATACACTAACGACACAAAATGCAAAACAGAATAAGAAGATTACAGTAATGGGATTATTATTATTATTATTTTTAAATAAAGGTAATTACACATATTGTTTATTAACATGTCCGTAGAAATATAGTTTTGAATGATACTTTTAAATAAATTTTGGATTTAACTCAAGGGCTATTCAACTTAAGGTATATTTTCACGATAGCAAATTAATAAAGAAATCAACAGACTGTGAGCATTTGAGGATCATTGACCATCCCAAACATCAGATAATTGTGATAAAAAATGACATTTTTTGTACATATATCAAAAGAGAAACGTTGGAAATTGATATTTAAAAAAAAATTATTTTCCTTGTAAGGCTTTTACCATTTTAATGTAAAACATTCAAACATTACATTTGTTAGAAGAGATTATTCGGAATAACTAAAAAAATGAGTGTATGTGTAAACAGCATATATTATGTGTTATAGTTACAACAGTTAGCAGTTTTTGTACTGCATATATGTTATATATACGTAAAATGTAGATGCTAAAGAGACATTTATTTAAAGATTATCTTTAATGAAGAATTAATTGTATTTATTTCTATTTTCCTGTATAAATAACTGATTTTTCCATAAATATGGAAGACTTGCCAAAAATCCTAAAACCCGCTCTTAACGTAGATTTTTGTGTGAACTTTCTTAAAAATAATTCATCCAATCAAATCAAATGAATGCGAGTTTTGTAATTTTTGGGTTAAAATTACCTTATTAAACGTAAAACTGATCTCTATTTTTTTCGATGTTTCATAAGAGTTGTTTCGATACCAACCAAATTTCCACAGCAAGAGCTATTTTCAGATGTTAAATAAATGTTTTCCAGGGTCAGGTATTATAGTTACTTCGATTGGCATTCATAATAGATTCAGACATACTATACTGCCTCATTGTATGCATGAGTAAGGGTATTGAGACCTTAACATCAATGTGTATACACGCAAAATAAATTATATCAATTTGTTTCAATTAAACTTTGGTATATTCTTAAATAATGACATTAAATTAAATGCATTATAAAATGTAGAAAAACAACAAGACGGAAGGAAGACGCAATTTTTATGTTTGGAAATTATTATTTTAGCCTATATCCATTTTATTTAATAAAACATAATTTCTCAAAAAAAAAAACGTCTGACCAAAATTTAAATGTCCCAAACCAAAACCACCCCTCCCCTGAAAAATACCAGCAGCAAATTGAGGCATTTTATGTTATCAGTAAATGTATCTATTTTGAATGCTTAAATTAATAATATACTCATGAATTACATATATTATTTTAATTATATTTCTATTGTGTTACCTCTTAATTATTATATTTTCTGTATTGGCGAATAGGAGCTCGTGTTTACTAGAAGCGAAGTGAACATAATTAATTAAATATTGATTATACTTGATTAAAGCCTATACTTGTAAAACGGTAAATAAGGAAAGGCATTACTTGGCGAAGAGCATTACTGTGCTACATGTTCAACATGAGGGTTTGCAGTCACTTTATAGCAAGACAATTTGTTTTTCTGAAAATATACGAATGCTTGTTGCACTTGCATCCGTTCTAGTTTACGATGTGATTTGAGCGTGTAATGAACTTACAAAAACTAAATTTTTTGTCGATCATAATGATGTATTATGTGATTTGCTTGATTATTATGAGTCAACATGGATTGATGTATTGAAACGCAATGGAGTTGATCATTTGGAGGCTCTTTTTGTTATTGATATTTGGAATTGTTATGTGATTAATACATCATTCTTTTAAGGATTTCGTTCGTGTTAGTAATGCTAACTAACGTTCCTAAATTCATTAATGTATTGAGATCACAGTAAGCACATTTTTGAAATAAAGTTAACGCACTTAAATACTGATTGGTCATTATCTAAACGGCTTCATATTTACCGCAGTTATAATAATCGTCTCAAACAAATTGTGGTTTATATGATAGCAATTATAAATTGCAGTACCTTAAATATATCGCTGATGTGTTGAAGCTATTAACTATCTTTAATTGTAACATTATGTTTTTTATATTTTATGTTCCAAATATTATCTGTTAAATATTATTATTATATTAAATATGATTTTGATTTATTTAGTATTATATACATTGGGTGTTTTGGTTTACGGATATTTTGTCATAGGGTGAGTTGTTACGTAACCACTGCGACGCGTCACAGGTCTTTCTTTTACTATTATATGCATTTTATATTCTTTTACTTAGTATATGGGTCATTCTCAGTGAGAGGTAAAATCGATGTCCATGTATCATGGACCATACTTCTTTTAAAAATTTGAGAAAAATTGCATTAGTATCTCTAAATATATTGCATCTACTTTATGGGCAGTCAAATAAGTTAATTTATCACAATAGCACCTCAAACATGCAAAACGTCTCTCCACAGGCCTGTCCCTTTCCAGTTTTTTCAGTACAATCACTGACTTTATGTAGAGCTAAATCTATGGAACGGTTAAATTTGATATATTTCATAAATTAATGTAAATAATGATTTCAATGTTATAAATAAAGCCTCAATGTTTTTTTTCATAGCATAAATTCACGATAAAGTTTGTACCCCATGTTTCACATCTCTCCCCTGGAAATTTTATATTCTCATACATATTATTTTTACGATCTTGATTACTGCGATATTAATCCTAATCGCAATACATTTGATTTAAAACTAATAACGTTGCAAAAATAATCTTTTTTCCACTTAGTGTCAATCATTTTGATCAGGACACCAGTAATGCTGAGAGCAGTTCGCTGAGCGTGGTCTCTCTCTTGGTCAATTTTATTTCATTATAATGATTGATCTAAATATTCAATAGTGTTTTTCAACCTGACTTCAATTTATTTACCAACGATTTATTAAATTAAATAAGATGATATCGTCCAAATATTTATGAGTTGCTAAATATTATGTTTTTCTTTCATTCCTCATATTTTTTTAGTGAAAAACGCCACATAGCCTTTGTGATTGAAACCATCAAATAGAATTAAATATTTGGTTGAATATTAACTGCAATGATAAACTTGTTTGTTAAACATCTACGTTAAGATTTGATATCTGTGACTGTGTTGTTTTGAGTTTGAGTCAGCCTTTACTTTCTTTCTGTCTCATTGAACACTGTTTCAATTAGAATGATGTATACTCAAATATTTTTGTTATAAATTAAATCCAAACAAATCATAAAACAACTAACATACTCAATTGTTTATCGGCTCAGTGGCCAAGTGAGTAAAGGTTCTTTTGGCTACTTAAACTGGAGGTTATGGGTTCGAATCCAGGCAGCGGGAGTTTGACCAATTATAATTTAAAAAAAAAAGGGTGGTTTAATAAGAACGATGTAACCGACTCCATCAACAACATAAGATGACAATATAATTACCACCTTGTGTTAGAAGACTTTGCCTTTAAGTGATGGAGTTTTCTGAAAGTGGGTACAGAGGACCAGAAGGTTTAGGTACAAGGGACGCGGTTGCGGTTCCCTGTTAATATACTTTTTTTAAGTCATGAGTAACGAAATTAAAATTTTAGCTCTAGAACACGCTATTAAAGTTAATTCACATGAGATATGCTTCGTATACACGAACATGCGACCCCCGCGCTTCCACTCCTTTAAAACGAAGTACTAGTAAAAAAAACCTTTCGGTGAAATTGGACTACTTTGAAGTTATGCGCGATCCTTCTTACAAACAAAAACATTTACAGATTGGCCACAGTAACATTTTTCATATGACAAAATGAGGAAGCCAAAATTAAAATACATTTATATGAAATATATACATATATACAAAAAAAAATTTACGTTCATGTTAATTTACTGAACAATAAACTGATATTATTTGTTTATCTTTAAAAGATTTAAGAGAGGGGGTTTTGTGTATTATAAGGCCCAGCGCACACCATCTGATGTAACTCTTAACACTTATCTTAAAAATAGTCCATATTTTTAAAACTACTCAACCGATTTTGATGATACTTACACTAAATCATAAGTTGAAATATAAAGCTTATAAAAACGAATCATTGCAACCATATTCTTTGTTTCTCAGAAATACGTAGACAAACACATATTATAAATATAAAAACATTTATAAAATTTGGCATTGTTTTTTAGTAGGCCAAATAGAAAAACATATACGAATATTGTACAATTTCAATAATATTACATTCATACTCGTCGAATTGATAATCTGTTTTTTTGGATGTCGCTTAATAAATATGATTTTATTTTACTATAATATAATTTTTTTATTTTTCAATGTTGTACGTTTTACAAATGATATTGATCTAATTAGATAAGTAATATAAAACAATTTTTTATAACATTAATTCATAAATTCTGTACAATCGACTTATTTTCCTGGTTTAATTGAGCTAAATTCATTCTTCAAAGCTAGTTGTAGTAAACTCTCCTTTAAATAAAAAAAAATTGTATTCCTTTTATAGGTTTTCTAGCGAAATATAAGATCTAGACATTTGTTCGAAATATTGACTTTTGGATCCAATTTCAAGCTATGTCTAAAAACCTCACATTCAAACATTAAATGTATGTTATTTTTGAAATCGAATGGTAAAACTACCCTTATAAATATAATCGAAATCGGAGACAACAAAATTTTCTCAATTTTTCTAAGGGATCGTTTAAAAAAAAATTGGAAATGCAAAAAAAATTTTTTCCTGATTTCGAAAAAAATTATCTTTATAAGAGTAATTATAATTTAAACAGGTAAATATAACAACTAACAGAGATAATTGTTTAGATACTCGACATGTGGTTCAGTATAAATGTTTGAATTATTTTTAATAATAAGCATTCATATAATAATAATATGTAAATTGAAATTATATATGTGCTTATTAGCTACATTTGAGCGGAAATTGTGGCGATTCTAAACATTTTACATAAGAATATTTCAAACAAAAGTTGTTTGTTTAAAAAAAACAAACAAACATTTTTTGTCTTTGAAATTTCTTTCTATCTTTAATGGTTCAAAAGTTGGATCCACCGGTTTTGCTAATTCATGAATTGAATCTTACTTTTTATGGCGGGCAGACAGGCAGACATGCGGAAATTGACTAATTAGATGATTCTATGAACAACTATACTAAAGTTTTGTTTTTGCGATCAATTTTTTCTAGCGTTCAGAAAACTTCCTCCAAACATTGCGGAAAACTCTATTTACTTGTAGAGCTAATTGTTTACAATATTTTTGAGTAAAAATGCTCGACTAAATATACAGAATTTATAAACATGTAGATAATATAATTTGATCTAAATAATTTTTAATTTTCAAACTAATACACAAATTTACTTCTGTATTTATAATAGTTCTATTTTTAAGCCATATGAAAAAAAATACAATTAATTTGTTATAAAAACGCTATTCGAAGCAAAAATACTTTTCTAGAAATTACAACGTTTATAATTAAGGTTCGCAAGTATCAGGTTTTATCCAAACTTACATTTGACCTGTATCAGTGTTGCCAATGCTACGTTAGAATACGAGGTAATTATACCAAAAATGAGCGAATGAGCATCAACACACATTAAATAATTAATGCCTAACATATTTCAGACAAAATTAACATAAATTAAAAAAATTAATAAGAGTTCTGTAGTTAAAGAGTCATATATAGATTATTGCCTACTATTACTACTATTATGTTATAATAAAAAAACAGCGTAAAATGTATGAAACGTATTCATTTGGCAACACTGTAAACAATTCGGTAGTGAACCATTATTTAAAAAAGTAAAAATATTATACTTATATTGTTTAATTCATGTAGACGTATTTTAAAAAGACAATTAATTTATTTTTCATTACATAAATGAAATACGGAAATGAAAATTTTTTAAAAATATCATGATTTTGTCAACTACTTGTATTATTCAATTATTTTATAAAAATATTGTTCTGAAGTGTTCTCTATGAAATTTCGTATAAAATGGACTATATACAAATTTCATATAAATTGATAATATTTAAAAAAAATGTTTTAAATAGTGTTTCTATTGTTGTATTTTAACAATTTGATACAAAATACATTAAACATTTTGTTTTTATAGTGTCACATAACTTAAAAAATAATATTTATATTAAATAATTGAATTTAAAGTAGATGACGAAATCACCAATTCGAAATGTTTATATTTCAATAGATATAATTGTTTTGAAATCTAGTTTTTTTAAAAATTATTACTCATTATAAAAAACAGTTGCTTGACTAGGCAATTGAAGAGATTTAAGTTTAAATGTCAAATGATGCCAAATTATATTACTCGCTGTGTTTGATCCGAGGTATGAGTAAAATCCTGATACAGTTATACAATAATTTCTCCTTAGTATGTTGATAGGATCATGAACGCAACAAAAGTTAAGGTATATTCAAGCGCTTATAATTCTTTTCCGTTTAGTTTTTACAAAATTTGAATTTTTAATCTAAATATTATATGTACAGAAAAATATAAAATTTTCAAATCATCCTTTTGGACTTGGATTTAAGTAACACTTTATTTTTTGGTAAAAATTATTCTAGGTAGTACTTATATCAATGAGAGATATTATTTGTGCTAAATATGTATTATCGTCTGCCTGATTCGTTAATCTGCTTAACGCCATTTTGCAAAATTTAGAAGGCGAAAAAATGAAAAATATTTGTATTCATTATGTAATCAAAATTCATAAAATTTCATTGGTTACCTTAATTTTGCTTAACATTTTAAAAGTATAACTAGTACCATATTTTATACTCATATTACATATTTTAGGAAAATAATATAAATATCGGGGTTTTAGGCGGCTTAATACTTCCTTACAAGTGAATATCGTTGTTTTCCAAACGGTAGATAATACCATGAACTTTCTAGTATGGACAAAAACCCATTTTAGTCCAAAATGATGGACTTGGCAGGTGAACAAATCAGGTCGACGTTTTGTGCTATAAGTTTGTCATTTACTGTTAGAAAATTTTCAAAATAATGCATTTTTATTGTTTTACCAGAATTATAACCTTTTATATTTAATGGACATTGTATATTATTATATATTACTTAGGTATTAGTATAAAAAATTTGCACTTCAAAAATTTTTTTTTAAATACAAAAAGCATTCAAGTTTACTTTCAAAAATCCATAAAATAATTCTGGTTGTTTCTATATGTAGTAATTGTTTCTAATGTGAAAGTGAAAATTATGTTACTTTAAATACCTTTATCTTCTTGATTTGTAATATTGACGGGTTTTAATGTTTACATCTTTGCGTCACTAAAATATAAATACAGAGAATAGTATTATAACGATAAATAATCACTCAATAGATTGATTTATCGTGGATCCACTTTTAATGTATCATTTCGAATGTATTTTATAGAAATTTGAAATAGTTTATTTATATATTAATTATTCAAATAATGTAAATGCCTACAAATTTTATGACCAATTTTTCAATCACAAAAATTATTACAAAAATTTTCATACATATTAGATAGGAAGTTGGCATACATGGAATTTCAATAATTTTTCTAATTGTTTTACTTTGGTTGAATTGAAATATTTTTTAAGCTTACAATTCTATGTTTTGCGTTTCTGTTTTTAGACATGTAGCAACGGTCTACATAGCACATAAATTTATATTTCTACGTAGAATTTATAAAATTTAATTCATCATTATACAAATATTGAAAAATAAGAAAATAAATTTTTGTAAAATATTTGAACGTCTTATTATTTAGGAATGACAGTCAAGTGTGAATTCAGTCTATGGTATATTGCAAAGTACTTGGAACTATTATCGCGCGTTTAACGGAAGCTTGATGATGAAAAAAAAGACCGACAATTTAAAGCCAATTCTCTTAAATTAAATCCGTTTATATAAGTTTTCCAATAGAATTTAACAATGAATTTTCAAACATTTTATATAAATTTAACGGATAATCACTTAAACGTTTATCTGTGTCATATATAGAATTCCTGTCAAATATAAGTTTGTTTCATAACTTGAAAAAAAATTGTAAAATACAATTTTATTATCATTTCTCTATTGTGGTTGTTATTGAATAATACATAATACCGGGAGTCTAGCGACACCTTTCACTCATTTATTTTTTATGTTATTTCCATATTATGACGTCTTTCCTTACTATTTCTTGATTTTTATTTTCCTATATTATAATAATTATCTTTTTTCTTACAATACAATGCAATTATTTCTTTTACAATATTTAGCCTAAAAATAAATGACCATAAGCAGTGATGGATTTAGGTCAAGTGTTGTCCTAATTAATAAATTGAATTTTTTTTAATGGAATTTAAATGAAATTAATTTCAAATTTTTAATTTTTTTCAATTGCTTTCTTTCAAATTTTTACGACCCAGTTGTTTATATGCTGCTTTTAAAACTAATATAAATTTAAGGACGAATAATCGTGCCCGACATTTTTTTTTTTTTTAAAGAAAGTAGTGGTTATTTAGCCAAGACACATTTTGCATCATTAAATAGATATAAAAACAGTATTCAGTTAAAAAATCCAATCCAAAATTTTCTCTTGAAAGCTTTTGGTCTCTTAATTATTTTCACTATACATGTATAAGTAATAGTCGGTTTGCACGCTCATACATTTGTAATTATAATACTTAAACTAATTATCACAATCAACTCATTTTGTGTGAATTAAAACATTATTGTTTGTGAGAATTTTGGTCAAAATAAAAAAGGAGATCTGAGTAATTGATTCGTATGATTGCACTTGATTTATTTAATTTACAAGAATTTATACTGTTCAGCTCTTTCATTAACTTCATCTGTTTTGTTCGAACGTTTGTATATTATTAAGATATATGTGCATAAAAGTTCATTTTATTAGGTTGTAAACTTATGTGCGTGTAAACGTAAAAATAAATATTAACAATTGCAAAAAAATTGGGAAGTTATTGTTTTCAAAGGCTAATTTTGATCTTAGAAACAATTTACATTGCACCCACAAATTAAAGGGTAAATTTAATATTTAAATTATTTTATTAATTTTCCATTGTACAAAAATCAAATACTAAAATTTTCGAATACAATTTATTTACCGGTTCTAAATTTTTAGGATTTTGAAAATTTTGCCACTCCTAAGATCATGCCGCCCAAAGTCCGGGCCTAATGGGTCTATGCATAAATCCATCACTGATCATAGAAAACATTTAATAATTTCGGGTTAAAATGTAAAAAGAATATTTTATTTATACTAAAAAAAATTTTTTGTAGAAGCAATTAATTTCTAAGGTCTCTAGATTACATTCACACCACTCTTGCAATTTGAGTTTTCAGAAGTAATCAGACAGACTTCTTTAAAAACAACAGGTATATATATTTGATCTTTTAGGGGGAAAGATCCTCATTACCATTCCTCTGGATCCACGCTTGCCTCTATCTATATCATACATAGATTGTTCCGTTGATAGATAATAACTAACAGTAACTACAAAACTATTTATTTCACGACAATAAGAAACAACGAATTGTTTACTGAAGGAGATTCATGCTAAGAATTCAGAGTCATAGTAGCCAAAATACAAATCTCTCATAATTAGACTTAGCTGACTATTTTCCATAGACTTCAAAAATACGATTAATTATTTTAATATAATTACACACTATTTTTTTAAACACATTCCATATATTACAAGTTTATCTATGGTATGTAATTCTAAATAGTTCTTAATTTTACCCGTCGTTAAGAGTCTTTCATAGCATGAATGTCCAATAGATTATATTTTTATTATATTGTTTACAACAGATAAGGCTACAAACATTTTTAGCAAAACATTTTATTGTCTGGCTATTTTATATATTGTAATGTTTTCTTTTTTGACCCTGCTAAGAGATAAAAAATTACAAAGTAAATTACATATATTTTGAAAAATAGTATTCAAAATATTAAATTATTATTATTAATGATTTTACTCAACAATATAACTTAAATTAAAAAAGAAGTTCCAAACGGTTCTGCGATTTAATAAAAAAAGTTTTTGGCACTAAATCAAACTATAAAAATAGTAAATTTTATTTTCCATTTATTATTAAATTTATACGTTTAATAATGTGAATTTATAATTGAGTAAAATATTTTAGTGTATGCAAAATTAAAGAAAAATTTCGTCGTTTGAAAACTGAACTTGTTTTTATTTATAATCTGTTCAGTGAACGAGAAACACAACTAATTGCTACATTTTTCTCCAGACTAACAATTTATTCAGATATAATTGAGTGGATTTTGTTTGAATTCAATAGTACTTGTTGGAATTTTTGAAATTAACATCCACCTTTGCTCATATATGATGGTGCTCCTTATTATCTGTCATCAATTTAGTCTTTAACTTATTTGAAAAATTGACATGGGAAAAAACGAATTGATTCATTTTTCAACTTCAACATTTTATATAAAACTTCTTGCAAAATTACATGATGTATTTAAATTAATTCACATTATCACTTTAATATTAATAAAAATACTTATCAAATTATATGATTTCTGTATAATATGTATTTTTTATTTCTAATAAAAAAATGACTAATTTATAAATACTATTTATATTTACATATATTAATTTTTTTGAAGGCCAATTTAGTTATATTCTACAACGAGTTCTAATAATTGATCACTACAATTTTTTATTTTCACTACGAAAGTGTTTTTTGTTTACACTTTAATTATTTAAAAATTAAAAAAAATAAATAAATAAAATTGTGCTTAATAATGTGTATATTTAATGTAAAAAATAAAAATTCATAATTTATTCGTTTTGTTTTCAGGCAACAATTCATAATATATGAACAAAAAATATAATACAACAAAATCTTTAGTCGTCCATAATACTATTATTATTTCATTGTGATTTTTTTACGGATGCTTTACCATAAGATGAACTTTTACTAACGTCACTCATTCCAACCATCATATTTAGTGACACGACAACTGAAAATTAAAAAAAGAAACCATGTTAAAAAAAAAAACTTAAAACCAATAATAAATGGTTATCGGCTAGTCGTACGCAATTGCAGTGCAAGAAGTTTTTGAAATTAATGCTCATAAATGTCACAAATAATTTATAATGTGCTTGTGTAAGACTGGCGGGCCATAAATGATTTTTAATCAAATTTTTTAGATTTTATTTAATTTTATTGAGCTCTAACCAAAGTGAGATAGATTACAAAATAATAACATCATTGTTAAATTATCTATATAGCAAATCGTATCAATATTTTGAAGCGATCAATCTCAAAATATATTTAAATATTATCATATTTAAAATGAAAGTACTTTTATAAACATAAAATGACAGATCTCAATGCTATTACGACTTTTTGTATACCCAGTATATTTTATCTATCAGATTTCTTACGACATGACGTCTAAGCGTCATATCTAATGCGCATGCTTACGACTACCGACAAGCCGATTATTTCGAACGGCCTTAAGCACGTTTTTTTTATATAAACTCTACAGTTTTCGTTCTTAGTTCTAACACGCAAAAAATTGAATAAACTGAAAAGATTATCTGTATTGAATGCAAATATTTTTACGCCATTTTTAAATAGATAAATAATACTTACATATTGCAATTATGCCAATACCAATGGCGAACCACAATATTTCACCACTAAATAACAAGACTCGTAAATAATTTAATATTGGCACTAATACAATAAGACTCCAACATATTAAATTGATAAGTGGGAACAGTCTACGAGGTGATTTAATAACATCAACTCTTTCAACGCCAGACGTTTTAAAGAAATCACCAGTTTCTATCAAACTTTTTCGCATTTTATCCTGGAACAAAAATTTATTTGTTAAAAATTATGTAAACCCATTATTTATGATTAAATTAAATTAAAACTCACCTTTTTTACAAACATGTCATGCATAAATTTATTACAGCTTTCCTCATCTTGAGGAACTTCTTCCATTGGTATACGATGCAAATATAAATGCGCCGTAAATTTTTTACCATTAATTAAATTTCTAATTGTTGGTTGATATTCATCATTTGGATCAAATACTAATTCAATGTCTAAAACGCTTGGTATCTTACCACGCATGCTTGGTAAACTTGCATAAAACCCTTTTGTGCGTGGATTCAAATGGTATTTTAATTGTGGCAATCCTTTTTCTTTTGCAAATTTTAAAGATGCTTGATGCTTTTCTTCAGTAAATCGTGTACCTTCTGGATATATCAACAACTAAAACAGGGACACAATAAAATTTAAGGATAGCGTTCAAATAAAAAATTATTGGAATAAATAGTTCATATAAAAATATCAACATACCCAAATTGGATCTGGATGATCAGCTAATTCCGTTATTTGTTTATTTATTGTTTCTTTATCTTTGTCAAACGATCGTTCTAAGAAAACAAATTCTGCACATTTCCATGCCCAACCAATCACCGGCACGTACTGAATCGATTTTTTTGCATATGCTTTGCAATTCTGAAGCAAAGAATATCGTAATGGTAAAATATAAGTTAGATTAAAAAATGTCATTAAATCATTATTTTACAATTAAAACGCAATAGGATCTCAAGAGTGAGTCGAAGCGATATGGCCTGGTTGAACACATTGAGTATTACGTAAATATAAAAGAAATGCATTGTGCAGAATTACGAATTAAATTTATCGAATAACATTTTTTGTGTTTATCATTATGTTTTATTTTAAACAAGTTTAGGGATTGCAATACATTTAGATGCGGTCGGATTTATGGAAATCCGGTAGGATCCGGCCGGATTGCAATCCCTAAGCAGCTTCCACTGACCAAGTATTTGGCAACAATCTCTTTCAAATATTCCACAGCAACATTTCTGAATATCATATTAATTAGCAAGTGTTTCTAATAGATACTTACACCCAATAATCTAAGTCGTTCACATAACACCCAACCAACAACCCAGTCGATTTCATATGAATGATTCATAATACAAAACGCATGTTCCTTCCCAAAATATTTATCATATTCGTCTTTTTTTGCATACACATACAAATCAACATTTGCCCACCAATCGCCGCTAAATACTATTTCTATAATTAAAAAAAAAAATTGTGAAAAATTTTGCCAATTATGGAGGGAATAAATATCTGCAATCAAGTTTTTTTAAATTATTTAAAATTTCATTTATCACTATTGTAGTTTGCGATGTTGAAAGTCAAAGCGAATTCAGAATACGTTTTAAACAAGATTTGACCTCTTCGATCCGAAATTCGTAAATTAGGAAAAGAAAGAGAAATTCTATATTATTCTACATTTCTAACAAATGAAAACCAATAATTCTAATTTCATTTTCATGTCAAAAATTTTATTATTTTGTTATCGATTCTACACTAAACAATATATTATCCTATTTAAAGAAATACAATTGATCCGCATTTAAGTTAGATCCCATCCTTCTAAATATAAAGCTTTGTTCACATTGATCAAGCAATTTAGTTACTTATCGAATGTTAACAACAATTTGAACTCACGAAATGATCAAATATAAATTAATACATAAAGTAAATCGATAAATACTTACGTGAATAAATTGTATAACATAAATAATAATTAATTTTTCGATATAAATATTTATTAAATCGAAATAGCGTTAAATATAAAATAACTTGTATTAGATTCACAATAATTCCACTAGCAATCAATGTAATTCCAACACAAAGATGTAAAAATCGTGATTCTTTTATTTTTGATAAATCCATTTTTGTAATTTTTTTCGTCTTGTAATCATGTATACCATTAACACGGGCCTTATTTCTTAATATTTCCTCGAACCCAATACATTTAATATTAGTTTTATAATTATTTTAATTATAATTTTTTTAAATATTGTTCATCTGAAACAAAAAATTCTAACATAAGATACGGTGTTTAGTGTTAAAAATTATTTACAATATAATGATAATATAATTAATTGTTTAGTTTTTTTTCCATGTTTATACTCGTATTATGATTATCAAATTTATAATTAGTAATTAAATTTGTTATCAAAATGTTTTTGTGTTTAGAATTTTTTAAGTATTTTTTTATTTATTTAGGAAAAATAATTATATAAGAGGTTGTTAATATGATTAAAAAATAAAAAATATAGTTTTAATTATAATTATTAAAGTTATTTAGAAATACTATAATCAAAGAATACTCTATGAAGTTTTGTACATATTTTGAATACAATTTAGTCATCATCATTATGAATCAGCTAATATTAATAAATATCACAAAAAATTATTTCTATTGTAAAGCGCCACAAGTGGCTAAAATTTGTAATAAAAAATTCTCGTACTAAAAATGTAAATATTTATTCAGTTGTTTGTATGTACATTGATTGTATTGCAAATTTTAAAATAAAATTGTTGAATATAATAACAAAAACTGATATTTAAATTGTACAAATTCTCCCAAAATTGAAAATTAAAAAAAAAAAAAAGTAAATATAATTAATAATTTATGTTAATTTATGTTATTTACTAAATTGTGATAAATTTTCATTGTTAAATCATTCAACATTCATATTCATTTGATTGATGAAGTAATATTTCGTAACTATAGCAACGAAAGATAATAATGGATGCACGGTATCAAAATTGCACGTAGAGAGTATGGTCTCGTCGTTATTTTGGCTTAATGTTTCACAAAGAAATATATAATAATTTTAATATTATAGTTGCCGCCAATAAATTACAGCTCACAAACAGTAATTAATGAGTTTTTCTTTTGAAAAATTTTCTTAAATGCTTGAAAAATTAAAAATAATTGTTAAATGTGTCACGTCAACCTAGATGGGAAGACGATTGAACCCTTCTATATTACTAAAGCAAATATTTATATAAAAAAATACTTAAAATTAATTATTGGTAAAGTTAGTATAAAATAAATACAATAATATTATAATTCAGCGTTTGCAATTTTTTATATAAACATGATTTATATGAAAATTTCTGAAATAATATTAAAATGACACTGATTTAAAATAAAAAAGTAAACAACGTATAAAAATAAGTCAATACTATGTAAATATTTTTATATTGTATTGAAATATCAATATAAATAAATAAATACCAGTACATAATAAAACCTTACGCAGCAAATAATACCGTTTCTATTTAAAAACAATACTCAATAAAAAATTTATCGATTTTAATAATTACAATATAAAATTAGAATAATAGAAATGAATATTTATTAATCGAATAATTGTTAGTAAGTAATTATAACACGAATAGAAAAGTGGCTTAATAATCAGTTTTAAATTGAGGTCAAGGAGAAAAAGTCATCGATTTTGTAAACAATATTTAGAAACAAATATAAAAAACAATAATTCCGTAAAAATGTTTTGTCTGGAAATATTATTTTAATACATGTCATAGATCAAGTAAACAATTGTAATGTTTATAAACATAACTTGTATAGATAGAGTTATTGTCTACCAAGAACGACACATCAATGATAAAGTATTAATTTATATAAATATTTTTTTATTGAATTTTCCCGCGCAAATAACTCCAGAAAGTAAACATTCAAATGCAATGAAATTTGGCAAGTAAAATAATTCATGTAGAAGCGTTGTGACTACCAACATAAAAAAGAAAAGGGGTAAAGAAATAAAACCATATTGAAATTTACTGATGAAATGAAAAAAACCTTCAAATTTTTACTCCCTTTATTAAACTTACAGTGTCTGCTTGCCTGTGACAAAAATTGTATATCGAATTTTAACCCTATTCCCGTGACCAATCAAGCTGAAAATTTGCATACAGGCTCGTTGCTATGATAAAAGTGATATATGAAATTTTCGTTTAAAAAATTTCCTGTAAGAACCTCTCATACGTATAAATATATTACAAACTCTCACTTGAATGAAGTATGTTACAAATCAAATAACTATTTTCATAGAAACCAAAATCAATAAATTAAATTCAAATAATTTCTAAAACATGCAGTCTATGTTTAAATAATACCAATCATTACCATTTGAAGTACTAAATATGACCATTAATTGTTTTGATATAAATATCCCGACTACGGCAAAGCCAAAAAGAAGGGTTATGGTTTTGACTTTCAATATATTTATTTCTTTATATCTGAATCGTTGCGACGCTAAAAATGACATATCAAATTTTCGTTTGAAAATAATTATAATATAATTTTAGATTTTTTAAACTTAATTTACAAAGAAAGGGAGTATAAAACTTGGTTTTTAAGGGTTAGTTTTTTATTTGAAGAAATAATACTTTTTTTAATAAATTATAGACAAGAGCGTCAAAGAAAGTATTTGGCTTTAAACGCGCAATTCTTGAATTTTTATATTTTATGCTACTAATTATTGTTTAAAAAATTAATTTACGATGACGTCAATTATTTAGATAACAAATAAATCGATTGACTTAGCACGAAAACTAAAAAATATATTTGATTAATTATATATACATAATTCATTTACATAATATTAATTAGTGTATAATTTAATAAATAATTTTATCGTTTCAATCAAGATAAATATTTATATATATACATATATAATTTGACAAAATTATTATACTCATCAATTTGAAAAATTTATTATTATTTTCATAAAGTTAATAATTATAAATAATAACTCGTATGCTTATTTGCATAGACAACTTTCATATCATATACGTAAAATATTAGACCATTTATAACTGTAAAAGAATATTTTCCATAAGTTTTCCATGATATCAGACAAACAAACAACTTTGAAGAAAACTGTTATGACTAAATTGTATGATTTTAATTAATAAACTTTTTATTGAATCATAAAAATATGTAAATAACAGTCTTATGAGCATCAAATGTGTATTTATGCAATCAAAATAAATAAACAATATTAAAATTTTTATATATGTAATAACAGGTTTCATTTATTTTTCTGATACATTTTTTTTTTGTTGAATTTCCTAAAATTTCTAACGCTAAAAATATTAAAGCCCACAACAAAAGTTTGCAATGGGTGCTCAGAGATTCACTTAATTAGTTCATTTTCATGTCTGCCTGTCTGCCCTTCCGCCTGGTATCAATATAATTCAAAAACAAAAAGAGATAGCGAACTTAAATATTGGTAGTGTATTCTAGACCTTAAAAGTAAGTTTAGCTTCGTAAATGCAGAAAATCGATCCTTTGGGTCTCATGCATCCTTTGCCCAACTTTTAAACCATAAGAGATAGAAGAAAACTATAAACACAAAAAATGTCCGTTTCTTTAAAACAAATTTTTGTTTGAAAAATATTTTCGTTCAGATTCATCACAATTTTACCTCAAAATCATTCTCTCAACGTCACGCATCGTTTATAAATTAGGCTGAATTTCATAACGACTCAGTGGTAAAAAATCTTACGACATGTGCTTTTACTTTATAAAAACTATATTTTCATATAAAATTTATTCTTTAACCAATCAGATGCCTTTTTTACGGGACTGAATCTCTTTTAACTGTATGGTAGATTCTATTCTTTAAAACATACATGTGACGTCCAAAATAGATTTTATATTTTATTTTATAGTTTTTTATTTTTACGCAGAGCGCTAGCATCGATAATAAACATTGTCATGCTTTCTAAAATTAACAACAATGAGTTACAGAAATAAAAATTTTTATTTTCACTATTCGCAACCGATTAACAATTTTTAATAACGTTAAAGTTTTCAGTTTTTAAATTGAGTAACATCCATAATACTTCAAAATCCTTGTCAATATAAACGTTGTTTACAAAACGAATAACAGTTAGCACAATTACTCAGTCACTACAAGAAAAAAATTATATAAGACAATAAATAATATTTACACACCGTTTTACATAGAAAAATCACAAATAATTCGTCATTCTTCAAATTGTCACTGCTTTTAAGTCAACATCAAACACTCATCTATAATCGCTGTACGATATACATCTTTTGATAATAATTAAAAACTAAATAGCACAAAGTCGACAATATATTTAATGATTCGTAATGTAAAACTAATTTTTAAACTGTAATTACTTTATTAATAAAAATATTATAATTCACTGAACATAGTTAAGTGGCGTTTCATCTATGTCTACAGTCTAATCATGACTACCTATTTTAATTCAAATGTATTGACGGTCTTTTATTTAAATAAATAAATAATTTTCTAAACTAAGCACCAAACAAACTAGCTAGCTGGTCATATTTTTATTTAAGTAGTAAGAATCGTACAAATCAATTTATAGTCCGTCCAATCAACTAACGTTTTCGAGTAAGAATTTTTTCGACTTGAAAATTTAATAGAAAGTACAAAAGACTCGTTGTATGGTTAGGAAGAAATGTTGTATGGTTAGGTATAAGCTTCATTTTTTCTAAGATTATTTAGAGTATTTTTTCTCAAAAAGTGATGAAAAACGTGTTTTTTTCGATGAAAGATGCATATTTTCTATCGGAAATAACTTAGAAAGTAGTGACTTTTCGAAGTATTTTGCTTGATTGACTCATTTTGCTTAAAATTCTCTCTATTGATTACTGTAATTATTTTATGCAAAATATTTACAAACTCCCATGAGGAATATTTACCACCCCCTAGACAAAAGCACGTCATGCTACCATATAACTTTTGTTGTTCGGGGTCTTTTCTGCTTATTGTCAAATTTTCAAGTCAATCCAAGATATTCGATAAAATTATCATGCTATACTGTTTTTTCTATACATTTACTGGACTATTCGTAATAATACAAAGTACATAAACCAATTTATTGTGGAGAGAGATTCCTTATAGAATTTAGTATAAAAAATTTAGGTACAGAATGTATAAAATAGAAAATTTTTTAGTTTAATTCGTTACTCATGGATCACATTGCTCACACAAAACAAGAAGAGATTTAATGAAAATTAACAAAAATAATTAGATTTAAGTGTGGTCACACGAGTGTAAGTCCGTTGTACTTCCGTTTTAGCTTTCTGTTAAAAATTACTATGCGTCAACTATTTTTATAGATTTGACAAACCCAACATAATCCATAGTGACCACTTCCTGTTTCGAAAATTTGAAACATTCTCTGACAAACGTGCCAAATTCTAAAACTAGTTCATGGATATTTATAAATTTTTGGTAAACAATTATAAAAGTATTTGGAATGGCCCCTATTTACAAGCATCTTTCTTACAATTGCCGTACCGGAGATACAGTGCTAGACATTAACCTCTAATTTTCACTTAAATGCGGATATCTCGTGAACTGTTCATCCAATTTTGATGAAATCAGCTTTTACATTAGTGATTTTAGATTTAAGAATGTTATTTAGAAAAAAAAGTGAAAAATCAAGAAAAAAATGAAGCCAGTTTATTTACTTAAACATCTGTATTGGGAGGAAGTAAATTCCTAGAAACTAATTCATTAGTCCTAAATTAAAAGAATTTATAACAAAAAAAAATATATATATATAGAAGTTCTATAATAAATATTTATAAGCTTTTTGATATAAAAGTTCTTAAAAAGCTACTTCCAAACTTTTAAACAAGACTTGAAGTTGTGCGCGCATTCAATGATGCAAAGAGTTCTAAAAGAGTTCTTTTTGAAGAAAATAAAGACGAACTAATTTTAAATATGAGCTATTTAAAATTGTCTATTGTTGATTGCGAAGATATTTTTAATCATTCTAATAAAAGTATTACATTAAGGAGTTATAATGTACTAAATTTGTGGCACATTCTGTATGTAATTATTAATAATTATCAGAAATAATGTGGTAAGAAAAGTACGAAGTACTACTTAATTATTGATGGTAGGTGGAAATGTAATGCTAGTAGCAATTAAATTATTGAGATACTATAATTAGGATAACAATTATTATTGCTTGATTAAAATTTGCGTGAAGTTTTTATAGCCTTGAAGCAGTTATATTAGCTTTCTTGCTTGGATTTTAAAAAGATAGATTTTATCTTGATTTTTTGTTGTTGTAGCATGTAATCATTACCTTGAACACAATATTTCTTATTTGTAACTTTTTAAATTTTTTTAAATTATAGAATTGAAAATGGTTGCTTGAAGAATGGAAAGAGTTTTCGGCGAAATGTAGATCTGGATAAAATTTTAATTGAATAAAATTTATTTAATTTTGTAAGATTAAAGTGTCCGATTAAATCCAATAGAAATTGAATCGGATTTAATGGAAACGAATTGGATTCGATCGGATATAAAACCAATGAAATCCGATTAAAACTAATTCAAATTTTTGAATAGGTTTTATTCGGATTTAATAGGTTTCAATTGGATATTTTTTCCATTTAAAAGCAATTGAATCCAATTATAACCTATTTAAATTTTTGAATAGGTTTTAATCGGTTTTAGTAGGATATTTTTTTCCATTTAAAATCAATTCAATCCGATTAAAACTTATTGAACAATTTTAATAGGTATTAATCGGAATAAAATATTTTTAAACGGATATTTTTTCCATTTAAAACCAATCGGATTAAATTTGAAATTTCCATTTAATGTTAATAGGATCCGATTCAAATTCAATTAGATTTAATTGGTCATTTTTATCAGGGAAACTTTTCTACAATCCTCCATATTTATTTAAGATATTTGCATTTTAGGAATCAGTGTGTTACAAAATTGTAACACACTGGTTAGTTTCGCAGATAATCATATCATTCTATCCACGGATTATGTCTAGACTAGAATAGTCAGTGTGTTACAAAATTGTAACACACTGGTTAGTTTCGCAGATAATCATATCATTCTATCCACGGATTATGTCTAGGCTAGAATAGTATAAATAAATCATATTGTCTAGTTGTTACAATGAATAATTTCTACAAGAAAATCTAGGGACTCCATAGTGCTCATATACTCTTAACTGCTATTGTAAAACGCAATGTATAGTTAGTTAGTTTAGGTTAATTGAATTAGGCGGCACTCCAAACAGTCACTCAGAGGTCTGAAGCCCATTTTGATATCCTATAGCTAACAGATAATTATTTCTTCTGATTTATTTTGATCGGTTTCTTGATATCATTCGTACTTATGTCATCCGACCAAAAAATCAAACTGCCATTAAAGATAGGCTAAGTGATAAAAGGTCTCCAACACAAGAAGAAATTACCCATTTCAATAAGCCAAAATAGGCATTAACAAATTAAAGACTCATACCAATACCATTTGATAGGTTTCGATTAGTCATTCCAACTTAACAATGTTACAATTTAACCTTCTGCAATTATTTAACTTTAATTGGTTAATATTTATTTTGAATTACAATTCTAGAACAACCAAAGAACAGATTAAAATTATTTTATCAGTTTTAGCCATAGTTCAAGAGCTATTTTATAAAATTTATTTTCACGCCACCAGGTACTAAGTGCTTTGAATTTTGAAAAAAGCAATTTCAGCTGCCAATATAAATAAAATTAAAATGAACAATTTTAATTTACAAAATCCCAAGGACATTTTATATATTATTCTTATAGCTATTATTTTGCTTATCAATGACAAACTAAAAATAAACAATGAGCTGTTAACAAAATAAGTAAATAGTGCATTTAATTCTAAAAATCACGTCATCACTTAAAAATTACCGATTACTCAAAATAACAATAATTATTATAAGACATTATTTTTACGTAAAATTAATATTTAATCTAATCATACCGAATTAATTTTTCCGTAAGATTAAAAAAGTATAAAACCACGTACCCCCCCCTACTTGTATACCACAATACTAATAGTAATTTATTTGAGTTTTATTGTATAGTTCTGGAAAAATATTGTAGAAAATGAAATGGAAATACCGAGAAAATAAAATTCATGATAACTGTAATTTTGTAAAAGAACGCAAACAGTACATTTTGGGTCCAAATCAATCCGTGTATGACTTTTACTAAATCAATAAAATTTTATATATAATTATAGAAGTGTGTGGATGATGTATTATTTTATATTGAAAATTTTGTTCTATTTGCTTACAAATTTAAAATTAACAATGTTTTCTTTATTATTGATTTTTTAATGAAACCATTTTTTGTGCAATTTTTTATAATTTTTATACATTTACATTAAACTTTTTATATAATCGAAAAGTAGGTATATTTTTTATAGTTAATTTTGTATTATTGTAGATTTCAGTTGCCACTGCGCTTCAAATCAATCCAGGTGCATAAAATATACGAACTTCAGAATTATTCAAAAATGATAAATTGATTAATCATTACCAAATCAATAACAAAAAAAATTTCTACTAAATTCCAATCAGTGACGTGGTCATACGGAAATTTTATAATTCAAAAGTTCATTAGCTCTGTTACGTTTTTTTTTTAATTATTATATCTTAATAAAATAGATAACAAATTACGTATACCACTGATTACGAAGCACTGAGATTACACATATACACATAACAATGCTATATAATTAAATGAATCCTGTCTGTACTATATTGGAAATTGACCTTTGTACCTATGTTTTTTTTACATGTACATTCAAAATCTAAATACATAAATTTAAAAGTCCATTATAATTGGCAAGTTATTTGTTTTGTAATTCATACGTTCATAGGTGAATAAACTTTTTTGAACTTTTGATATCTCAAGCAGTAAAGAATTCATTTAATGGAATATTATGTAAGTTAGGATAACACAATAGACTTATTATAGAATTATTTATTTTTATGAAGCTATATTGTATAATATTTCCGCCTTGATAAATTATTTTTAACCGACTTCCAAATAAAGGATGTTATTTAATTTGACCCGTGTGTGTGTAATATTATTGGAATTGTATTACATTCAAATATATTAGTCTATACGAAACAAGTGTGCCAAATTTTATCAATGCCATGCATTTTTGTTCATTTATTTCTCAGAAATTAAGAATCGGATTTCAATGATTCTGTTTATTTGAGTATGAATATTTCAACTAAGTGTTCAATGTAAAATTCTGACTTATACAGAAATTTAGAGTTCCCTGACATTTCCAGGTTTTCCAAAAATTTGGGCTCCTTGGAGATATGGATATACTTTCAAAATAAAAAGCAACGCTTGAGGTGATCACTTGTATGCTTTAGTGATCTCTAAACCATATACACTGATTTTTACAAAAAAAATAATATCAAATAGGAAGGAGTGGAATTAAAAACCGAATTTTTAGAACAAACACAAACAAAGCGCCTAAAATCAAATATTTATTGTACACTAAACAGTAGAAAATATAAGTTTTTCTTTAAAATAGAACCGACTTCAAAAATAACGAATTACTAAATTAAAAATTCTTTAATTAAATAAATACTTCTACAAATAATTACATTGTGGCCTATGTTTATTCAAAGCCGGCGCCAACGACTGTACGATTAGCGTTGACTTCGAATGTTAATTGGACACAATGAACTTATTTATAGAAAGAAGTACCTAGATATTTATTTAATCTAAATTTTTTTTTTTGTTTTTTTTAAAGCGATTTTATTTTTTGTTAAGAATTTTTTTAATATAATATGTTAAAAGATACTTTATATTTTTTGTATAAAAAATATCAAAATACAATATCAATTAATGCATGCGATTTTTTGATATACAGTATTTTCTAAACTACTAAACATTACAAGAATAAATTTGGTTTCGAAATTATATATAGAAATTGATGCAAAAAAAAATAATACGTATTCATATCAAATAGCTTCCTTCTATTCTTCGGATATACGATGTAATATTAAATCAAGGTCATTTTTGTATATGTGCAAATACTATCTATTTCAGTCTTCTTTTGAGATATATTTCAGAACTATTTTTGTTTCCAGGAAAGTGAGTGCTCTTATTTCCGTAGTAAAAACGTAGATGATTGTTTATGTACAAAGTTATATAAAAATATGTACATGCATATTTTAAAATGCAAAAAGTATAATTAAAAATAAAATGAAACTATTAGAGGTTAAAAGAAATAAAGCACAAAGCATAAAACCCAAATTGTTTATTTCAATTCGATGTTGACAATTTACAAAAAATTCTTTTCAATGTAGGTCAATCCTAATTTTTTCGAGCGAAATGAATGATACAGAAAACATTCATACCGACCATGTTTTATATAACACATTGTAAAAGAATCTTTTATTTTTATCTCACAATTCGTTGATGGGATATTTAAATATTTTTAATGCATTTTAAAGTATTTACATTTTAAATTATTTATTTATCATATTAATAAAAATATCCCATAACCAGAAAAAAACTGATATATTGAGTGAAGTAATTATTGCAGGTTAAAACCAAACACCTATTAAAATTTAGAACCATTCCAAACACAAATTGCTTAAAATCAAAAGAAATCTAAAAAAGTAAAAAAGCTAAAAATAATAAACAACCAAAAGTTATAAATTATTCATACATTTATTTAAAAAATGCAATATTTTTTAAATACAATACGTATTTTTATCTCAAAATTCACAAAAAATAAAAACAAACCAACTTTCTACACTTGTAATTTTTTTTAATCACTTACGTTAATAATTTTAAATCACACAAAACACAAAAATATTTTTGTTTCTTTTGAAACTACTTGTTAATTAAATAAATTTTTGATCAAATCATGTTAATAGGTAGAAATTATCTAGAACATTTTGTTTTTTATTGTAATTTTCAAATAATTAATGACACATTTTAAATACCAAGTGTGTTTATTCTTCTCTTTTCTTCATCCACCTACCGTTTGTCACACTCAACAACACTCATCAATGAATAATGTAAAATGTTTGGTTAGGATTTAACATTTAATGTACGATGTACGGTGCATTCCACATGTCTATGGTTATATTTATTAACAGACGAAACAGTCGAAAACCCGACGAGTATTTTGTTTTTGTTTTCTAGGTATGACCACTAACTTTTCACAGAGTCATTCGATTTTGATAATTCTTTAGAAGATAATTATTATATTACATTAGAAAAGGTATATTCCGAAGTTGGTGTCATATAAATTTGGAAAAATAAATTCCTATCCAAAGGGTGGTAAAATAGATGTGATTTATTTTCACCCACAGATTTTAATGCTGAGTTGTGTTAATCAACATATTTTAATTTTATTTGGTTTTTTTGAAATAATTATTCAACGATATTATATGTGCTTGAGTTTTGAAAGTATTACATCATGGATGGGCATACACATATGATGTCATTAAGCAATATATTATCACGTCATTTGTGGATGCCCATCCATGATGTTATACTTTCGAATAACCGGCGTCTTTTAACATTCGGAAGTTAGTAAAGAATGCATCTAAATTTGTTAAATAAATATTGTTAAGATTAATGTAAATTATAAAATAATATACCACAAGTATTTTAAAATATAGTAAAATGTAAAAGCTTAATTTATTTTCAATAAAAGTAAATATAAAAATTAATTAGATGTATTTTGGTAATTTCACTATCGTCCCACCCTTAATGTGGAATAAAAAAGGTTTCTTGTTTTTTGCTTTTCAAGTCTTCGGTGGTTTAATTTTATGTTAAAAAGTTTTTATACATACTATAATTCGTGTATATTTTAACATAACTGTAACGTCGATTGCATAACGTTATTTTAATGTAACAAAAATAACTACAAATGAAGATATAACAGAGAATTGTTTAAATATGGTATATATTGGATACGAATTATTATAAGTTTTAAATTTTAACATATGCTTTTCTCTAGGTTTAACTGAAATTATTTGTCGCATCTATTACACTAGATTCAGATACTATTTAAAGTATAACAGAATTTGTAGTAAATTTATTAGCTTTCGGTACAGTTATATATATTTCGCCTCAGATATATACATTACCCACCTCGCTATCTCTTTTTTTAAAAGTTAATTATATAAAAACATAATTTTAAGACTTTCGATTTACGATCTGTTATTTTTGGATACGGATAGACACGGCCTTAGTTTTATATTAAATCACTAAATTCAATACATGAAAAAAATTGGGTCTTGTATAAATATAATACTTATAGCCTTATGTTTAACTATAATCCCAACCCCTTTCTAAATAAATTTGATTTTATTTTTATATTGAGGCCACACATTATAATTTGACTTGATGGCAACAAAATTATTTGGTATACAATTTTAATGAATTTACGGACTGAACCCAATTTAAATCATAGAGCAGTAAATAAATACAAATTATTGGTTATTAAAAATTTCAAATTTGAATTTACTATTTTATTTAGAAAATTTATTGTTTTTTGTAACTATGGCAGAATAAAATAAGTCAAAATTTCAAAACGTTTCAATTCTTATAAAAATATTTTGGCATAATGTGAGTATCACGTAAAGTTTTCGGCCCTTTTATTTCAAAATTTAAAGTAAAAAAAATTTGGCCCCTTCATTAAATTAAAATTTTTGTGGACAGTAAGTTAAATTCGTAATATTTTTTCTTATATATTTGTAATATTATTATCATAAAACATACGTAAAATAACAAAAGCTCTCTGGCAATGATTTTTAGATGATACCACATAAATTATTGGCTAATTGGATGAAAATTTGTTTAAATCCTGATAGTTTTCTCCGCGCAACAAGAAAACCTACATTTAATAACTTTCGATTTAAAAGTTGTGGAGGTTCGTTTGTAACCAACTCTACAAAACCGATAGAATGCAAATTATTATTAAATCGACCTCAACCTGTGAATTTTGTACAAAAACGATTAGTATATCAGGATGCTGCTCCACAAAATTTACCTCGACTCATTTATATGCCAAATGTATTTAGGTGGATGAAAAATAAATTTGAATTTTGGATCTTAACACATTGGGATCCAGATTTTACAGAAGGTGCTTTTAGATATGGAACCAGGCAGGTAAGTTGGAGAACAACACAAAATAAAAATAGTTTTAAAAATACAAAACTTTTAAAGGCTGTTTCAACTATAACAAATGTATTGCAAACTCGAAAATACGAGCAATTATCCGATTTAATGACACGAAATGCTCGTACAATGTTAATATATGAGTTTGAAACAAGATGGCCAAGTACCTATAAAGATATAGTCGCTTTGAAGCCCGAAGAAATTCAACTAATAATACCTCGAAAATTGGCATTTAATCGAACGTTAGGTAAAGTATATAGTACTGCCATCTATTAGGCGTAATTCATATTAAATTGTAGCACATTATTTGATGGTAACGTTTAAAATATAGGTAGAAGAATTTGTGAAGTAGATTTAGTATTTATTGGATTAAAATGGTCCGAATATCGTTCACGACGTGCAATGGTGTTCATGGAAACATTTGCAAGATTCAAACGTGATTTCGATAATCGATTGGTTCCAGAATGGACAATCACGTTGTTTAAAATACATAGACTTCAAATCATTCATAGGTAAAAACTTGTGTTTTTTGAGTTGAAAACAGTTTATAGTGATATTATAGGAATCTTCTAATCATACATTGATCGGTAAAAGAAAAATGAAACTGAACTAAGCTCCGAAAATTTTGACGGAGCTATTTGCTAAATGCCCATAATTAAAATGTCACTATAATCGCTGTAACTCGTCTTTACTAATTTCATTATATGACTTATTTTCAGGCGAACAATCAGTGTGTGCTGATTGAAAAATTAAATTCTAGTTTGTATGTCGTTAAAAATTTTGTTAATTTTTATATAATGTTGTTTTTTGTTTCTAAAAATTAAATTTTGTAATTGTGTTTTTTATAGAAATATAAGTAATTTTGTGTATTAAACAAATTTTATTTATTTGTTTTTTTGTATGATTTTGTATAGACGCAGTGATCGATTACGGGAGTAAAATTTGTTTATGACGAAACCACTAATAGTATTGAGGTTGAAAAATATGGTATGCAATCATTTACTCAAAATTTGCTTTTCAAAATGGCCAATCATAATAAATCAATTGAAAAAACATTGTAAAATCTTTGTAAAATAAATAGAGCAACTTGTAATTTTGTATAATTCTATCCTAACTAAAGCATTAAAGCATTTAAAAATAAAACTATACTTAAAAAAATTAAGAATAAATTGCAAAATAAAAAATTACAAACAATAAAACAAAAATTGAAAAATTCACTTACATTAAAAAAAATTAATCTGTAGTACTGTCATTTACCATTTTATTTTCTCTATCAGCTCAGTATACAAGAATCGTCTCATAAACATTAGAATATATGAGTCCTATTCATTTGTTCTGCCAAATATATAAAGTGTGGGGACACAGATTTTCTTGAAACTATATTGACAAACAAAACAGAGTTTTTAAATTTACGTACTTAATAATTCTTTTATCATAAGGATGTTGTTTACAAATTTTTGATTGGTATTCCACAGTGGAAGCTAAATTTTGAATATTTTTACTCTTGAACTACTCATATAAGCAGGCTCAACATAATTTATTAAACAACTTATATGCGCCTTTATAATTTGAAATACTTATTTTTTGGATTTTGATGATACTATCAATGGTAATCCGATTTCAGTTTTATATATTTACAAATCAATAAATTAGACAGATTTGGCCTAATACTGGTCCAAACGTCTAATGTTAGTTTGAATCAACACGCTTACGAAATGAATCATAAATATACTAATCTTCAGCGATTAAAAAGTCTACAGTTTTTCTACAGATATAACAATTCTGCAAAAACTGTGCATAGACTTTTACGGGAAGATTATGATTAATTTACGCGTCTTATTGAACGAAAAATTGAGGTAAAAGTTCAAGGAAAGCATTGAAGATAGAGTCAGGGATGTACGAGCTGCATCTATATTAACAACCCTGCAACGTTGGAGCACCGAAAAATGACCATCTGCCAAGCTATAGAAGATATAACTCCCGAAACTTACAGGAGTTATTACATTAAAACATACTTCAATCAAATTCTGCAGAAAGTCCAGACGCGGTTGTTCGACTGATATCGCTTTTCATATGGAATGAATTATAGTATTCGAGTAATAGAAATATAACTGAATTAATATTACATTTTGTGTATTTATTTATTTTTTAATAAAATTTATTAAAATAAACTCAAATTGGATCATCCAATATATGTCAAAACCACTAATAATGGATAAGTAATTTGCTATTTTATATTGAATGGCAGAAACAAATGACATTAATATAGCAGGCTACCGTACTTTCTCAAAATTGGGATTAGAATGAATTGTAAGATAGAAACTTGAGATTTTGATAAGAACGTAAGTTTCAAAAATTTATTATCATTATTATTTTTTTTGGAACGTTTGCCAAACAATTGATTTGAATAAACTTTTTCTTGAAACTCAACTAATTTTTGATTATATATTTTAATTTAATATCAGTTTTTTTTTCACTCGATTGTTGTGGTTGCAACAGTTTAGTCGAGTGTAGTGCTAATTGATTTAACTCAACTATATCTTATACGATCAGTTGAAAGTGAAATCATTAGTACAACTTGTCCAAGCAAGCATTAAACTAAATTATAAAATGCATTTACCAACATATTTATAAATCTACTCTGAGTGACCCAGTAATAGGTACTCACTTTCTCCGAGTTCCATAAGCTATAAATATATTGTATTCTTATTTTATAATATATGCGAAGCCTGTTTTGAATGACCTGATTGCAGTGTAGCAGACAAAAATGCACTTTTAATGATACCGTATATTTAAGAAAAATAAAAATTATATTCAAAAGACAAATTTTATGCAATGGATCGATCCCGCAAATAGAATAATATATTTGAATTTTAAACTTTTTGAAGAAATTTGATGATTGTGTAAATTTAATGCAGCAGCATTGGTACCACGGATTATATAATATCTAAAATAGATAACGGAATCTCCTAGTTTAAGAAAAAAACAATTCACATAGATGTCTTTGTATGATAGTAACACTTAATGCCATCTAACACTATTTTAAAACCTTAGAAAAATAATTTATACATTACCAAAGCATTCGTTAATTTATTTTTATTATTCTTAAATAGAAAGAGTTTAAAGTCAAACTCAAATTTTTCGTTGTATTTAAACCCTCTATGTTAAATTTGACATTTAATTGTGTTTTTAATTATATTCTAGTGTACATTAATGATATATTATAGAGTAATTAAATATTATCGTGTTTGTTAATATTGATAAATGTATTTATCAAATAAATATTTTATGATTTCAGTGTTTAATTTTAATCGTATTAATAAATATATTTTCTAACTAGTAATAAAACAAATAAATGTAGAATTTTTTAACATTTCAATAAATTTAAACTATGTTATTTTATTCAACGTAAAAAAAGCCTTGTAAAATTAAATATTAACAATCTAATAAAATCCCAACCATACATAATTTATCTTGAATCTAAGCCCTTTTTTAAAATAGTTTTAAAAAAAATCTTTGGTAGAGGGCAAGAGTCGTCCATCTATTTTTGGTTTATTATTATATATGATTATATTTTATGATATTATTTAAAAAACGCCATTTTAAAATAAGCACGTGTCTTCGTGTCTGAACACCTTTTCCTGTTTTTCTCGATGCTGTACAAGGGGTCCTACCTCTTGGAACAATTATGGAAGAAATTATATACAAATATTAATTCTGATTTTGGAAAATTCGTTTTTTAAAAAATAAAAATAAAAAAGAAAAAGAAAAATAAAAGCTTAAAAAATTTAATTCTTTTACGTTTTTCTCTTTTTTCTCAAAAAGTAAGCATAGATAAATTTCGCAAAATTATAGAATATGGGAAACTTAGCCATAAGTTTGTAGGGAAAGTTGATTCTGATTTTCTAGATTTGATTTTACGACATAAGTAAATTAGAAAATTATATTATGTTTTGTTAAATATATTTTGACCAATCATGGTAGAAATTATATTTAAATATGAATTCTGATTTTGGAAAATTCATTTTTCGGATATAAATGCTACAAAATTAAAAATAAATGCTTATAAAATTTAACTCTATTAGCTCTTTCTCTTTTTTCTCAAAAAGTAAGCATAGATAAATTTCGGTAAAATATAGAAAATACGGAATTAGCCATAATTTTGTAGAGAAACTTGATTCTGATTTTCTAGGTTTGATTTTAGGAGATAAGTAAAAGAGAAAATTGTATTATGTATTGTTAAAGTATTGTTAAGTGCATTATGGGATATATCAAACGAAATACCAGATAATCAGACTTATATTAAAAACCTGTTCAAAACATTTCGCTATCAACCGCTACATTTTCAACCACGAGTTCTCGTTAATAATATATTGATTTTGTATTGTAAATTTTAAAAATAATTTTGATATTTACTGCGGTTAAATGTTCGCATATAATACAAAAAAACTTTTCAATTTTTCTAATTTTAAAATATCAAAGTAACGTATTATTTTTATCAACTGACTCTTGAAGGTATTTGTATATTCATATTATATACTGTACTTCATTAATAAATATATAAGTTTCTTGTGTGTCCGATGATCGATGACCTTACACATCGATCGAAGACCTTACACACATATTCTAAAGTAAGAAAATTCAAATGGTCACAAATCTAAGGCAAGAAAAATACATTTGGAAGTCAAACATAAGTTTTAACCCATAATAAGATCGTTAGGTAATGACCTTTTAATCTTTTTTTGGATAAAATGAGGCTATCTAGTATAATTACAAGTATGATTACCTCAAAAAGAAATACGGAACAAAGACTTTTGACTTTGTTCCGTAACGAGTAAGTACTTTGTACAAAAAAATTACAATTATTATTTATTTGATTATGATTCGTAGAAGTTGAAGTAAATTTTCTTTTCAACGAAAATAAATCATTAGTTTTGTATCGATAAACAATATTTCGATAGAAATTTATTTCGATAGAATGATTAAATAATCTATATAGTAATACGTGAAGCAAAAACTTTGTACCCCTTTTTATGGAAATTGGGCGGATGGAGGAATATGAAATTTGGCACACTTACAGTTTATATAGAGAAGGATTGGAGAATGCTCATATTTTTTAAAAGTACGAGAAGTGTAGCTTATATTACACACACTACCATACACACTCATATATACTATTTTGTTTAATATACTGTTTTGTTTAAAGGCACGTATATATGCTGTTTTGCATAAAGGCAGTCAGATTTTTTTTTGTGTGATTATGGTCGAATTTCGATCGCTGTAATGGTATTCTAGTTTCATTAAATATCCATTCGAAATTGAATCCTAAAACTAGCGTTAAAATAGGTACACATTTAGTTAATTCATTCAATTCAGTTTAAAAGAATTAATTAATTACGTTTTTACTAGTAAATATTATGTGATAATTTTACGATTCAATAGAGCTTTAACTGTATAAAAGTTGATTATAAAAACTAATTTAACTAAGTTGACTAATTTTAAAAAATGCCCCAGCAAGAGATAATGCGATTATTTCAAATTCTAAAGAGGGAATTTACTTAGTTGATGCAGCTCCTGAGTGAAGAATTAAAAAAATTTAAATGGTTAATAATTTAAATTCAAAAGATTGTTGATTTAAATAATATGCAAGTATTTTATGTTTGTTTATGCCCGTGTCTACTATAGGGATTAGGCATTCTTAACTTTAAATGGCTATTATTAGGTGTGTATAAATATTTACTTAAATAATATTAGAGGTTATAGTTTTGATATTATGTAATATACTAGCTGATACCCGCCGCTTCCGCTACGTAAAAGTTCAAAAACTTATCAGATGTAATAATATTTTGCTTCTTCTTCGGACACTTACACAGGATAAAAATAGGGGACGAGCAATATTGAGTCTCCAGAAACAAATATTTTTACCTCCAGCTTTGATTTGGTCTTCGGCCTAATTGCTCGCTTCGCTTTAAATTTACACAAAAAGTGACATATTACCTTGAAATTTATATACTTAAACGTTATATACCTAAATGTATTGGTCAAAACCACATGAAAATCCGTTCAGTAGTTTTTGAGTTTATCGTGAACAGAAAGACAGGCAGACGCGACGCCGGAGGACTTTGTTTTATATAAGTGTATAGATATTTAATTGATATGTTGCAAACACTATACCTTCCTAATACTAAGAATGTTTTTATTTCATTATCCTATCTGACTTGAGGTTCAACGATTACCGGATAGACTTTTTTTTTAAAAAGCAGTTATGTTTTGCCCAATAGAAAATTTTATGTGTTACAAAAAGAAAATGACCCATTTTTTTAAATTTTTGTACAGCAAAAAGTTATTATACAAATAATAATTTAGCCATATAAAAATTTTTAAATTGGAATTTATTAATTATATGAAATGCTTACCTATAGATACCCAGACTATACAAATATTGGGCTAGACGAAAAATTATTTTAAGCATAATTAGCGCTTATTAATGTATTTATTTTTTGCATTTCAAATTTTTTATATGAAACTTAATATTTTGCATTTGTCACATAAATTAATTTTAAATACACCATTTCATATAAATTTAAAAAAAAATAAAAATCTGAATCTGACATTGTAGTAAAATAACATGCCATACCTATTCAAAGGATAAGAAGGTTCACGTCTATTTCCAAAAGACGCTGTTATTCCATCCAAAAAATATGACAAAATATCTGTTAAATAAAAAAGTTTGAAAATCTGTCTGAATACACTTTTAGTGTCACGACCTCCCAGTATGATAGAAATTGTGTGTTATGACATGATGATTTGTATGTTTTTATACAAAAATTTAAGTAATTTTTCTAATTTATTGGTAAAAAAATGATATTCTTAATAAAAAAGAATTCTGAGAACATAATAAAAATAAATTGCTGTTACACTTATGTATAAATTTTTTGTGATAAAAATTCATATAAGTTTTCTGTTGAGTGCAATTAAATTGTAAGAAAACTAAGTAGCCAGTGAGAAAATGTGGAGGCGTTACTGACTGTATTTCTTCTAACAATTAAATTTCAACATAAATACTCACACTTTTAATTTTATTGCTTTTTAGTGCGTTAATAATAAAATAATATTTTTTCCAAACTATCAATTACTTTTGGTTTAATAATTATCATACTTAAAAACCACAACCAATGTTGCATTAATTTTTGTTTACTTTACAAAATACCTATAAAGAATAATTATTAAATAAAATTTACCAAAAATTACTCCTCAAAACAGGAGTAATTACCGCACAACTTCAATATACAAGCTAAAGCTATAGAGACACACTAACGTAAATTTAATCGCACGTTAAACGGGAGCATTGATTAGACGCAATGTATTGCCGAAACGCACCTTTGGTGTAATATGAAACCATAACCCAGAAATCTTACTTTAATGGCAGTTCTAATAAACAATTTTGCCACCACATAGAAGTTCTCAAACACGAAAAGGGTTTAAGTTGACAAAAATATATTTTGTTAAAACATAACTTTTTTTGCAAACATTTTTCTGCTCAAAGTCACGTCATAAAATGCATTACGATAATATATTATAGTAACCGCTTTATATCTGTATGGTCATATTTTGTGCATTTTGACAATGCTTATTATTAAGAATTATTCATCACGTGCCAGAAATTAATTTTACATTCGGCTAGAATAGTTGATTTATCGGAAACTTCTTCGATATGTCATCATTACCACTTGGTGTTTGTTTACATATATTTTTTTCTTGAATAGATGGAGAAAAGATGTAAATCCTACAAAATGTAAACAAGGGTAAATTATTATAAATGTAATGAAAATACCTATATTGACACCCATTAAAATGGTTTTTACAAAATTATTTGAACGAAAAACAGGAAAAAATTGGCATTTTATTATTTTTTTGAAATAAAATGTATATTTCCATATCAATTTTCGAAAATGTAAGCCTTCTTGTTTAGTAAAAAATTTCTGTGTATGAATAAAATTTGAATTTTAAAGTCGATAAATTTTATAAATATTACAATGTTTGTTCATTAAAAAATTTTTAAGATTATAATAAAGGGCTATTATTAAAAGATTGAAAAGTTCCTTATTGGCCTCTATATAGAGGTAACAAATTAACCAAATTATATAATATAATATTTCAAAATCGCTTAAACCATATGTTGTTATTTGGTTTTGTCATTAAATTATGTATCTATTTTTTATTTTGGCCATTGATTTGCCAATTGGACAACAAATTTTGATATTGCATCATAATAAAAAAAAACAAGTATGATGTATATACAAAACTACCACACATGACTAGTATAGATTATAATGATATTAAATGGATTAACTTTTCATAATTTAGGTATCTGTTATTCAATTATGTATTTTTATTATTTGCAATAATTAGAAAGTTCATTAAACTTAAACTTTTTAATATTTGTTTTTATAACTGAAGATGGTTTTCTAATTAATTAGCATTATAAAAACAAAATTTTATTAATTAACAATTTGAATATACCTATTATATAAATATTTGATTTATATACTAATAATACAATAAATAAGCCAGAGAACGTGGAAAATTTGTGCAAAAGCTGCGATTTAAAAAATTTTTGTTTGTACGAGTTCCTTAGACCTTCAGAAGCATTTATCAACATTAACTTATGAAAATTGAGGGAATTATGTAGTTTTCCCACCATAAATATTAACAGTAAAAAACAAATTTAAAAAATTCAAATTTCACCACGAAAATGGGTGTTTTTTGGATCACTGCTTACGAATCAAAGGTCAAAATTAACTAAGGATGGTTTCAATACCATCAAAACCTTCTAAAAGTGATAGAGATAAAACATATTCAAAATCCCAGAAAGCAGCTGAGAATAGTTTCAACCTCATAAAAATTATTCCTAGAAGTGGTAAGAATAAGAAATTTTTTGAATGAGAAATTTTACATTTTGTCTCGTAAATCGTCTCTCCAGGTTTTTGGCATTGCTGAATACGAATCAGAGGTCAAAAAGCAACTGAGTATTATTTCAACCCCAGTTAAACCATCCCTAGAAGTGAAATTACAATTTTTTTTTTTTGAAATTTGATCTTGAAAAAAGCTTCTCGGGGTTTTTAGAGTCGCTTATCACGAATCTGGGGTCAAAAAACAACTGTGGTTGGTTGCAACTCGATTAAAACCACCTTTTGTAAGAATTAAAAACATTTATTTAATCTTAAGGTGGTTCTAATTAGGCTGGAACCATTTTTATATGTGTTATATAATATTCAAAATTTAGTCCACTGTCACTGTTTTTTATGGGGTTGAAACCATCCTCAGTTACTTTTTGACCTGGGATTATTCATTCATTAACAACTTTAAACACCCCTGAGATACAATTTTTGAGATGAAATTTTTAATTAAAACATTTGTTTTATCGCTGTCAATTGTATAGTAAATTTATTGTGATTGAAACAATCGTTAAAAGTTGCTTTTTGACCTCAGATACATATTCAGCGACCCCAAGAACCCTGAAGAGACTTGTCTAATCTAGGAATGGTTTCAATGGAGTTGTATGTAAACATCGGTAGCTTTTAAATCTTGGATTTGTGATCAGAGTCCCTAAAAATACCCGGGATACGATTGCCGAGACGAAATGTTAATTTAAAAAAATTTTTCTTTTCCTTGTTACTTTTAGGGGTGGTTTTAATGAGATTTCAGCCATCTTTAGTTGATTTGAGAAATTTTGATTCTGTTTGTAGTATGAAAACTCATCTGATTTTCTCAATTTTCATTGTGAGACAAAAGTTATGGGGATGAATGTTCCTGAAGGTCTAAGGACTACGTACAAATAAAAATTTTTTAAATCACGCTCTTCCAACACATTTTTTCACATTTTAACGTTTTTACCGACTTATTCACTGTATTATTATAATAGGCTAAAAAGGTAGTGTTATTGGTGCAAAATGTCCAAATCCAGTTAAAGTGAATAGATTTGAATAAATTTGTTGTTTTGAATTTCTAATCTCATATACTAAAAAGTTTACCAAATAAAAATCACCGAGATTTAAAAAATTGGAAGGAAGACACTTCACCTGGAGGGTGGAAAGTTCAATATTAAAATAGCCACTGAAATCAATATCTAATTTTAAGCAACAGATGTCTTGCAAAGATTTTCCGAAAAGAATAATTTTTGAGCTATCCTTAAAAAATGAATGTTTTTAATTTTTAACCAATATCTCGAAAACCTTACGATTTTTATATCGTTGTAGAATACTTGGATTTTTCAGATTAATATGTTTTGAATTGGATTTATTAATAATTTCTGTGATGCTTCTCTTGGTACTTAATGAAATTTCTAATTTTGGGAAAAAATTTTTTTTTGGGAAAATATTTTTAATTTTATTGTTGTTTTTTCTGATCTATAATTTTATGTTCTTATAAAATCATTAATGACATAATTTCCTAAATTGCTTATATTCTTAAGAAATATATTTTTTGTTTTGTTAAATTATTCCAATATTCTTTAATTATTTCCAAAGTTTTTGTGTGATTCAACAAATGTGACGGACGATGAGTTTTACTTTCATTTTCATTTTAAGCAATTTAATGTGACGTAATACAGGAGACATGCATCTTTGCATGCCATTTACATGTACTTAAATGAAAAATTAAGTAAGCTGAAAATTTAATTAGCCTAACATAAAATATAATATTATTTAAATGTAAACAATAGGTTAATAAAATATGTACATTTTGTTGATAAACAATGCAAGAAGATGATAAAAGTTTTGTTATCATTTTATAAAAATAGAAATGGTAACTAGTAAATTGGGCATTTTATGGAACTAAAGTGGGTAATTTTGTTAATCACTTTCCTATTTTGTAAGTGAAATTTTAAAAAAATGTGAAACACCTGTTTTATTATTTTTAACAAATATTATATATGAAGGTGATCAATTTTACAGCCATATACCGTCAACAAGTCAGTATCATAAAAAGTACTATGTATCTGAGATTTAGTAGTTGTCTTTCCTTGTATAAAACGAAACAAGTGTCGCAAGAGGCTATTTGGTCCTAGGATTCGATCATCGCTACGAGACCATAGGACGTAGAACAAAGGTGTGATAAGCACTTTAATCGACCACCTTGTATTTCCCTATCTTGATCAAATTATTCTTAGTAATTTATCGTCTTTCCTACATGATCTGGGCGACTATCATAATATCTATTATGATCCATAAAAAACCATTAGGTGAAACTATGTGAACTAGATACAGCCATTACTTTTCAAATTATTAATTTTTTTTTCTAAAATTTTTGTCAAGGCAAGCAGAAACCTTATTTAATGATGCTATGTTTTTACTTTTATAAAATAAAATAATTTACTGGCAAAAAAAAATTATTAAAAATTGTCATTTTTTCATGTCTCTTCTTAAATTAGGTTTAATATTTGTTTCAATAGTTTATTTCATATTATTTGGTACCATAGGCTTAAAAAATCTACACATATACAAATGGCATTAGATTTTAATACAGATTGAGTAGTTTCCTTAATACTTGAGACCCTAAATGTATTTTATTACATCAATAAAATGCTCAATTTACTTAAGATATTTGAATTATTATATATTATAGTAGTAATAAAATTATAACATGTTATGGTAGTGAAATTGTTATAATAATTATAGTTAATATTTATTTGTGTCTTATGATTATTATTAATCAGTGTATATTGTATAAGTAGTATCAGTATCCATGGTACCTAATACATTATTTATTATTAGGCCAAAGATATTCCAACTAAAATTATATGGAATTATACTGAGAATTTTCTTTTAAATTATTATATTTATATATTATAATGGAGTCTTTACAAATTTTTAAACAATCAAATCTGAATTACAAAAATGCTTGTAGTTCTACTAACGTTATTGATAAAAGTTGTTAGGTCTAGTTATTTATACTGATTTGGTAATGGGTGATCCAAATTTAGAGACACATTTCAATGATTTTTATTTCTAAAATTTCTAGATATTCATTAGTTTTGGATGAATTTTATTCATAAAAGTATTAGTAGATATTTTTTTACTGTCACCAAAGGACCGAGAAATTTGCTTAAATTAAATACTCAATAATCTGATAAATATATTACAATTAAATTATTGTTAAATAAAATTTAAATTTAAATTTGGATCACGGATTTAGGGACAGCTTTTACAACTTACAGTAAAAAGTGTTAAAATTAATAAATCTTGTACATAATACTTTCTTAACAATTGATTATTAATTAAATTATTTAAAAATTATCAATATTGTGTTGTCAAAGATTCTCATGGTTCTGTTAAAATTATAGATAGTGAGTAATTGATTATAAATTTTAAAATACTTTTGTTTTTGCGAGTATACAATTTTGTAAAGGAAGCGGTTGTTAATATTTTTATCTCAAGAATGGAGAGAAAATCCCTATTATAATGTTTTTTTATTCATAAATCAAATCAAAAAAATCAATATTGAAAAGAAAATTATTCAGTAAAATTTCTTTTAATATTTAAAAACATACTTCTATTGATAAGCTTTTTAGATTCAATAATTTCAATTGGTGAACAAAAAAATCGATTTACGTTAGTTTTTAATAATGAAACTTTTTAATATTCTTATAGAATCAAGGGTTTTGGTTGATTATAGTATTAATCATAAATTTTTATTAGTATTAATTAAAAGTAATTCAGTTGAAACATTTTCATTCATATTTCGTTATCATATTAAGGCTTGTTTTATCGATTCTATTTATTGGTTATACATATTGCGTTATATTTGCGTACTATAAATAGCATTGAAATAATATAAAAACCTTCAAACTACCAATCAAATTGTAGAATACAAATGTTCACATGAAACTTTTGTTTACAAACAATGGACTAACGAAAACGATTGAACTATACTATTAATCATAAATTTTTAAGAGATTGTAATGCATGATTGAATTGCAAACCTAAGCAGCTATTGTATACCTACAAATTATTGCATTTTCTCCTTCTCTAAATTTTAATAAAATTTATCGAATTTTTTTAAATTAATTTTCCCTGCTTTTAATTAATGTATAAATGGTTTCGTCGGTATTCTATTTCTTCCGCGATTTATTTATTATGCTTACGTAATAGTATGAATAAACTTTCAACATGCATTCAAGTTATATCCTCTATTCCTGTTATGTTATTTTATATAAATTTTGTTGCGAGAACTATATTTTAGAAAGTTTGATCAAGTGAACGCGTACATTCGAATATTCGACAATTGTTATCCAGTTTCAAATTGTATGTATAAATTCGGAATAAAGTTTAATAACAATTAGTACAATCAATTAAAATGATTTGGGAGAAGTGCCGTTTAAAGGTATATCCACACATATCAGTCATGTCACAGTCAAGTCAAAGTTGAGACATTCCACTTCAGTTACAAATAATATTTTTCTGAGTTATTTTATAGAGAATATCTACATTTGTTACCGGCTCGGTGGCCAAGAAAGTAGTACCATTACTTAGCATAATTTACACATTTTACTACTTAGACTGCAGGTTGCGAGTTCGAATCCAGACAGCGGCAGTTTGATCAATTATAATAAAAAAGGACGATAAGGACGAAGTAACCGGCTACACTAACAGCATAATAACAATATAATTGCGACTTTGTGCTAAAAGAAATCTTTGCATTCAGGTGATGGAGTGTTCTAAAAAATAGTGCAGAAGTACCAAAAGCTGTAGGTACAAGGGACTTGGTTGTGATTCAATAAGCTCTTAACATCTACACTTGTCCGCCACAGTTTAATCATTTTTTTCTGGCGGCATTTTTTGAAGAGTGTTTTTTTGTTGTGTACTGTGGGAATACACAGATCATGGAAGGAATAAGGACAGCAGGAATACGGAACTGTGACAGAATTGAAACGTGACGGGCATGTGTATGTAATCTGGTTATTTATGACTAAGACTGGTCGGCATCTGATCTGTCGCTGAGCTGTGATGTGACTGATATATGTGAATAGATCTTAAGACTCGATAAAGATAAAATAAGTCTTCTGTATTTGACTAAAAATTGATTCGAAATTTAATTGGTTTGAGCTTGAATAAAAGTAATTTAATAAAAAATAGGTGTCTATTCTATAATATTTTGATACATTTTTTTAATTTAAATCAATCAGAATCAGTAAGTTTCACTGAGGTCACTAGAACTCCAATCCATTGTTTTTACAGGCAAGTCTGTGTATCTATGTGTATCTACGTGTGTACGTATGTGCGTTCGGAATATTTCTTCCCGATTATTTCGAGAAGAAATAATGGTATCGACGTGGAACCACTTTCATTCGACGCGTTTTTACGTAAATTGTCACTTAATTCAGTAAAATCGGTTCAGCCGTTTTTTAGAAAAAAAAAAATTGTTCTTTTATCTCCTTACTGGGAAGTTCATCGTTTGGACCTTTTGGGGCGCACCTTCTTATAGAATATACACTGTTGAGACGAATGATTCAACTTATTCAATAAGGTATTATTTGGTACCCAACTGTAACTATAATTTCTTTGATAATAATATAAAATCATATTTAATAAATATATATAAAAAACCATCTTTTTAAACATGTAATAACACTATACAGATGGATATTACTTATACTAAATAAATTTTATAATGCAATAGGTACTTAATATTATTGAAGTGGGGTGGTGGTATTATATTATAACTTTTATAAGATATTATGGTAGTTGAAGAATTATATGAAATGAAGGTAAAATTTCATTCATTGTATCAATAAATTCACTATTATCTATACTGATTTTTATATTTTATAAGAATCAGTTCTTGGATGTTGTTCAAGTGATAACTATTAACTAACGACAAATTGTTCTACTAATTTTAATTTCTATATTGTTTTATTATTCAATTTTAATTTAAAAATGGCAAAACAATTAGTTATTTTAATTTGTTTTATTGGTTTTGTAATTGGTCTTGTAAATAGTGCTGCATCGTCTGTAAGTATATCTAAAATAAATATTTTATTTAATTTAAGTAAATTCATATACCGCATGAATCGTTCATAACTTTCATTTTAAATTAAAAAATATACGGTTTTGATGGTGTGTTAAGTTGTTTTGTATATTTAATTAGTAAATGATTTAAATTAATTATAAAAAAATTAATTACATTATTATTTTAAATAAACATGAAAGTGTCAGGTCGTTACATTTCTTTTATTGCTAAAAATTTTAAATTTTAAAACTATTATTTTTATTAATTAATGAAGTTCAGAAAATGGTTTAGTAATACTGAAGGGGGTGAAATATGGAAAAAATTTTTAAATAAGAATTTCCTTAAAAAGTTAAAATGATGAAAATTCCAAAAAAGAACGGCATGAGACACAAAATACGTGTTTAATAAACAAAGCACAAAAAAGGGCTTATTTATGTTGCTGCAAATTTATTAAAGTTTTGCCGTGAAAGTGATTTGAGAACTCAGCGACGAGTTGAATGTGTACACAGTATTAAAATACATTTAGAGTAAATGGCGAAATTATTGATAGTTCTATTAGGCTCTTTTTTTGCTATAAAATACATAGAAACGATTTTCACCAAACGGAATTGGTTAAAATACATTTCAAGCCTTATGTATTTAATATTCCAAAAAAATAACCTTTGTTATCTTTTGTGGCAATTTTTGAAAATTCTTCTTAACAAATTATTTTGGAAAACTTATCCTATTTGATTTATTAGTTTTGATCTCTGAATGGAGGAGACTAGGTGACCCTCATTGTTTTGGCAGTAGTTCCCGGGCAATTCGATTGCAAAACAATTAGGCAGAGACGATTAGGCAAATATTTTGTTTATGCTTAGCTTGCCTTATGTTTTACCTTTAACAAATGTAAAGTAATGATCGATCAGGACTGACTTTGCTGTTGGCTCTTGGTCTATAAAATGGTTTATTATGTAGAACATAATATGATGTTGAAGAAATTATTCACTGTTTGTGGTTTGAGTTTCATGGTCAAACAATTGGGTTGAATTTTACAGTGCATCATCCGATTATGGATGATGCACTGTACCTTAATAAAGTACCAGCTAATTGTTGGTTTGCCACGACATTTTAATTATACGTGTTATTTAACAGAAATTTAATTAGGCATAGTTTCAATTTTTGTTGTTGTAAACTCGTTCTTTATAATTACAAAAATAAGTTTAATTTTAATGAAAATTTTCAAATACTATTATTTTACAGGGTAAAAGATGTACAACGCCACCATTAGCTCCATTGCGAATTCAAAAAGTAATTGGAAGTTGTCAAGATGAAATTAAAATTGCCATTATTACAGGTAATTAAAAAACTATGTTTAATTTAAAAGCAAGCGGGAGACTAGGAAACGTAAAATAATTGAATTTCTAAAATTATTAATTTTAAAATATACTTCTCATTGTTTCCGTTATAAAAGCGTAATAATTTATAATAATCGTAATTAATATTTACAAAGCAGTGGTTTATGTTATGAACATAAAATTTATGTATAAAAAAGCACTTTTACGATTTTATTTTCTTTGTGTACTTCAAAATTATTAATTTCAACGCCTTGCCTCTATAAGATGTTAGACATTTGTTTTCAATTTAAAAGCTCCAAAAATGTAAAAATTTACCTATGAAGGTCAGAAACATGAGATTGTTTGCAATGTGAAAAGATGAGAAGAAATCGGAGTAAAAAAATGTTATGGAGAAAGTCCAAATATACCAACCTTTTTTCTATGTAAGCTAGGAAGATTTTCTTTTTTGTAATCGACGTGAGCTGTTTCGCCGCCTTCCAATAATTTACGGCAACATTTTAATCCAGAAATATTTTACTAAAAAGTTGAAAACAAATTTATACTTAGTTATAATAACATTTTAAAAATTAAGCTTTTATTTAAATGCTCTAAAAAGAAGAAAATAACTTTTAATTAAATCAAACTCATGAATTTATTACATTACACAATTTAATTTAAAAAAAACCTTGTGGCGAGATTTACCTGTTAGATAAACAAGAATACAATACGTAACTTTAATTTGACACAACAAGCTTTTACCTAATATAAATTATGTTATGTAAGAAATTGATGGGTTTTATTTAATTTAAAGTTATTTTCTTCTTTTTAGAGCATTTAAATAAAAGCTTATTTAAAAATTAATTAATTTAAATTAAAAAGACAACTTTAAAAGTACTAAAATCCATCAAGGTAATATGCTCATAAAAGTACGTATTCTACCAAGCCAAAAAAGTTGTTTGGCTGTTAATACATATTAGAGGTGACAGATGACATCCGGCAACGACTGTCCTTTCAGCATCAGTTTATCTATTTTCGGATAAAAATATTTTCTTATTTCGTACTTTTTAGAGCACATTACCCCACGAAGGATTTAGAAGTTTTAAACTTATATGTTATTTAAATAAACTAATAGAAAAAAAATACTTTTAAAATTAAGCTTTTATTTAAATGCTCTAAAAAGAAGAAAATAACTTTAAACCAATAATAAATTTAATCGAATCCATGAATTTCTTGTATGTATGTGGACATATTAAGATTGTTAAAATCATAACCCATCATTTTGGCATTGCTGGTAAAAATAGTATATGCCACAAAATATACAAAATATGACACACGTGCAAAAATCATCATAATTAATAAATTAATTTTTACAATTTTATTCAGAATATCTATTAAATAAATGGTCATAAATATAAATATGTCATTTTGCTTTCACAAAAATTAAAACTAGCTATAATCAAATCAATATATAATCAAAGAAAAAAAAGTCTTATATGACGTTTGATAAATGTTATCTAAATTGTTTAAATATAATATTTACATATTTAAATAAAATATTTAAACTACTTTCGTTTTTAATTTATTATTCAAAGTGCAGTAATATAATTATTTATTAATTAATTGGATAGATAACATATATTTATATATTTATATATGTATAATATATTCTCATATTTACTTGGGTTAAATTCTTAGTGTAATATTATTTATTAGATGGGTTAATTTCCTTAGTAGTGTAATAAATCTACTAATTCAGTGTAAGATTTCACAATCAATATGAGTTCTGATTTAATTAATTATTATTGTTCAGAAAAATAATGAATATGTGCTTGTGTTACAGTTAAAGTATGGGATTCGGTTAATTTATACCTTCACTGGTTAACGAATAAATGATGTTTAGATTTTATTAACCGATTTTATTAGTTGATTATTTTAGCAGTCAATTGAGGATATATGAAGGGGCCAACTTCCAAGTATTCTTTACCTGATTAATAATTCCAATCGTACCATGGATTACGAGCCCCTTTTTACGGACGAGTTAAAAACTTATAATATATTAGACGTAGAAATATTCAATTTGTTAAAAATATCCAAGTTGTACAGTTAAACAATCGAACAAAAAAATGTATCAATTCGCTTGTGTTCATAATAATATAAATAACTGATATACGATAAACACACATGTTTATGTATACGTCTATACTATACATCCAAACATACAAAATGAGTAAGATTGAGGACATAGCACATGATCAGATCAGTAGTTAACTATCAAGTTTATGTGGTGCAATTCTTGCACATCCGACTAGTAATAAAATGGGCTCAATTCCCAGAAGATGTGTAATGTTTTCAATTCTATCTTTTGATTAATCACGTATGTGCTTAAAAGCTGAATTTGAGCTTGAATTACGGCAAATATAAAAAGTATATGAGAAAAATGTTTTAAACAAAAAATGCTTATTCTAATAACAAATGACTTTTATAGTTTAAAAGATCCATAGGACCTAATTGACCGATTTTGATATTCACAAATTTAAACTCAGTTGTTTGATCTAAAATACAACATCAAAATTTCCGATCCGTTTTTCGTTTCGTTTTTGAGATATCTTGTTTTATTTATTGATCTGATTCTATGCATATATTTATTCAAGTTTTGTTTATGTTTTCAGTGGTTTCTAACTTAAATAAACTAAATTAAATATGCCTTTATATATTCCATATTCTATATATGTCGATTATAAGAATTTGTTTTTGAGCGTAGTTTAGAAAAGTTTAGAAAAATTACCTTTTATATTTTTAAGTTTAATATTTCGTAACGGAAATTAAATAATAATATTTTTTATGATAATTGTTACGGAATCCTAAATATGATTATTTCAGTCTAATAATTTTATTAAAAAAATAAATAAAAAAATAAATAAAACACTTTTCAAATATGCGAATCTATAATTATCTTTATGTATGTAACATATTGTGTAATATTTATATATAATAATTAATATTACTTTTATTTATTGAAATTTTCAGAAGCATTAAATGTATTATCAGAAGAACAATCACTTAATCAAGGAAAATCACGATCAAAACGTGAAACATTTACTGACGATGAAAAGAAAATTGCTGGAGTAAGTTTTTTTTTTTGGATCAATTAATGTCAATATCTATAAAAAATTTAAGTCAAAATAAATATGTATAAGTTTTTGTTACACTAAAATAATTTATTTTTTAAGTCATGACCATCATGAAAGCTCTAGGGGTTCAGGCTGTCTTAGGATAATATATAAAAGACTAGGATTAATTTCCTACGCTATATCTGATCGCAAATTATCAAAATTAGTTGAAAATCAATTTTATGGTGCCATAAAAACTGTATTATTATCCTATAGAGAGAGAGAGACATGGTAAAATTACATTTTTGTTTTCCAAAATGTGTAATCATCAGGCTGTTCAGATAACGGGTAAATGGGGAATAAACACTTACAGAAAATCGGAAATTGTGCTTATGATATTACAAGTCAAATTCTGATTAATTGTACTACCACTTTGATTACCTGACACGTATCGTAACATAAAATTGCATAAACAAAATTGACTGGCATGGGGTAATTAAGAATCCCCTATTGATTCAAACGAAAAATACACTATTCACGATTTCCACTATTTCCAAGTTAACTGTCTCATTTTGTTTAAGAAAATACTGTTCAATAAAATTCATTAAAGTTTCGTAAAAAAGAAAATGAAATCATCAAAGATTTTTTGAAATAATTCCATGATAAAAGTGATTCTCTGTTCGTAATTACCCGCTGTTCGTGTTTACACTCCACTCGCCATTACATATAAAACACCTTAAATGTCTGACCGGAGTTTCTCATTGATATATTATCGGGGGCATAAAAGCTTATATTTCTAAATATATTTTATCCTTATATATTTTTACAGTCGTTCATAATTAGGTGAATGAAAACGGTTTGATGAAGAGTTGTTAAAAAACGTACTTCGTAAATTTCTGGCAGTTTTACAAAACACAATATCCAAAATCTCAGTATTAAAGTTTGCAAGCTGATTTTCAAGTATAAAATTAAGATTTTTCGAGGATGAATTGGTTGTTTATGCTTACAATAATAAACTGTATAAATTTCCTCCAAATCAGTTTTATAGTTTTGGAATTATAGCGGTCATATACGTTTAAAACAAGAAAGAGACAAGTTTACATCAAAGTACGATATTAACTTGCTTTTAGCCAAAGCGCATTCTAGAGAACTTTTTATGTGCGATATCTCGAAAAATATTTTTCAAATTGAGTTGTACTATTCAGAGAATATTTCTTTGAAAATTCTCTATACAACATTTTATTAAACACCATCATTAATTTGAATAAATCAATTGAAGTATAAGTTTGAAATAATTTAATGCAAACGTGACATAATTTTTGTTGAACTGTAGATTGACTTCTTAACATGTTTGTAGTATAATGCAATCAAAATAAAAAGTTATACAAATAATATTTTAACAACATAACAATTAAATGTTTTTTTATTTTTATTTTTCAGTGTCTTCTGCAATGCGTTTATCGTAAAGTGAAAGCTGTAAGTATATGTAAATAATTATTACATAGTTCAATTAGAATTCATTGTGTAATCGCTTATTAATGATTAAAAAAAAACAAACAATAGTGATTTATATATATATATATATGCAATAATGTAAGAATTGCAATATTATTTTTTTTTGTATTTTGTATGATTATGTTGGAAGTATGCCAAATGTTAATTGCGGTTAAAAAATTGTGTCTGCTTGTCGATCGATATCTTCAATGAATCGATTCATTTAATAATTATTTACTAAATTTTATTGTCTAAGAAAATTGGTTAAAAATTTTTTAAGGCGGTTCCAGTTCTAAATCACTTTCTGATAGATTTATCCTATTTTTTTTTCGAATTCAAAATTGCGTTATCCATGCACTCCCGTAGTTGTACTTATGTTTTTGTCTACAGGGTGTGTGAGAACAGCGACAGGATAACGCTTACGGGGAGAGAGATAGGGAGATGGGAAAGATACTGCTTAAAATTATTAATAATTATATTTAAAACAATAAGTGGGAAAAAGGACCAAGTATTCCTTGTAAAATATTTTTATTTTAATGGCAACGTTTCGCCAATTAATTCTTGACCTTTTCAGCGGTCAAAATTAAAAGTAACTACACATATTTCAATGTTACTCCACACAGTCGTGCAGTTACTTTTAATTTTGAGAGGTCAATAATTAATTGGCGAAACGTTGGCAATAAAATAAAAAATATTCCACAAGAACTTGGTCCTTATTTCCCACTAATTGTTATAAAAATTTGAGTTATTCCACTACAGCTCTGTCATCATTGGTTAATTATTGTAATTAATTAGTAATTACCTGTAATTTCTGAGACAGTCGAGGACTTCCTGTCTCAGACATTTATTCTCTTATCCAAAAAAATAAAAAACGTGCGGTATAGTTAGCAATTGTTTACAAAATAACATATAACATAATGAGTGATTGGTGGAATATCCGTAACAACGAGTCGACTAATTAATAAATAAATAAGAAAAATATCTTGGAGCCATACTTTTAGAAGGATAAATTGGGATAATTATTATATCTTCTACTTTCCGTAGAAACCAAATTGAAAATTCTATTTATTTCATAATTTTATGATTTTCATGAAATTCGATGAAATATTAACATTGTTATGAATATTGCATATTCAGCATCTTATAAAAACAATTGTTTTTTGCAAAATATTTTTTTTTTTTTAATTCTCAATTTTTGTGGCATTATATATTGAAAAAAGGAATCGGATGCTAAAATATTTTCAAGCTTTGGCATACATAGTAACTAGGGCTGCCACCTTTTTTTACATACGAAGTACATACGTTATTATAGGTAAGAAAAAAAAAGTACATAGTATCAAAATAAAGTATTTTCGCGTACTTTATTGTTCTTATAAAGTATAAAGTACAATGACCTGAAATAACGTACAATTATTACTTTATAATAAAGTACCCGTACTTTATTATAAAGTACGTGTGGCAACTTTAATAGTAACTAATATATTTTAGGCTTATTTGAATCTTAATTTTTGTCTGCAAAATATAAAAAACAAAGTTAATTTTAAATTATCTTTTATCTTTAATCTCTAAAACATAGTTAATTATAATATAACAATTACAAATTTTTATAATTTTTGTGAATGTTTTAAGGGGATATAGCTCAGTGGTAGAGCATTCGACTGCAGATCGAGAGGTCCCCGGTTCAAACCCGGGTGTCCCCTTTTTTTGCACTTTTCAATATTTGTCATGTTTTATCAGTTTCGACAATGGGATAAAACCCGAAGTACGTAAACATTTAAAATGATTAAATAAGTGCAGTTGCAAATTAAAATTGATAAATAATAAAAAAAGTTTTTCTATGTTACCTTTCTCGATTTTTATTATAATTGAATTGACATTCAAATAATTACATTATGGAATAAGAGCTCGTTGGAGATTTGTGGAAAGGTTTTGCTATAAGACTAATTTTTTTCAGTGTAAATCATAATATGCGAAATACTGAAATCGCGTTCTGGCACAAATCAGCCCTGTATGCCATCAGATTTATTTTGATCTGTTTATAAGCAGTGGGAGTTGAGTTGGTCTAACCGCACATCTGATGTTGATGAAATTTTTTATGCACGTGCGTGCTTTAAGTTTACATGGGTCATTTAAATTCGATTGTTATTTAAGAAAAATCGTTATTTAAGACAAATATAAAAAATGGACGACAAAACGCTTAGGTACTGACACAGAGAATTTTATGTGATAAAAATGTAGAAAGTGTATTTTTTTAGAAGACGTTTGGACATATCTAAATAAACATATTCAAATATCATGAGAAATTTTTGTGTTCACTATCAGCATATCAAATATAAAAAAATATAAAATTGTCCAGTTAAAACTTCGTCCGGTCTGTTATTGGATGGAGTCTTTAATTCTCTTGCATAATGATATAATACTTTTATCTACGGACCGCAACACTTTCATTAACGTTTTATGTCTGACCCAATAATTACAAGACAAGACGTCCTCCTCTTGTTTATTTGTATTTTTTTTTTATATATATAATGACACAAATTCAATCAACATAAAATGGTATTTTTAATTATTAAGAAGATGTATATAAAATATTATAATTGACTGGCGACTCGTTTCACATTATATGTACAAATAATCAATTGTATAATAAATATTTATGATCACTTTCCATTTAAGGATACTGTAGATAAAACTCGAGGTCCTTATATTGCATTGCGAGGACTTATGTAAAGTTAGCCCTCCAATGATCGAGTTTTTGAATTTTTTTTTGCATTAATTGTTTGCACACTCATGTACACCTTTATTTTCTTTACATAAGCATCGGCAAGCTCAATGGTCGCATTTTTGAAA